>ML675612.1:3923339-3997618 GCA_007922155.1 Mesoclemmys tuberculata | reverse complement strand
CATCTGAGCTTATCCCCTGTGGCTCATCATGTCTGTCTTCCATTATCAAATACATAAAAGGCTGTTACAAGGAGGAGGAAGGTGAATTGTTCTCCTTAACCGCTGAAGCTAGGACAAGTAGCAATGGGCTTAAACTGCAGCAAAGGTGGTTTAAGTTGGACATTCGGAAAAACTTCCTAACGTGTTGGGGTAGTTTAGCATTGGAATAAATTGCCTAGGGAGGTTGTGGAATTTTCATCATTGGAGATTTTTAAGAGAAGGTTAGACAAACATCTGTCAGGGATGGTCTAGATAATACTTACACCTGCCATGGGAGCAGAGGACTGGACTAGATGACCTTTTGAGTCCTACAATTCTATAATTCCAAGTAGCCTACCCAATCCTTGCCCTGGGTTGGGGATCCCTATCCATAAGAACCCTAACCCTAGCTCCAAGTACCCTAACCACAGGAACCCTAACCCTGGGACAGGGAATCCTTCCCATAGGAACCCTAAACCTAGCTCCAAGTCCTCTACTCATAGGAACACTAACTCTGGTCCCTATTTGTATTGCAAAGGCAAGTGCACATGCGTGCCATGCTCCAGAGCCAGAAGTTTTCAGCAGCATTATCTGTTGACCTGCACGCACGTTTTACATTACCAGGTGCTTCAGGTGAGATTATAAGAGGCCACGTAGGGTGATGTGCCTTCAGTCACCAACTTACTGCTGAATAGACAAACCACAGCAGAGGGGATGTCAGGTATTTATTGGAATACAAATAGAGATCACACATCTAAAAAAACCTCCAGTTACAGGTAAGTAACCACCTCTTCTTCTTCAAGTGATGGTACCGATGTACTCTAAACACAAGTAAATATGAAGCAACGATCAGCTCAAAGGTGGGTGCAAGAATGTGATGGGTAATGCCTGTTACAGGATGGCACATCCCACTAGTCAATTGTGTAGTGCTCCAGGTCAACTGCATGGCAGATCTCCTGCCAGGAGACATCGACCAAGGAGGCAGAGGTGGTTGCATGCATCCTCATGGAGTGGGCTATGATTCTGCCAGGCGGAGCGGTGTTGGACCATGCATAGCATTCTCCAATGCATTTAGAGATCCATTTGGATATGCACTGCAAGGAGAGGGCCTGCCCTCTTGATCATTCCACAATGGCCATGAAAGAGGCATGGGGATGCACAGCAGGTACAAGTCCTGTCCAAGTAGAAAGCCAGCGCCCTGCAGATGTCCAGGGAGTGCAAAATCGGGAGATGACTTGACTGCTTGAGGTGGAATTCTGAGACAACTTTTGGGAGGAACTTAAGGGTAAAGGTACAAAGAGACTGTCTTTATGGAAAAGAGTATATGGGGGGGTCAGCCATTATGGCCACCAATTCACTGACCCACTGAGTGAAAGTGATGGCCACAAGGAAGGGGATTTCACTGATAGGGATAAGAGGGAACATGTTGCTAGTTGTTTGAATGGGGGCCTGGTGAGGGTAGACAACACAAAATTAAGGTCCCAGAGCCGGAAGGAGGGGGAATAAGGGTAAGGACCGTGAGAAGCAGTTCATCAGGCCTTTTAGAAAGTGGGCAGTGGTAGGATGGATAAACAGTGACCATCCATTCTGTGGGGGGAGAAAAGTGCTGAGTGCCACGGGATGAACACAAATTGAGCTAAGCATGAGGCCCGAGTGCTTAAGTTCCAGGAGGTAGTCTAGGACTACGGCATGGAGACATCCCAAAGAGGAACGTGGTGTCATTGCACCTAGGATGTGAAACGCTTCCACTTTGCAGCATAGCACACCCGCGTGGAGTCTTGTCTGCTGTGTGTAAGTATATGGCAGATGGGTGATCAACAGGCATTTTTTACATGCAAACCCATCTAAAAACCAGGCCATCAACTGAAACAGTCCTAAGTTGGGGTGTCGATCCTTGCTGTGTTCCTGGATAAGGAGGAGGTCCAGCTGGGTGAGGAGGCTGATCAGTGGGCAGGCGGACTGTCTTAGAAGATCTGGAAAACTGTCGAGGCCAGCATGGGCATACCAAGATGATTGTGGCTCAGTCCCAGCGGATCTTGCACAGGACCTGGAGGAGGAAGGGAAAGGGAGGAAAGGTGTATTGGAGGCCCCAATGCCATGGAAGGAGGAAGTCGCCCTTGGAATCTCAAGGCTCCCCATGAGCAGTAGTAGTGGGTGAATTTGCAATTCTCACAAGCAGTGAAGAGGTCCTAACAGGGGGTGCCTCTGATATGGCAGATGGAGTGAAGAGGGAGGTTGGGGAGTTCCCACCCGTGGTTGAGGTACCAGGTCAGGCTGAGAGCATCCACTAGAGAGCTCTGCATCCCTGGGAGGTATTCTGCATGGAACATGATATTGTGGTGGAGGCACCAGTTCCAGAGGTGGAAAGCCTCCATGCAGAGTGAAAAGAACCTGATGCTGCCCTGTTTGTTTATGTATGCCACTGCACTGGTATTGTCTGAGAGTATCTGGATGTGTTGATTGTGGAGAAGAGGTAGGAACACACAGCAAGCCAAGCAGATCGTGTGCAGCTCCAAGATTTTGATGTGCATGCTTGCCTCCTGGGGCGTCCATGTCCCTTGTGTGGCATGGCCATCGAGGTGTGCACCCCATCCTGAAAGAGGGGTGTCCATGGTAAGGGTGGCCATAGAGACAGGAGTGGTGAACGAGGTGCCACGGAACACCTTGATGGGATTGGTCCACCAAGCAATGGCGGTGCAGATCCAACTTGGGGCATTCAAGGGCAAATCCAGGTGGGTGATGTGGGGTTGGCAATCTGAGAGGAGCCACAGCTGTAGATGTGTGTGGAGATGAGCATGTGGTGTCACATGGATGCAAGCTACCATGTGTCCTAGGAGGCAGAGGCAGCGGCACACAGCTGTGCGCAGGTTGCAGGGCAGGGTCATCACAAGAGCTGTGTGGGCGGCAAAGACATCTGCTGGGAGGAAGGCTCATGCTGCTATGGACTTCAGGTGCTACCTGATTAAATTGATCATCTGTGCTAGGAGAAGCACAGATTTCTCCTTATTGACATATTTGCCCAGTGAGGCACGGAATGGAGCGTGGCGATAGTCACTCTCATCTTGGCCAGGGTCAGTGCCACCAGCAGCCAGTCATCCAGGTAAGGAAACACAAAGTGCCCCAGCCGGCAAATGGGCCGCAACAACTGCGAAGTCTTAGTGAAGACCCTGGGGGCCATGGCAATGCTGAAGGAAAGGACGCAGAACTGATCGCAGAACCCACACAGTAGCGGAAGAATTTGTGGTGGGCTGGGTGGATATCGATATGGAAGTATGCTCCTTTCATGTTGAGGACTGCAAACCATGGCCCCGGAGGGAGGGAGGGAGGATCGATACAAGTGTCAAGACATAGAACTTAGTCTTTCTGATGAATTTATTAAGGAAATGGAGATCAAGGCTAGGATGGAGGCCTCCTCCCTTGAGAATGAGAAAGTACTGGGAGTAGAATCCCTTGCCAACAAAGCGGGTAGGCATGGGTTTGATTGCAACCTTCGTTAGGAGGGCATCTATTTCCTATTGGAAGAGGGTACGGTGGCCAAAGCTCCCCAGAGGTGTCCGGAGGGTGGTCCAGTGAGAGGGGAGGGGAAGGTGGGAAACTCAATACAGTTGCCATGTCATATGATCTCCAGGACCTAACAGTCCATAGTGATCTTGCCCCAGTGGTGGGCAAACAGGGCAATACAGCCTCTGAAGATTGGGGGGCAGGGGCAGAGGCAAGACACTAAGGGTTTGCAACTCTTGACTGATGCATCAAAATTGGGCCTCTTCAACTGGTGCCGGGGCTTGGCAGAGGAGATGGGCGATGAGCACAGGCACTGGGATATGGGGCACTGTGGGGTTGTCTCCTGGTACTGGGTGTAGGTTGATTGATACAGGGGGTAGGAGTGTAGGCAGAATTGTGGCTTGGGTTGCTGGTGATGGGGGGCCAAGTTGTATATTCCCAGAGATTGAAGGGATGCCTTCGAGTCTTTCAGGGAGTGAAAGGTCTCATCTATCTTGGCAGAGAAAAATTTGTCCTTGTTGAAGGAGAGGTTTGGAATGGTGGACTGGACTTTCATGGGAAAGCATGAGGCTTGGTACCAGGCTTCTCAAAGCATAAACACCCCTGTCACAAGAGAGCAGCCCTGCACATGATCTAGCCCTTAAGTAGTCATTACTCTTACTAGCAGCACTATTGGTTGGTTAATTGTTGTGCTAAAGGTAACTGACGCCTTTTCCTTTAAATGTCAGGGACTGTGAATCCTTCACAAAAGACAGTTTACGCCTGATCTGAAGCTCATTGAAATCACTGGGAGTATCTCCACTGAGTTCAAAAGGATATGGAGCAGGCCACAGATTTGAAAATGTCTCACAAAGTAATGTCTTTTACAAATCTTATTCTGCCACATGATTGACCAGGATTACTTGTATGAATAAGGGTTTACAGTGTCGGGTTATATATCATCATCTCCATTTTATAAGTAGATACACTGAGGCACTTAGAGGATTTAGCTAAAGTCACATGCAAATCAGTAGCACATCCAAAAACAGAACCCAAGAAGCATGTGTCACCTGCACTAAACAATAGCCCACACTCCTTTCCATATAAGCTGGTTTTATTTATGGCCTGGAGAAGGGGAACAGGAGCCAAACCCTTACAGAATCAGGTGGTAGAACAAGAGAAAAAAGGTTTTGTAAAAGAAAAGAATATTCTTTTATGAAGAGATTCCAAATATAACACACAGGTATTCATATAGAAAGAAAAAGATGCCAGCTACCATTAGGGCAACAGAGGATGAAAGAAAAGAGTAAGAAAGAAAGCCTTGTAGGGTTAAACCATGAAAGAAGAACAAAGTGCTACCCACTTTGAGTTCAGGAGCTGAACTAAAAAGCCCCACTTTGAGTTCAAGAACTGGCTCAGGAAAATGAATCCACAGAGCTGCGGAGATGGTGTGATTTGCTGGACTGATGATTTTTTATCTTGGGAGGAGGCTGTAAATGGAGTGACCTAGCTTTCCATCTCCTATAAGTACTTTGCATAATGACAGCAGCATTAACTATGCAACCTACCCCATTTGCTTCAAGTATGTATGACCCACACTTGTACCAGTCACATACCCTCACCGTCACTTAGAAACCTCAGTGTCCTTGGTAATGGTGCATTTGTGAGAGGATTGCTTCTCTAATGCCATATTTAAGCCTTATAAATTAATTACACATTACAGACCATGAAGAGTTTGGTAGATAAAGAAAATATTTCCATTGCATCAACATGCCAGAGATTTGTCAGAAGTCTTGTAGTGACGAAGTACCTGGAATTCAGCCACAAAGCTTTCATTTACCAATATTAAATAAAATGTAAAAAACCTACCTTCAGTTTGTACTATAGAACCTGGCCATTAACAGCGTAAGATCATTACTTAGTACAGGAAGTCAGTCTGCTGCAATTATGCTTAATGAGGTTTGTTTTTTAAAGAGACAGAAGGGAATTCCTTCTTCCCCTCAAAACAAGTCTTTATCTTCCCCACTGCTGACAGTCCCGAATGGAGTATTCCTTTGCCCTTTAGCAGAACCTAAAGCGTCTTTGTCAGGAAAGATACCATAAAACATGCTTCTGGTCTGACCAAGCTGTGCAGGGGCCACATAGGAAGGGCAAAAGTGGCTTCACATCATCTTTTGTGGCATCTTGACCCTAAGGGTGGCTGGGGGTGGATTCAATCCCTGGAGCAACTTGGAGCCAGGAGCAATTTAGAGCAACCTCAAGCTACTCTAAATTGCACTTGGCTCCTATGATTCTAAACAAGTAATTCTGACAGCTGTGGATTGCAAGTACATAGGGATTGATTATATTGCTATGGCAAAGACACCTGAAATGGGTGGTGAAGAGATGCTATGCTTGCTCTATGCCACACTGGGATTCCCCTTAAACTAGGAAAATTCCTATGTAGTCAGTAAAGCCCATTGGACCCTTTATGCCACTAAAGCAATCATTGCTTAAAGTGGTCTGAAAAAAGGGGGAATGTTTGGAGGAGGGGGGCTTTGACCTGGCTCAGTTTATTTATTTATTTATTTATTGGTTGGACCTGTGGTCCCTTGAGGGTCCCCCACCACTTTAAGCACTGGAGGCAGCACAAAAGAGCTGTACTGGGGCTAAGAGTATGGCTGATGATGTTAGGCACCCCTCCGTGGAAACTGAAGCAAGAAGCGCTCACAGCGTGTTCAGAGGTGCAGAAAATGAATAAGACGGGGTCTCTACTCTAAACTGTTTACAACCTATACACATGGACAAGGTGGTAAAAATACTTTAGCACTCTGTGCAAATGAAAAATATTGAGAATTTGCATTTACAGCAATGTTAATGAATTTTACAGTCTATTGCCTGGAATGTGAGAGAGCTGCTGGCATTCCAAAAATGGGGATGTTAGAACCCGCTTGTGGAGCTGTGCCCCACCTGCCCATTGGGAAGGGTGATGGGAGCTCATAAATGAATCAGTGGGGCAATGGAAGCACTTCCAGAAAGGGATGACATACTGTCCCCTTACCTGATGAAGGAGCAGATATGGATAAATAACTATTTATCTGCTGGTAAAAGACAAACACTTATCAAACTGGAATTAAAGTCATGGGGGGGTTCCCTACTGGTGCATCTAATTAAAGTTCTCTCCTATATTACAAGCACAACATTCACATAAATAAAAATAAAAATTATAGACTGCACTCCACTTGTGTGAAACAGGGAACTCTGCAGATCCAGCATAGGCTGTTTCTCTATCTGCTTGTGGAGTTGACATACTGCAGTCAGCCAAATGCTATCGCAGAGTTCCAAAAAGTGTCCCTTTCTCCCGATCCCGCTCACGTCCAGAGACCGAGACTGGGCATGAGTTGTCTATGTTCCTAGACATAACTGATCTCCAGTGAGCTAAATCTTCTGTCACAGTCATCAGATCAAGTGATGACGCTTCGTTGTCTTAATTTAGCTTCTATTTGTACATTAATCAAGGGGTTTATATTCATTTATTTTTAACTATTGTGTGTTGCCATTAGTGTTCATCAGAGGGGTGGAGAAAGGCTGGCTATTAAATACAATTATTATTACTACTACCACCTCATTTCCAATTCTCTGCCATACTTTCTTGCGTGCTTGCTCCCAGCTAGAATTCAGGAGGAGGCTCCTCCACATTGGAATTTGTCACATAACGTATCAGATGGCTGGCTGCAATATATTCATTTTACACGTTGCTTTCTTTTCTTTTTTTTACTTTTGATTTAAGCAGCGGGCAGTACCAGGCTTCCAGCCATGGGCTTAACCTTGTCCTGTTGACCCGGAAAGAGAAGGCTTCTGAATACCAGGAAATCATGGATAGTCTAAATAGGGTCAAAACATTTTCTTCCCTCCCTTCATTCTACTATACTCCCCTGCTCTTTCCTGTCCCATTCAGCAGAGCTTTTATGCTAAAAAGGAGCAGAAGAAAAGCGCTGCATGCTTGATTTTGGCATATCCCAGCCCTCATCCAAGTCCACCCTACTTTCTTTGCTCATCCTGGTGAAAAACTTCAGCCCTGCACTGCCTTCACCAGCCAGATGGGCAAGTGTACTGAGGATAATTCCAAAGCATAGTCTCCTGCTCCACATCCTTTTCTTATTATTATCTATGGAATCCAAACCTGCTCCATGCATTACAGGGAAAGAAAAGAGGAGATTCCTCCCACAGATTTCATTTTCCTAAATAACACAAGTAAAGCAACAAGATAATAGGAGGAGGAGTAAGAGAAAGGAGAGCATGAGGTTATACAGTAAGAATATGTGGTTACTTTGCTTCCCTTTGTATGTGTAACATAGGCGTAGACCGGGTGGCTTTCTGATGCCCCTTTAGTTTTATTCCACATATACAGAGTCAAGAGTCTGCTACGATGATATTGTGAAATTTAGCTTTGGCAGTAGACATTCACATACTTGTAGATGTAGATTCAATCCCTGCTGGTGTCAACCCATCAAAAGGCATCATATATACTGAAAGGTTTTGGCATTATATATACACCCCACATTACACATCTGTTACTTACAAAAGCTATGTTGAAAGAACATTATTGTTGCAAAGTCCAGCACTCAAAAAATTAAGTGAGATAAAGTTGCCAATGTAACTTTAATTCAGCCCCCTTGTGCTTTATGATACAGTTTTTAATTATACCATCACATTCTACTATTTCCACAAGACCCCTGCAACATTCAGTGCACAGGGTGGATGATGCTCAATGACTATTTACTATTTAATGTTTTTTTACCCTCATCATTCAGTTTGTGGCGCCATTACTTATATATCACATATCATCTAAACCCTCCACTAAATGAGACATTTTGCGAATGGATTCGATGTTTATTATTTGACAGCAGAGGAATGGTGTGACTCAGGAATCCTGGGTTCAATTCCAGGTTCTGGAGAGGAGTGTGCTCTGTCCTTACAGACTCCTGACCCTCGCCTGATTCCTTCTGCCCTATCTTCTGCTGTCCTTGTCCTCCCTACTTCTTTCCACCTCTGCCACTGTCACATAAACCACATCGGCTTTTGTCACTCTTGTCCCAGTCTGAACATGCTGCCTGACCTTGTTCCTGCCTTCTGCTCCTTACCTTTCAAAATTCTAGTCCCACTGATTTGTCCTTCTTATCAACACTATGGGGATGCCTGCAAGGAAAACAATGGAAGCACAGGAAAAAAGTCTCCATGTTCCCAGATCAGCCACCCCCCGTTGCCAGGAAAACAATTTCATGAAAAGGCTGGATGAGTCTCAGGCTGGAACATGCTTAATGAGCTCTATGGGTGGTGTAACATGCTCAGTGTGTACCGCATGGAGCTTTGTGGGCATGGTGCACAATGAAGTCCTTGAAGAATTTACCTTTCCTGAGCATGTGTAAACAGTGGTATTCAGAACGTTATAATGCAGCCAAATTTGGGTGGATTTTCACAGGGACAACAAAAGGCACTTCTCTGACCCCAAGGAACTCCCTATCAATGCAAGGAGGCACTAGAGATTCTCAATGACAGAGCTGTAAGAATTTTTTAAACTGGCAAATGAACCTGTTCCCAGACTTCGTTAGCAGAAGAGCCCGAAAAATTTTTGTTGAAACTTTCAAAAAAATTGAGCCTGAGGCAGATACCTGGCACAGGTAATTTCAGTCCCAACTCAATAAATTTGTCAGAATTATAACTAATTGTAAACAGGTTCTTATAATGAAAAATGTTAAGCAATCTTAACTATAGGTTTAACTACACAGGCACATTATCATCTTCCACAATCCAGGTAATATAATCACAACCATTACCATCAGTTATTACAGAACGGCATCTGACATACCACAGTTTCCCCCTATATTTAGAACAGGATATAAGTTGCCACTAAGTTGTGTTATTTGACCAAACTACACCGCAGCCATTTTGTGTGCATTTAGCCACCATTAATTAAAAGCAGACCACCATGTGACTAGAAATAAGTGTCACTAGGGTTCTCATAGGCAAGGTCAAATAGCTGCATGATTGCAGTTTTGTTAATCAGAATGGGAAGAGGGAAAAAGAGTTACTAGCCCATGAGAATGGAAGAGAGTAAGTGGATAGCAATCTTGGCTTTGAGTGCCCCTGACATACAAGTTTTATTGTTATGACTAAAAATACTAGAAATGCTTTGCTGGTAAGAGATAATGAGTAATTTGCTGAAGCTAGGAGAATTGATGACCCAGTAGAGGTTACTATGGTAACCCATTAGGGATTACTATGAATTATGTGTTTTGTAAGGGTTAGCTATAAAAGATTAAGTAAAAGTAAACACCTTGGAGCAGTCCGAGGGAGACTTTATCCAGGCAAGGAGAGGACACCCAAACTCCCCATCAGCCGGATGGACAGAGAGCCCTCAGAAGCGCAGCTGATGACTACTCAAAATCATCTCAGACTTTGGGTAACTAGGTTTGGGATGCTCTGAACCCATTGCCATCGCGTGCGTGTGCGCACGTGCTTGAGACCTAATAAAAATGGTTTTAGGTGAAAGCACTCTGGTTTCTATCAATCATTTATCAGGCGGAGGAGCTGTGGCCCCACTGATTTATTCCTGAGACCGCCTGGAAAGAAACAGTTCAGTTGCCTCTGTGTAACAGTAAGCGTTACCAAACACTGCTTTTTTAAATGATGGTATTACAAGTATTCTGGTTTGCAGCTCTGTGTATATTGAATGATTTCCCTCTGCATAGTTTCATTTAATAACTGTGTTTTCAACCTTACTAGTTAATATATGGTAAAAAGTCTATAGAGATTGCTTTTTTCCTCCTAGGAAGTATAGGATTGGTGTAAAGCAGCCTCAGGATTCTATTGAAGTCATTAGGATTGCTTTTTAAACATTTACTGAGTCCACACACGTAGCAGGGCAACATGATGAACTGCTATGGTAGCTGCCATTAGTTAAAAGAACATTTCTATAGGGGACAAAGGCACTGAGTGAGTAAGTTTGACAGCCATGTGCAGCTTACACTGCTTTCCAGTGATCTTTGCAGGCATCAGAATCAGCCTTCCTCCTTGGGTATTGGTTTATGCTATATTGAAGCATAAATCCCTAAACTCTATAGCTGGAAGAATGTTGGCTTCAATTAAAGAAGCCACTTTTCAATCTACATTTTAGACAATGGGCACAATGAGATCTTTAAAACAAATTGAAATTTCAAAGAGAACTGAGGAGATCGGGGCTTTGAGTTTTCTAACTACCACCTGTTTTACATTTGAGAAATAAAGAGTGCACAGAAAATGCTATTTATTGGTAACATAAAATAAAATGTTTATAGATTAAACTAATCACAGAAGTAGAGATTCTATATTTCTGCCTTACAAAGAGGTAAAAGCCATCCTGATGGCAGAACAGCAAACATGGCAGAAACAAACTGTGTGTAGGAAGTTAAGGGCCCTTAGCAAGTTTCATGAATAGTGTAAATCTTTCAGGTATTTTGGTAAAGTACATATTGATTTTCTGTCCAAATCTAAGAATTTCTTCAGAATTGTTTCTGGGAAGAGACCTTGTTTTGCATAGAGTGGGAGGCTGAAAATCAGGATTCCTGTGTTCTATTCCAGTCACTACTTGGTGTTATGCAAATCACTTTAGCTCTTTGCACCTCAGTTTCCTCATCTGAAAATGGAGATTATAACATTATCTCTACCTCAGAGAGTTGTTGTGAGGTTTAATTCGTTAATGTTTGTGAAATACTTTGAGATCCTTAAATAGAAAGCATTGTAGAAATACAAAATATTTATTTTTGATAAAAATGTATTCATATTTCTAAAGTGCTTAAGAACTATGGATAAAGGTGCAATGTAAGTGCAAAGTATTAATTATTAACCACAATTCTTTAAATTTTGTCTGATTACTTGACCTTAATTTTATCCATTGATACCAGATCTCAGTGTAAGATACACAGAAGGCCATGAAAGAATTTGCATTGCCTTATTATTTTGTCTATCCTGCTCATGGTTGTGGTTGTATGGACAACCTACCTAGGAAAACATACCTCATTCTGCACCCTGCAAGGCAGGAGCTTTTCAGCTAATATGAAAACTCCAGTTTTTTAAGGAAAGTTGCAAACATCAAAGTTATTTAAGAGATCAAAAATGAAGAAAAAAAAAGTTGATTTGCATAGTTAAAACACTTGCAGCTTCATTCTTTTGGAATGCCCTTGCACATAAATGGAAGGTGAGGAAATTAAAGATTAAAGTAGGCATTACATCACAGAGAAAACCAGACCAAACCAAACAATAAAGAATAAAGACCACAGCAGGAGACATTAAACTTGCAAAACAGAACGATGAGCATCCCGCTAAAGGGGCTAAAGAGCACATGAAAATGTTACTGCCCAAAGGGAGCAAAATTATTCATATTATCCTGTTTCCAAAACAAGCAGCTACCAAAAACTACCCAAAAAACAAAACAAAAAACTCCCACTGTAACAGCCAAAAGTTAGACATCATTTTAGACAGCTCTCATGTACAGGTTAATCTGGGGCTTAGATATTTCACATAAACATAAGATAGTAAATTACATTGCCACATGAACATCCTCCTTTTCTGCATCAGCCACTTATGCCTTCTTCCTCAGAATATTAACATTACTTGGCTCTGAAACGAGACAAGTGTGACATCCTTTAAGGAAGCACTAAGATATGCTGCCAAACATCAGGCACATATTAAAATTTAGATAATTAAGAGAATCCATTTAAATAGGGTAGGGGAAGTGCTTCTGATCCCTTTATCATGTGTGAGCACGGATAGTAAAAGTATCCAAAAACCCAGATAATACAGATCCCTATACCAGTGACTGTTAATGGCAAACATCTTCTTTAAAATCATATTACATTCATTGTGCCTACCAAAGCAAACAGTAATTCTCAGCCCTTTCTCAAAACAGAGAAAAAAATGTTCTCACTTGTTTTCAAACTGACAGTATTTTAATTTATCATTAACATCTTGTAATTGTGCAAAACAGTAATAAACTGGCAATAAACATGATTGTAGGGGTCCATATGTTGGATTGCTCATTATACCCAAGCAAATAATTATGCCTAAAATATTTTAAATCTATGATGGATCACTTTTCCAAGGATGACCCAGAAGATCACAGTCCACTTTGTAAAGCAGATTCAATCATACGACTTTCTCAAGTGCATTTCACACATAAAAAGGCTTTTATTTGCATATATCTTTTCAAATGATTGTGTTGTTTGTAACAGGAGGAACAAGGGGATTATTATTAATTAATTATATTATTTAAAATTGGGATTGCAGCAGCACTCAAAGGCCACAACCAGGATGGTCCCTATAGTGCTAGGCATGATATAAATATGACAGTGTTTAAAGAAAAAAAAAGTTAGATAATATGCATATAATCAGCATATTAAGTCAATTACCTTGAGATCAACTGGCATTTGCCTGAGTAAAGATTAAGTCAGAACCAAGTAAGGTGCACAGGAGTTATTCCATTTTCTTGACAGATTTTCTAATCCTTTCAAGTCCTCTGGAGAAAGGACCAGCAAGTAAACCTAAAGGATTGAAAATTTCAGATAACAGAGGAAGGTTTTTGCATAGAGTATAAGTGGCATAAAGAAAATCTTCCTCTGTTATCTATAATGTGCCAAGTAAAATGATAATGTTTATGTCCATGTGTTATATGTATAATGGAAGGTATAGATATGTTTGATAGATCAGTATTTCAAGTTGGGCTGTTTCTAGGCCACTCCTCAGACAGGATGGCTGCAGAACAAAGCCTGCTTAATGGTCCATTAAGACATTCCCAGGTGCAGGGTGTCCAGGGGGAGTTGCCAGAGATATACCTGATGAGTCACCAGGTCTGGCCCATGTGACTCTGGACTCCATTTTGGTTCCTGTAAAATTCCACGAGCAGCATGGCAAGGGCTAGAGGATATATAAGACGAGGCTTGGGAATCCATTGGTTCTTCAGCCACCTATCTACTTCTGGAGCAACCCATCTGCAACTGGACTGAAGCTGTGAAACAAAGGACTGAGACCCATCTAGGCACTGGACGTATACCAGAGGGACTGTACAAGCCTGCAACTCCACAATTCTTCTAGAAACCTGGTGTATATGGACTTTCAAATCATTTGTATGTATCTGATTGCTTTAATACTTTAATATTTCTCATTGTTTCTTTTTCTTTTTATAATAAACCTTTAGTTTTAGTTACTAAAGGATTGGCTGGCAGCGTGGTATTTTGGGTAAGATCCAAACTTGTATTGATCTTGGACTGTGGCTGACCCTTTGGGATCAGAGGGAACCTTTTTAGTTAAGAGCATAGAGTTTAAATAACTGGTCTCTTTACTGGACCTAGTGGCAGATTGGGAGCTGGAGACTGAAAGGCAGTAAAGGGGGCTGTGTGTATTTGCACAGTGGCTTCTTGATAACCAGTGTGGGGAATCAGAAGCACTGTTTGAGCTGGTTGGGAAGTCTGACTTCAGTGTCACCCACCAGTGCTGGGAGAATCTGCTCTCCTTTTACAGCCTGCCCGGACCTTGGCATTATCAGTTGGTTACCCTTGGCATGAACGGACCACACCTAACACCAAATCATAGTCTGATGACAAATGTCATCAGGGACCACCTGAAAACAATTAATGAGTTTATTTTGTTATCCTTGCATGTTGTGGAACCAGTTGTATCTTACACTGAAAACCCGATGAATCCAGGGTTTGGATTTTTGGAGTTGAGGGGAAAAGAACTGGCAGCTACCAAGCACGAGCTGGTCTTTCCCCATTTAATGGTGGATCAGGATAACCAGTGACACCATAGTCTCACATAAAACAACAATAGTTCGTGCTAAAAATGATGCCTTTCACAGAATACAAGATCTGGAGACAACAGTAAATGGGTATGGCAATGCATGGCAGGCAACTCGATTGACAAACAGAGGACACGCAAAGTCATGCAAAAGGGTGCAAAGTCTCTTTAACCACGCAAAGCCTTTCTAGAAAAAGTTCCCATTAAAGATGCAGCTAGGTAAGGTTTTATTCTCTGTTGAGAATAGCTATGTCTGTACTTAATTATTCTGGAAGCAAGCTCTCTTCACTAGGGCAATGCTGTTAATGGATGTTGTACTCAGGTGCTTTTCCCTCTCACATTCTCAAGGCTTGGGAAGAGAGACAGAGGACACAAGTATCTGCAGCTAGACTCCCCCTAAAATGAAAACCTGTGAAGTATTCAATACAAAAAAGTTCATTGTTCATCTGCTTTCTTGTCACCTTATCTCTGATTTAGAGACAAGCTTCTTTCCTGCCACACCCAACCTGGACTAGAACAAAGCAATAAAACAGTCTCTGGAAGCAAACACTGGAAATATGGCCAATCATTCCTGAGCTATAAACCTTTCAAAACCCCACAGTACAGAATACCTCATCTTCTAAGATGATCCTCTGTGCTCTCCAAACCCACTGTTGGATTGCAAATCAGGTGAAGTAAATGAAGGGGAAACAATAATAGCTATAGATGTGAACTAGGCAAATAATTTATCTTTTTTTGAGGCAGCCCACATCGCACTGAAAAGCCTAAACTGAGGATAGGGTATTGAGGGACTGTCCAGAACACAAACAGCTACAGTGCTCAAAGCCAAAAACAATTAATTATCCCTGGCACAACTCAGCATATCCACAGCACTCCCATCTAATCACAGACTGAAAGGACAATTGGAGCAAAGAGAATCCACTAACTTGTTATTGACACAAGTTATTGGGATCAATGCAGGGGTAACTGGATGAAATTCGCAGGCCTATGTTATATAGGACATCAGATCAGATGATCTAATGGTCCCAGCTGGCCTTAAAACGAATTAATCTATGAAGCGTTTCACATACAATCTAAAAGATTAATTAGAAGACAGAGGATGAGGTGGCTTCAAGCTATAGCTGGTAGAAAATATTTTGTCTAAAAACATTTTTCAGTGAAAAATACCTTTTCAACAGGATTAAACATCTTCACAAATATTTTTCAATTTAAAAAAAAAACATTTTAAAAGCTTTTCTTTCATTTCAATAGGGAAATGACACATTCTCAGTGGAAAAAAAAGAGGGAAAAATATTTTTAAGTGTTTTCTTTCTCCACATGAAACTTTTTTAAATACTTCAAAAATTTCATTTTGAAATTTTTCATCAAAGAACAAAATTTTCACAAACATTTTTGAACAAAATGAAAAGCTATTTATTTCCTTCACAAATTCTCTGAAATACACTTACCTTTTTTTGACTAGCTCTCTACTCAAGCAAATACATTGAATGATTACATAACCCTCATTTGTTAGCCCAAAAGCTATGCAGTAAAGGGAGGCTTATGTTTTTTGTAAGTCAACCACCCATTTTTCAATACCAAAGACAGAGGAAAAATGCAAGTGTCTTGTCAAAAACAGCCTGAGGCTACCTTAATTTTTTAAACTGATTTGTCATAGCCTCAGGTAGCCTGGATTCATATGCAAACCAAATGTGGTGTAGGTATCCCTAGGATAGATATTGACTTGTCTTTCTCCTTTCATCATGTTGGCTATACATACATACAGACCTGTGTGACAAACTGTACTCCAAAGTGGCACCCTGTCAGCCCCCTATTCATCAATCATGTATGGTGGTGATATTACATACAAAGCATGCCACGCAAGATATCATCTGGAAGGTCATGATCTGCTGAAATCCATTGTCCTGTCAAAAGATGTATATCGTTAGTGCATGAAGATATGAGATTTCGATGTATGGCTGTTATTGAAATACGTTGTGAGTTTGGGAGTTGTCCACTGCTAGTTCTCCAGTGACAGCTGCAAAGGAAGTGACCAACACCTGAGTGGGAGTTGAATGATCATCACCAGCCATTGAGCAGCAAAAGAATAATAAACAAGGGATTTATAATTCAATGACGGTTGTGCAAGCAGTACACAATGTAGACTGTTCAATTCTGTCACTCAGCTGCACAAGGCCATATCAGGGGGATTGCTCAACTTGGACTTAGCAAAGCCCACCAGGACATGTCTGGGCTAGTGTTTTCCAGGCACATGGACTGAGGATATAAAATAGGGGACAGTGGTAACATGCTTTTGCCTTTCTCCACTCCCACCTACCCTGAAGGCAACAAGAACACTGGGAAGACAAAGACTTGAACTGAGGAGACTGGTCCCAGGCTAAAAGGGAAAGCCTGTGTATTAAGGACTGTTACCTACCTGCAACATCTAGTGGGGTGAGAAATACTGCTTGATCCAAATACTGCTTAGCCTAATAAGGCTTAGGATTTAGACTGTGTGCTTACTCTTTATTTTCTTTGGTAACTGTTGCTGACCTTTTCTGTGAACCACTTAAAATCTAGCCTTCTGTAGTTAATAAACTTATTTTAATGTTTTATCTTAACCAGTGAGTTTGTTTGAAATGCTTGGGGAATCTGTTCAGCATACAATGGCTGGTGTATGTCCACTTAAGGTCTCGACCAGTGCAAGATGGTATATTTCTGGGGTGCAAGGCTGGAGTCTTGGGAGATCTGCCAGTATTACCCTGTGTATAGTTCATGAGAGTATTCATGCAACTTACCTGGATGTGCCTTTGCATGCTGGTGGCTGAATGATAACAGTGGGTGAAGGGGTTTGCTGCTTGTCACTGGCAAAGCATTGTGAGAGACACTCCAGGCTGGAGAGTTAAGGGGCCACAGCAGTCCCACAGCTTTCCAGGTTGTACTCAGGGATTCTGTCACAACCTGCAAAACTTTGCTTGAGTGGAAGCGACAAAAGAACTGTCTTCTACTTCCTATTCTGACTTATTTCTTTTCCCTCTGCAATTAACACAGATCTGAAAATAATGAAAGCCTAAGTGTCTCAGAGGCATGAAATGGTTATGCTGAAGGTGTCTCCTCATTGATTCTGCAGTGAGTTTGCAACTTTTCCCTGCCTGCAGCATTTGAATATTTCCACTCAATTTTTCCCTGGTTGGGATGCAGTATTCATCTTTCAGGGAGATCTGCTCCTCCAGAGATATTGGGGAGAAGGATGTTAAACAAAAGACCTCTCCAAATGAGATAGTCATGTACAAGTTTAAAAAAGAAATTCTTTGGAGAAATAAAGTTTCTGGTCTAAGGTATATCAGGTTTTTTTTGCCTGTTCCAGGATGTTCTTTTCTCTCTCACTCTGCATTGAGATACCTTGACCAATTTCTAGTATTAAGCGATCACATGATGTAGAGTGATGTGCTTTGACTGCTGGTGAATCATGCAGCTTGGCAAGGGCCCAGTGACATCTCTGATTCTCTGTAGCCTAAAGGAGAAAATCTGCTAACTGGAAAAGATTCTTCTGAAGCATAAGATGCTTTATAAAGATTAAAAAATACATTTACATACCTCGGTGACTTTCCGTCTCCTTTCAAATCTCATCTGAAAATGTATCTTTTCTCCTTCAGCTATACCTCTTAATTTCCTACTCACTTGGATATTATTTATTATTTCACCCTGCAACTGTATTATTTAAAATATGAAATGCAGTTTGAATGAAGGAAGCTATACACAATAAAGTTATATTGTATATATTACTCAAGACATTATGTTAAAAGTATCATGTAATATGTGCGTCAAATCACACTCCATAGTTCCTTACCTGAAATTGCTTATAGTTTTTGTGGTCTTGGTGTCTGAAGCTATTGCAGAAGATGATAGGCTGAAAAGAATTTCTGGAGGTGGTACAAAAAGATGACATTAGGCCAGAGTGCAATGAGCATTGAACTCAGACTTCAGGTAAAAGTGGTAGTGGACAGTTTCTAGATTTGACAGTGTGAATACAATCATAGGGCAAGGTTCCGCCTCCATCACTAGTCATCACAACAAACCACAAGGATGGTGCTATTATCCCCATTTTACCCAAATGGAAAACAGAGGCACAGAGAGACTAAACATGGTGCCCGAGGCCACACAGGAATACAGGGTTAGAGAAGGGAATTGAACTATGGTCTCCCAAATCAGCTTTAGATGATCCCCCCTCTCCACTCAAACATCCTCTGAGGTCTATGGGACTAGTCATGAAGTATGGCATTACTCATTATGGGTAAGAGTGGCAGAATCTCACCCTACATGACTAATACTACACATGGGCCAGATCTTCAGCTGTTATGAATTCATTGACTTCAGTAGAACTATGTCCTTTTAAACAAGCTGAGTGATCTGGGCTGTATGTTTATGAAGTTTATTTCATATGCTTCCCATAGCCCTTGTGACAAAACACAGGAAAATGTATGGGAAACATATCTGCATTGGCAGTAGGTTCAGTTAGATTACCTAAGAGTTCTTTCTGTCTTTGTGATAACTACAGGCTCTCATAAATGCAGTAATATATACCAGTAAGTACTTTTTGCATACCTGTGCATTTCTCTGAAGAACAGAAATATTTTGCAATTAACTTTTATTGCCACTATTTCCCTTGTTATTCGGTTACATTAGGCAACTTAATTACTTATTTACAATGTGTTAATGATGCTATACCATGTACCCGGCTTCCTTGAGAACTGATGACAACTACGTTTTTTTATACATTTGTCTTCTTTTCAGCATCTGTCTTCTGTGAGCCTGTCTTACAAAACTCCTGTTCAGCAAAGTTTTTAAGCACATGGGTAACTTTAAGCACCTTACTGCATCAGAGCCTAAGTGAGGCTGTAATATTTGGTGACTTTCTGTGCAAATCATCTTTTCTGTATTTCCTGCCAAAGGTTCTCTCTTCTTGGAAGCAGAGGAAACAGTATGTATCTTTCATTCACCCCACTGCTGTGGCTATACCAACAGCAGATGTAGAAGCAACAGTAAGTCACCCAGCAGCAATATCTGCGTCAGCAAAGAAAGAAGCTGAAATGGCTGCAGTAACAGCTGGGGGTTGAGAGATAATCTCGGCAAGGAATTCTTATTTATGGGACAATGTTTATAAAGCAAATAGAGTCTGGTGTCATCATGCCATGGGGCTATAATTTAACAGGACTGAACACTTGTTCATCTTACCCACCTGGAGTTGCACCTTTTCTTAGGAGTTTCCCTATGTTAGTTATAAGGCTCAGTACCCTCTATCCTTCATATTTCTTTCGGAAGCCAGCATTCTCAGTTTGCACAATGAGATGAATAAAAGGAATTGTGTGTATACCGTGGCCTAATAGGTTTAGCAAACATAGTGTTAGGTGTTGCAAACCAAATATTATATTAAGACATATTCATTTAAGGATTAATGATCAGACTATATCTCTTTAACCAAAATATGGCCCTGACCTGATTCCCACTGACTGCAATGGGAGTTTTGCCATTGACTTCTGTGATAACAGAATTGATCCCTAAGATCCCAATCTTGCATGTGGACACACACAGCAAGCCCTGTTTCTCACTGAGCTGCTCAGATGTGTGGCAAACTACATGGAAATTGGAGGGAGGAAGACAGGTTGCAGGGGGATGAGTTTAGAGAAGGCACCAGCAAGTCAAGCTCTATGTTCATGGCTAGATTGCTAGCTGCAGTTCCAGCATCTCTGTAAAATCTCAGAATGCTACCATTTTAGTTTTGTAAGCATGGAGACCACTCATGTTAGTGCCCAGCATGCAGTACATGAAATATGATGGCAGGGGGTCAGTCTAGTGAGACCCACAGCAAGGAAGAAAGAGTGATTAAGAGGCAAACAAAGCAGCACCTAGAAGCAAAGAATCAGGCAGAATGGAGGGACCCAAGCCAAGAGGAATGCTGGATTTCCAGACAGAAAACATTGCCCAAGCATGGAAGAAAGAGAAGCAAGAACTGTACCTACAAACAGTGCAGACCATAGGGGATGAAGATGTGAAAGTGAAGCTTTTTTACTATTACATTGGGTGGCTGGGGGATAGGACGAGTAATGAGTGAGATGCCATTGCCAGGAATAATGCCCAAAGCACTCCCACAGCTGATAAATGTGTCTGATGACTACAGTGACCACAGACACAATGAGACTGTACTGAGAGACTGGTTCTTACCCGAAACCAAGACGCAGAAAAGGAAATAGATAAGTTACAGAACTGAGAACTCTGGCATCCATATGTAACTTTGGATATATTACAGATTCCCGAATTAGAGACCGGATCATTTGTGGATATGATATGTGGTCACATCATCTCTGTAAATATTTCTCTTACTAAAAAGCCAGTTTAGTTTTACAAGTACGAAATCCTTTAACATTATTTACCAAGCACACAGCACATAAAACAAGGAGCACTGAGCTTTTTGTGATGTTCTCTAAAACAACATGTGCTGGAGGGGAAAATGTAAAGCAAGGACTCTGAGGTTAACACCTACAGAGAGCTGGAGATGTGAAGACATTCTGGAAACATTAGTACCAAACTGACCATAAATCTACAAAAACCGCTATTATTTCATTATGCCTTTTTACACAGTGACAATGATTTGATTGGTGAAAGAACAAATTTGAGATTTATTCAAATCTTGTACACAAGAAAAACCCTATCAAATTAAGACCTGTCAAAAGAAAAACACATTAAAATGAGGAAACACCCTCTCTGCTTTGCAGCTATGTATGCCAAGCTACATGTAAGCATAAAGCAAAATCCTTTAAAATCCCTTATATTGTAGATGCTGAAAATAAATACATGCAAATGAACATAATTGCATGCACCTACCAGTAAACTATATCAGTTTAGTTATGAAAATAAATACCAACTGAGCTTTTAATTTATGCAGATGCTACAGAAAATTCGAATTTGACAAATGCCTGCTGCAGGATTACTATGTACTTAAAAGGTCTCCAATTTAACATGCACTGGAGAGGTGTGGAAAATTCAGAGCAAACTGACATGTTTGATTTATTCTTCAAAGATCTCCAAAGCGCTGTCAACTGATCACAATTAATTCCAAAAGCAAAAAGAGCTTAATAGTATTTGTGTGGTGGAGGAACTGGTTGATATCTCTGACTAGAGAATATTTAAGCTAAATGTTTGAGGTATTTTAGTTTAATTTCTTTATTGTGACAGAGGAGTACAGAATAGGCATCTTGTGGCAGTGACCTATGTTTTATTTTTTAAACCATCAGCAAACTGAAGAAAAGATTACAAAGATTTTTCTCATCATCATAAATTGTGGAAGCTAAAGGAAAACAGGAATTCTTCCTTCAGGAGCTTTGGGCATTGTTATTCCGCCACACCAGCAGGCTGAAACACTCACAGATTCAGAGCTCACTCAAGCTGCACAGAACATTCTTGGATTTTTGAATAATTTAGACAAAATATATGGATGGTATGTGGCTTTCTCATTTTAATTATTCAATGTCAGCCTTATCCTGACCAAAAATTGGGGCATATCTCAGAAATCTTGGCCCAGGTGGGAATTAGGGTTGGTAGTGATAGGAATATCAAAATACAGGAGCTGGCCCAAAGAAATTGCATATATTTGCATTTTACACACTGCCTGCATCTTTTGGGGTAGAAAACAGCCTGGATGTGTGAAATCAAGCCGTCAGTAGCTTCAATTTGCCAGACTGGCACTCAGACAGGAAATCACTGCAGACCTCACTGACCTTGGCAATATTATAGGTTTTGGGGGTTTTTTAAAACAGGAATGAATCGTTCCTGAACAATTTCACCAATATATTCAATATAGACAGACTTTTCTTTCAAATTAGGCAAGGGAAGGTCTTCTCTGTCTATTCATTTTGCTTTAATTGCTAGCAATCTCTACATTGCAGTCATAGCAGAAAATGTTTCCCCAGTCCATTAATATTTGTCTGGGTTCATCTTAGAATAGCTTGGGGGCAGAGATGAAGTACGGGATCCTGATCTTGCCCTTGTTAACACTTCTGTACCACAAAGGCACCTGTACAGAGGCTTGATATTGATTTATCTTCACCCTCTCACACAAAAATCCATATTATTTTGTCGCTTATCCCAAGCAAGGGAAGTGGCTCTAGGAGCAGATGATAAGGAGATGGTACTGTCTGAGACATCAAAGGTGGCAGGCTCTACGTCACTAAACTGCCCTGAGAAGTTCCTATCCCTCCCACCTCTCCCACAAGTGAATATTATTCCAACTCAGGACCCCTTGCTGGGCCTGCTTCCTGATGACAGAAAGGATGGGGTGATCGGCAAGCCCTCTGTGTGACAGAGAGTAAGGCCATGGTTTTTAAGGCACTATCTGCATTATAGAGGCTGGAGGAGGGGTCACTCTCCAGGCGCCAGACCTGAGGCAAACATAATGAGTCTAATTCTGCTCTCACACTTTTATGTTGTTGTAACCACTATCAGAAATACGCCCAATGACTCTAGCAATGCTGCAGCAGAACAGACCTCAGTGGCTCCTACCACACACTTCTACAAATGTACTCGCCACATCCGAGCCCCCCATAGGGAAATTTGCATACATTCCATTGACTGCCAATTACAGTTGCTATTACCACTACTCCAGAGCACGAAGCGTTAGTTAAATGAACAGTTGTAAAGAAAAGAAAACAAAATAAAAATAAATATGAATAGTAAGTACTTAGGATGATAATTTTTGTTACTAGTTGTATTTGCTGTAAGTAAACTGAGATTAGTGCTCCAGAAAGAGCACCAGAAATGAATGCCCTCTACTCAGAACAAGTACCACTGAGTTTGGCAGAACAATTTCCTCACCTTGCTTTACCAATATTCCCAAAATCATGCTCTGCAGGGAGCACATGTAGGAGCAAGAGGATCCAGCAATTCCCCCCCTTGGCACTCACAGTCTTTGGCCTCTCCTGAAATTGCCAAACAACTGATAATATTGTTCAGGATGTGATCACCTGTCTATTTGGGCATGCACTAAGACCATCAACTCATTTTATTTAAATGGCAATGATTTCTGGTAACTACTAACCTAGGCTGAAATAAAACCAATGGCACATATTGATCCCTTTAGACCAGCGGTTCTCAACCTGTGGGTCGCGACCCCGGCGGGGGTCGAACAACCAAAACACAGGGGTCGCCTAAAGCCATCGGAAAATACATATTTCCGATGGCTTTAGCCGCTGAGAAGTCGCGCTACCATCTGTAGCAGCGCTATTCAGCTGGAACGCACACCGTTATGGATGCGCGTTCCAAACTGAATGCCTGCGCGCATGCGCAGACGTGATTGCATCATCCGTCTGGGGCCTAAGGGGCGGGGGAAGCGGGGGGAACGCTCCACAGTCCATAGCAGCGCATTACGTGTGTCCGGCGCTTGCTGACGTCATCAGTGGGCGGACGCAGCAAGCGCCGGAGGACAGAAGCCTAGGAGGCAGAGAGCCAAGAGGCGGAGAGCCAAGAGAGCCTGCGAGACAGCCTGCTGGTGTAAAAAAGGTTAATAATGTAAAAACAGTACACACACCATACACACAATACTGTGTAAGTGTAAGGTGCTTTGTGTGTAATCATTATACAATGAGAATACATAATGCATATCAGGTATTTACATTCCGAATCATAACTGTAGCAAAATTACAGTTTTGAAGTAGCCACCAAAATTATTTTTTGGTTTGGGGTCACCGCAATATGAGGAACTGTATTGCGGAGTCACGGCATTAGAAAGGTTGAGAACCACTGCTTTAGACCATCCAGTTGCATTATGGCTTGTACTAACAACCATAAACATATCATCAGTCTGCCCTTGTGAAATTTTCAGAACACACTGGAAAGCTGCCTTCTGTAATGTTATTATTCACTGACTTCTAAGACCTGTAGTCCCTAATGTGTGACGAAAACAGTATCATGACAATGTCTCAGACTAAAATGTGTACATGACCGCCAACAGGTCATGAACTTCTCTGGTCTCTATGTGATTTTACTAACCTCCTCAATGTACAGCTTTGTAGTTAAGAAGACACTTCACCCAAAAGAAAATATTTACTATGGAAGGGAATTCTGAAATCAACTAATGCAGAATCAAAGAAAATATATTGTGTCAAATGTATCTCTGATATAACTCAGAATTACACTAGGAATGCCTACAGTCCACTAGATAGAAATGGAACAAGAGACAGATTATCTGAGAAAGGAAACAGAGATAAAACTAGAAAGGTGCACACGCAAATGTGGACCAATCTAGAAAGTTGAGCTAGAGTTCAGATGTGTTTTTCAGGGTACAGAGTATACTCCAGCAGTAATTCTAGTCCTCTCACAAGGAAGAAAAATAAACTAACAGGCAGGTTGTATTTCATGTCAAAAACTTAACAGCAATGAGGTCTAATGCTCCAATGTGTACTTGTAAGTTTAAGATCAGCTTAACCTGATACACAGATCATTTCATTCTATAGTTATCTCACTGAAGATTACCAGTGGTTTGAGGGATTTATATTAATGTCTAAACCTATGAAAACACCATCTAGAACGTGAAATGAATATCTTAACTCTTTTGCTACCAGAAAGATTGTGTTGCGTTTTTATATTGGGTCAGAAAAAATGCAAGTTCCAGAAAAAAAACCCCTCAGTTTTCTTTTAATTCATAGACAATGATTTACTTATTACACATTTTTAAAGGGCTTAGTCCTGACAGGTCCAATGGGAGTTGCAAGTGCTTAGTACTTCTCAAGACTCAGGCCTTTTATGTATTATATACACATAAGCAGTGACTATTTTGTAGTAAATAACTACATTAACTAACATAATAACTATTTCTATTCAATTCTCGGAGGCAAGTAAGGGTAAATCATACTTGAAAATAAAGCCAGATATCTCCCCCTGGTATGACTCCATTGCAAAGAGGTAACCATGGAAGCGAAGGAGGAATGAAAGGGGACTTTTTTTAAACCTATTTTGTTGATGTCAAACCAAAATGAGGATGTAGGACCCAGGCATTTTCATCCCTCATCTCCTGACTATAATAAATTTGTGACACATCAGAATTCAGGTAAGAAAATGCACTAGATATCCTGGCACAAGTCATGTGACCTGTGTCAGGATTAGAAAGAACAATTCCCATGTCACATGGCAGGGAATACCAGGATTCCAGTGGCTCACTTTTGAATGTGGCCACACCTCTGCTGCATTCAATGGGATGAATTTGGGCTATAACATTTTCAGACTACCAGTTTTCCTAAATGTAAAAGGACACAAAGGCTTAAACAACAAAAAGCCAAAATTTGTCTGCAAGGCTCCAGAAGAAGAAAAACTTCCATAGCTGTTATTTAAACATGTGATTGGTGCTTTTAACTAAGTGTGAGACAATCAGTAACAGAGCCATGAAGTTGTGACAATTTGAATGAAATTCTTTTTTTTTAATGGTTATTTTAATGTATTTTGGAAACAGTAAAATATACACAAACACTTCACCACTGAGATAAGGGCTATAATATAATGAGGCATACAGGAAAGGAGAAGATGTGGGATGGTGTCTGGTGTGTCATAAAAAATGTAGAGAAGGCAATCAGAAGAACATCTGTCCTCTGGAGAAAAAGGAGCAGATCTACAGCTCCTGGATCCTCTCTGCCTATAAGGCATCAAACAAATATAAAAGTAAATTCTATTTACAAAAATGAAGGAAATACTATCTAAAAACTTCAGACCAGATCCTTCGCACTGTTCTCTCTTTTATGTCATCTGCATAAATGGGCAGACAGCTGAGCTAAATCCAAACGTCTAAATTCTGCAAAGACCAGGATTGGTCCTGATTGCCCCCTTGTCTCTTCGACTTTGTTTTTCTTTTTCCATACCATTGTCTCTTCGGGGTGTGTATATGCATACACATACCCACACACACACACACACACACACACCAATTCAACTATTTCACAAACATGCTGGTAAGACAGACATATTATTATTGCATTTGTTTGAAATACTTGGAAAATGCTAAGATAATATGGTGTTGCAGTTCATATAAGATATAAGTAGACTGAGAGATAGAAAGAGAGAGATTACTTTGAAACAGTGATTTCCATGAAGAAAGCTCAAAGTTGTCCACAACTGTCATATTATTTAAATTTCCACAAGTATTGTGTTTCTTTAATAAATATTTCTATTAATTTGGATACATAAATACACAGGACTCACAAAAGTGTTCAGATAAGATATACATATTTAAATACAGATAAATCTCATCAACATAGACGCAGATACCCAGGGACAGTCTGATCTCTCTGACACAGGTGTAAATCAGGAGTAACTTCACTGAAATCAAAGGAGCTATACTGGTGTAGAACTGATGTGAGATCAGAATATGGCCCAGAAGGTTAATTTTTTATTTGTATCTGTTTCTTCCTAGAAATAATTCTCTATCACCACAATATTTCCTAGAAAACATGCTGGCATTTTAAATGGAGAGCTTGAGGATTTTAACCATTAGGCATTAAGTTTTTTCCTTCCTTCTCTGGACTTGTCAATGATTTTAGCAGTCTCCTGGTATTCCTTGCAGAAATACTTTGATAATACACTTTTGTGCTAGAAGAATGACAGGTCTCTGGAAAAACCTTTGCCAGAAACATTAGACACATAAAAAATAAATATACAACAAAAAGGTAAGAAACATGATGTTCTAATTGATCTGAAGTTAGTGATCTCCCACTAGAGACTGCAAGTTTTGCAGGTGCCTAAAGTCAGACACGGCACATCATACTGCAGACCTACCTCTGAAAGAGGCTGGATGCTTTAAGAGATTAAAAAAATTGTTATAAATTTTTATATTCCAGGAAAAGAATGTAAAATCTGCATTGACTATTCCATGTTATGTACAAAATCTAGTTATAAAATAAGATGATATATAAAAATACCTACTAGAGACAACATAATGAAATCCAGAGTTGGAAGGATGCCAATTGCAGAGTTTTAAAGAGATGTAAGACCATGGCGGGAGGAGAGAGCCCATTTGAATTTTTTATTTTTCTTAAGAGGTATGTTACTGAAACTTGCAAGAGAAGATTGGAAAGGTACTTTACTGGCTAGGGCACTGGACTGGGACTCGGGAGAGCTGGCTTCAAAACACAGCTCAGCTATGGACATCATGTGTGATCTAGAGCAAGTTAATTATCTAACCTACGCCTCAGTTTCCTACTTTCAGGGATGTTTTGAGGATACTAGTGTGCTGGGCCCATAGAAGTACATAAATACATAGCCAGAGGGTCTCCATCTCTTTGGCTCTCATCCCCAAGGAGGCTGAACTAGCTAGTGGATGGTTTGCAATTTCTTTGCAGGATGGTTCTGGATTTTGAAAGGAAAAATGTGCCTTTAAGATAAACTTGATACAAATGGCCAGCCTGGAGTGGGATAGCAAGCTAACTGGGGAAAAAGCAGAAACCTCCCAGCACAGGGTAGAAGCAGCTGCTGCCCAGCAGTAGCAAAGTCAGTTTAATCCCAGGGGTATCTTTTAAAAATCAAATTATTCTCCTGGCGGTTTGGAGCTTGATCCCATTTAGGCCACACAAATATCAAACTATTTTGTTTTGAAATAGAAGAGTGAAAACTATTATGCAAATCTTACTTATCCTAATGCACAGGCAAATGATCAAATTAGAATGACAGGATTAGATGCTAATTCATCCAGGTGAGAATTCAATTGAAAATACAAAAAGACCAAGAGGACCCTAATTTCTGATCTCCTAGTCAACCACACTATATTTGAGTATATTCCCTTCCTGTAGAAAACCCCTCTGGCTTGAGATAATGTACTCTGCTGCTGGAGCGGGGGCAAGTGGTAGCAGAGACCTCGCTCCAGTTGACAGAAAAACAACTCTGTGAGCACCAACTCTTTTCTGTCCTTTAAACCTTGCTACCAATTAGCATACTGCACAAAGCAGGTCCCTACTTGAGACTTCTGTGATGTCTAGGGATTCCTCATTGGGTCTGGGAGAGAAAAGCTGCACCATCATGTGCCCTTGCTCTCATTTCCGGATGCAATTAAATTAGCTTGATGCACCATAGTAAGGCTAATGCAATGTCACAAACTAGCTCTCATAAAGAATACCACATCCAGCAGTTGCCTCAGAGAGGTGTACAACGGGCATGCATGTAGGGACAGCCCTGCTGAATTAACAGAATGTAGGCTCCTATTTTATATTATTTATTTCTAACTAGGAACGCCTTTCTGTATTCTAGCACCGCAGGATTCTACACCAGTGCTAAAATCCTATCACCATAAAAACTGGACTTCTTCTTAAGCTTTAAGGCAAAGACTCTTGGCATCTGATCCTTTCACCTTCACTTGTCTGTAGTAGCAGAGACAGTAAAGACTGCTTTTTCACCTTCAGTCAAAAAAAAAAATCCATGGAAGATGCCTGATCATGATCAGTTAAAGTACAGTAGCAACAACACTATGCTTTGATACAGCAATTCCTGTTTATCTGACACGATTTTGCTTTTGATCTCTGAATGCAATTAACTACCAACTACACAGACATTTGTGGAAGAGGAAAAAAAACCCACAAATGACTTTGGAAATTAGAAGGTTGGCTCTTAAATTCTTTATTTAAAAACCATATCTGCTTTAACAGAAATAAGTTAAATATTTACACCTGTCTTCAGTGTGGCAGCCAGGTGGAACTGATGCTGCGTTTTGTTTAGTCTAGATCATAGTGTATGGGTCCAGCAGTTCCAGAAGGGCTGGAAAAGTTTACAATGTCTATTAGATATAAATCCACCATTTTTCTGCCATGGCGTTAAAGGGAACCTGCGAGCATAAAACCAATATGTTGTTAATAACAAAAATCCATATCTAGGATGCAAATTATATGATAAAATATTAAAAGAAAATAATTGTAAAAAGGTCTAATTTGACATGTATGTTCATAGTTCACTTTTGCATTTTACTGAGTTTGGACAATGACACTACAGTAGACTGGTCAATTTCACTTTCTCATGGACTAGGACACTGTTGTCATGTTTAGTTCATAACACTGCTAGGGCGTGTTTATATTTCAATTAAAAATGTTTAAAATTTTGTAATGAAAATATTTGTATTCATTTTGGCTCCATTCTGCCACTCTGACTCCCATTGTGTGGTACCTTATTCTGTGAGGAGTCCCATTTTATTCAATGGAACTACTTTTGCAATAACCTTCTCTCAACAGGAGTGTGTCAGGCAGAATCTGGCCTATGACATTTTATTAACCTTTTTATTATTTGTATTGTGATAAAACTTTGGAGCCCCAATCATGGATCAGAACCCCACTGTTTGTTGTATTAGGCAACATAAATGTTAGCCTTATGCTTTGTTGACCAAGTCCCTTTTAATTGAAAAGAGGCCACAAAAACATGGAATTCGTATCTATGGGAGAGCAATCATGTCAATACACACACAACCAATGCTTCTAAACAGAATTCTGTGCAACAGAGTTGTCATCCACCAATCAGCTTTACTGACTAATGCTACACAGGGAAAATTATGATATTAATATTTGTATCTTTAGAATACACTCAAGTATTTCGCTAAGACTATTATGAAAGATTCCAAATAAGATAATATTTTTAATTAAAATTATGCCTTTTCTATGTACCAAATTTAAATGGGTAATCATGTTGAAAGTACCTTGAACAGGAATAACATTATCATGGACAGCAACTAAAATTAACTGGTAACCAGTCCACAATCACAATGTATAGCCAACAGTCACATAAAATATTTGTCCCTGACTAAAATGAATGAAGTTGGGAATAGTACCTTTCTTTATACTAAACTACTCAATAAACAGAAAGAATAGCCAAATACTGCAGTAAGTCAAACATAGTTTCAGCACAGCCCTCTTCTTCTGCAAAGAGTGTAGAGAAGATGTATGTGATGTTGCTTATTCAAATTCATAACGAATGCTTCAATATCTTGAGACAACACATTTATTAAAAGATGGTACTGTGTAAAAGAGAGATCACTCTTGCATCAGAACTTCTACAAAATCGGCAATAACGGTGTGTTCCTAACATTTGCTAACAATTCTACCTTCACCCTACACAAATGAGAACTTGTAGATAAGGGGATGTACTTGTATGCCAAAATGAAGAGCTGCTGAAGCAATGGCAGTGAAAGAGGGAAATGATTTATAAGTGCAATGATTAATCTCTAGCATTGTACAAGATCTGGATTGCATACTTGATTAAATATCTAAGCTAGGAGAATAAGAATGAATAGCATGAAATCATCTCCTGCCTCTTTCCCAAAATTTCATTCCATAGCCCCTAAAATGAATTTTGAATTGTGTTTTAGAGTAATTTTTTTAAATTAAAGATGACATCTTTGGCAGAAATTTAAGGTCTGAAGATGGTACAAAAGGGAAGAATTTTCTTTCCCCATTAGTCTGGCTTCTCTTTTTCCTTTTATGCTTTACTTGGATCAGTGGGTAAAGGAAGGAATCCTAATGATGAGGAACACACTTTCAGTCCCAGGGTGCAAGAACATAACACGGAAATTAATTGAGATTTTGCTTTTAGCTGAAATATATCACTGTATATTCATCAGCACTGAGCATGACAACACGTAGGGAACATCTACTCATGTAGATGTGGTTTGTATAAAAAAAATCAACCCGTGTTTGCAAAATAAAGTATTTCCTTGAAGGTTCATCTGTCAAACTTCTTTGGCACCCAGAGGTGAGGGGAGAGAATATAACAGAACTGAAATAGCACTGCTTCATGTGGAAAGCTAATAAAATTATGGCACATCGAATGGTGACAGACAGTTGGGATTCTTTTCAGCACTTCACGGAAGTGCACCTCTAGAATCTTAGTTATTTCCATTTTTCTTGTCTCCAGTTTTCCATCTATTATTTGAATGACTATGTATATATTTGAATATTTTACATATATATGTTCATTCCTTATTCATCATAATTCCACCTAGTTACTGTGACATGGCTGTACTGTTGGTATGTTTTCTTTCTTCAATCTTTCTTTTAATTTGATGCCATCATTCTCTGCACTCTGGAGAAAGCCCAAAAGCAACCATTAGAGAAAATATTTTGTTTTATTTCAGGCACTAGATTTTTTGTAGTCATGTGATCCTTATTTCAGGCACTAGATCACATGGTTTTGTAGTCATGTGATCCTTGTTAATGTACATGTTTTGTAGTCATGTGATCCTTATTAATGTAACAAATTTGTGGTCCCCTAGGAACTTCATTGTTGCTATGCTGTAAACCATGGCTTCTCAGAGTTTCATGGTGACAAAGGGGTTGGAATGCAGAACCACTTGTTCTAAAACCAGAGTCCCCCTCACTTGAGCTAAATGAGACGCTTTTCATTATTAGTTGTAAAGGGTCTATGAACCACAGTATAGCAGTGCCAATTCCCTTCAGAAGTGGACAGCAGTCTATGTGTACACACAGCTCAAGACCAGTTCATGAGAATATTTTAGAATTCAAATGTTTGGATGATTCAATCATAACCCTTAGCTAATAAGCACCATTTCAGTTTACTCAAACGCACAACTCAGGTGAGCACAGGACTCATTGAATCAGGGGGGAAAGCCAATTAACTCATCTTCATTGCACCAGTGAACATGAACATTTTGCCAGGTTCAAACTGATTCATATATGGAGCTCTATTCCTTTCCACATTGCAGCTCCCAATAGAAAAAGGGTCCCCTTCCTCCCATCTCAGTGAACTGCCACTAAAACTACGGGAGGCTTTCAAGTTTGGAAAGAAGGAGCCAAGGGCTACGATAGAGGGAGTAAGAGCCTAATGCTATATCCCACGGCATGAGCAGAGGGAATACTACACAGACTCAAGAAGGTTAAGGAGGGTTATGGACTGAAAGAGCATTTGCAAGGAGGGAAGGTGAGATCCAGGTCCCAGGGAGAGAGGGAGGGTGATGCCTGACACTAATGGAGGATTTAGAGACAAAGCAGTTCAAAAACATGAATGCAAGAGACAGCTTCAGACTTTTGGATGCTGAGATATACACCGGCCTGCCAACCACTGAATTTAGGCTAGCGCAGAGGATGCAGGTTCATTAGGAAAAAAAAACAGGACTAAGGATTAAATCCAAAAGCACTGAAATATTGTGTGTTGATCATGGGATTTTAGCCTCATCATGGTCTCACAACAACTCTTCTTATGAGATTTGGTTTGAAAACTTAAAATATAGATGTCTTTTGATTTTGAATCAGGCTCAGAAACAAAAGGGGCAGCTTTAGATCTGGCGACTGGAATCTGAACCCCTTCCAGATTTCAAAAGGTTTTGTATTTAGTGTTCCAATTTTGGCAGAAGTCATAGGAGCAACTGTGGAATGATTCTGCCAGTACATAGTGACCTGATGAAAGGATCTTCTTTCTGCCCAACCTTCACAAAGTACATCTGCCTCCTATTCCAGCTCTGGATGTCCCTGTGTGGGGGAATAGGGATTTAATAAATTCATGGATTTTAAGGCCAAAGGGGACCATTGTGATCATCTAGTCTGACGTCCTACATAACAGGCCAAAGAATTTCACACAGTAATTCCTGCATCAAATCTACCTGGGCATTAGTGTGCAACACGTACATCAATAATATACTGTAACTTGTATACTGTATAAAACATTACAAAATACAGTGGCATATTCATTAAAGCCTATTCTGAAACATTCACTGATGTTCTTTAACTGCACAGATACACTCATTTCTCTCTCATATATATTAATCACACTTCATATTAATGACAAGCAACATTTTATTTTAAATAGAAGAAAAATGCTGTTATAGAACTGCAGCTAGAAAAAGTCCAGTTCTAGCAAATACGCGCATTTCTTTGCATGCCTGTTGCAATTTAAACTTAGATTATCTTTGTGTAAAAGGTGCTTTAAGGATTTAGACCTTGTGAGCCAAGATTCAGGTTCAAGCCAATTTTTTTCCAATTGCTTACGAACCCCTTAAAATGGATGTTCCTAATCCCATTATAAGCATAGGCAAGACAGATATGGTCCTAGTGGACATCTCTGTGACAACATTCATTACAGCTAATGGAGGCATGTTGAGGCAAGCTTCATCTCTCTCATTCTGTGTTATATTTCCTAATTTTCACACACAGCAAGTTATGTATCTAAGATCAACAATTAGTTCATTAAAAGATCCTATCTTGCTAGCCTAAACTCCCTCTCCTGTATTTTGTAAAGCTCCACTAGAAGTTGGTACTAGTACTTTGATAACTACTTCTGCCTTGTGTCCCTCATCTGCTCCCCCCCCCCCAAAATCAAGAGCCACTGTGAGAGTTCTTTCATGATCTGATTGCTCTCGTTTAGCATGGATAGCAATTAATTTTAGCAGGAAAAATAGTGAGCCAAAATTCATTGGTGCAGACATAGAGAATTTCCAGTGAGGAAACAGCAAATTTGCCTTGCTTCCTTTGAAGTCCAATTCCTGGCATGTTTAATTTAAAATGAATATCTCTCCTGCTGCGTGGAGAGTCGGTTTGAAATTTGAAATGAAGTGATGTCAAGCTGCTCTGTGCTAATAAGTGGTAAATTTACCTCAGCTTCCCTTCAAGAGGTATTTATTTTTGGTCTGAGAACTGTGCAGTTATTTTAAATAGGGCTGTTAGTCCAGTGAACCATTAGTAACAGTAAAGATTTTGTTTTTTCTATAGACATTTTAGACAGACAGACAGACAGACGCAAATATTGTGCCTTTAATTGTGCAGCTATGACAGATTCCTTTCAATTGTTTCTCAGGCTAAAATATGTTTCCCTGTATGATGTTGTTTTCTCTCAGATGCACCCTGTGCTTTATTGACTCATCTTTGGGAGACACACTGTACAGAGAGCACAACAGGCATTGCTTCAAGTAAGGGTACTAATTATTAGCCAAGATAAAGCAATCATTTTACAGAGCTTTTACCAAAAAAGGAGAAAGGTAATGAGCTATTTCTCAGCTGGGATCTTTAGTTATATTTCTTTGTCCATGTGTTTGTGACATAAGGTTCCCAGTTATCTATCAGGGCTTTTATACCTTGCTTATCACGGCAGTGTCTGAACACCTAAAAAAGATGATCAAAGACAGAAGTAAAGAATGATGGATGCAGGTGTGATAGAGACAGACCAAAATAATCTTGCAAAAAGAAGTCATCAACCTTTTGATAGAAACATTTGCCTGTGATATACTTCATAAAATCCCTCCAATGAATGTTATTCCAAATGATAAAATGCTACAGTTCAAAATGCCAGTGTGCTTGTCATCAGCATTCATGTTTACATAGGTTTAAAATATGTGTATTTTAGAACAATGAAAGTAACTAATTTTAGTGTTGAGAGTCTATTTGTAGTTTAAAAAAATTCTCTTTGGTGATCAGAAAATAAGTGATTTATAATGCAACACCCATAAATCTCCAAATAATTGGATGATGTTGGAGTTACCAATTTTCAGAAAGTGTACATTGAAAAGTTACTATATTACATTTTATCTGAGGGAATTCAGTTTATATTTTTCCCAAAGGATACTAGGACAAGCACTCTGATTTACAAGGCATTATCTAATCCAGATTGGATAAACCAAGCAAAAGGCTATATAAAAAGTAGTGTGTAGATAGCAGGAGTCTATCTGATGATTCCACCATCTTGACAGAGCCACCAACTAGGATCATTGCCCCAACCAGCAAAAGGTATTTACAGGAAAAACACTCCCACTTCAACTGGTACTAGAGCAAGGGCAAAGTCTCCATAACCACAGTGCAGTAGTTTAGGAAATCCTTGGAAGTCACTAGCAACTGGTGTGGTTGTGTGTGGAGTGGGGCTGATTGATCAGTTTGGCTAAAGCTTAGCCTAATATTGGACATGGCAGAGCTAATAACCCTACTATGCATCATATTCTGTCACCTTTACTCACATTGAATAGGACACCTTACTTCCTGAGGAAGACCACTGAAATGAATTGAAGTATTCAAGGAGAAAGGTACTAACTATATGAAGGATGACAGAATCTGATAAAAAGTGCTATTTGTCTAAAGAAAGGTTATATAGTAACAAGAAACCAGGATAGCAGTATCTTACAGTAGTTATGCTAAGACTTTCAGAGTAATAGCTATATTAGCTTCTGACATTACAGGATATACATTGCAGACAGAGGGTATTGGAGTAGAGGATGGGGCTAATTGCTGTATCTTTTGTGACCCAGGTGTATCAGTTACTACTCCTAAAGAGTATATGGCCCCTTTGTGCGTCCCAGTGGCACAAAGAGGGATCAGAAAGCTGCCCTAACTGGACACCCAATCATGTCCCTGGTGTGCACAAATTCCTATTCGTTAGAGAGCAGGTGTAGGACTCTCCTTCAGCACAGGAATTATGTTGGTGGTGGGCCATGAAGGGGAAGTATTGTGTGAGAGAGTTGCTGTGCTCCAATAATCTCTAACTTGCATAAAGGTCACCTGACGGCCACTAACTGACCTATGTCAGTTAAAGTGTAAGGGTGGCATAGAACCACATTTTTCTTTCCCTTCCCTGGTAGCTTGGCCACCCCCAAGGATTGAGCCTTAGATGCTTTGGATTAACGGGTGGTGAGTATTCCTTATCTGAAAACCCATAGAATAGCAGTCAGTTTCCTTAGCAGCTATCTTCCTTTAGTTTTAACGTTAACTTTTCCATTAGTACTATTTCCCTGATTTTTGCTATAACCAGACAGTTGTTAAACCTGGGGGAGGAAGTATGGGTCTCCTCCTTTAAACATTTAGCAGGTACTAGGTGGTGAGAAATTAAAGTGCAGTTCTACTCTGAAAAGTGACTGCAGAAATGACACCTTCTCACATAACAGCTCTGCTCCCTCTGTGTATTCAGGCATGGTTGCTGACTAAAATATATTTTTCCTGCTTTTACTTGTTAGCCCTGAAGAACCAACACACCCAAGAGAGCTGGATTCTATGGCTTCTTAGACACCAGCAGAATTGTTTACTAACTTCCAAAGACTATGAATTTCACGTGTCACTGAGGGTATAATTTGCATTGCAGAACCTGAAGTAACTGGTGATAAAACAAGAGAATGAAAAACCCAACTTAACATTCAGATCCCAGATAACCAACGAAAAACAGTAAACGTGGAACCTTACCATGTCATTTTTTCCCAAACAGTGTACAACACATTTTAATGCTTTTATGAAGCTTAAAGCTGGTTTATAATACTGATAACCCCAAAACTAGCATGAAGCTCTTGTGTGACAGAACATACTCTGTAATGTCCAAAACAGGTTTTCAAATCATCCTCCACAAAAATTCTTGGATATGTGGACACATGGTCAATAGATATGAAAAAAGTCCACAGTTCAATTGCACTGTCATAGAATCTTTCAACCTGCATGACTGGTTAATTACAAAGGCTACAACTTTATTTTAAACTATCACACAATAGGGGTAACAATCCCAAACCACCTGGCAGGGCTGTTCCTGTGTGGCCCTCAATTGGCACTAATGGCCGAAGCTATTATACACTTGAGGTGGGTATGAAGGCCATGCCTTCTTGGTACCTCAGGTCTGCACTGGGCCCCCGACTTTCAGTCAGGTTCCCAACCTACTCCCTTCCTCCACACAGACGAGAGAAGATGAGATATAAGCTGCGTGACAAATAGACACAGCCCTGGTCACCATGCATTGCTGTGCCCGTGTCCAAAGCCCACGCAGCCCACTGGGACAGGGACCTCAGTGGACCATTTTTAACCCATCAATCACACTGGAACCTGCCTCAGTTGTAATACAATTAATGTCAATCAACAGGAGTTGATGGAAATGAGATCCTGTCAAACTAATCTGGTATCTAAGGAAGCATGTGGAGCACTGTCCTAACTCCTGGTTGAGATCTTATTCCTCCCTCCTGCTCCCCAAGGGTGTCTCCACTGCTCCTGGCCCATTAGTGAGGTGAGCATTTTCCCCTTTAGTCCTTTGTTTCCCAGAATGCTTAGATACTAGGCTGATGAGGAAGGTGGGGACATGTGTACAGATAGTTCTCAAAACCCCACTTCATGCCAACTGCTTTAAGCTTGAAATCAGCCAACACTCTTCAAAGCCAGCTAGTGCTGCTCCTTAATCAGGTGGAATGAAACACAGCTCAGCAGTGTTAAAGTATCTCCTTTCTCCAGAGCCTACATGACCTGTCAACAGAAATTGCAGGCCCAGTGGACAAAGGAGAAAGGGATACCTGAGAAGTAAACCTATGTTTCACATATGGTAATGCAGAGCAAGACCAGTAACAAACTGCACTAATACAGCAAAGCAATTATTTTATGGTTCAGAACAAATGAGAAGCCACTGTGAATTATGAAATTATTGACGGCTAGTGACTTTGAATCAGAGTTGTTCTTCCTTGTCAAGGCACCTCGTTAAGGTTCAATTACAAGCATTTAAAATGAAAATTCCACAAGAACTCAGTTATTCACTGGGAAAGGAGAATATCACACACAAAATTTCACATGGAATTGAATTCATAGATGTTGATAAAAATCATTATTTTCCACAAGAAAAACATGGTGTAGATCCTTAGGAGCAGTCCTGGTGTACCCAGCTTTAAGCTACTGAACTGTAAGAAGTAGATTTAAAAGGAGATTTGGCCCAGATTCTCAGCCAGTGTAAATCAATTTCAGTGGAACGATGCTGAGGATCTGGCCCTTTAACTTTAAGGATTTTTTTTCAGGTGCTTGTTGCCAGGAATCTGGGGGCATATTCACTTCTGTGACTAAGTTTTTCAAAAATGTCCACATTTTCCAGAGACTATCATTGTTGCTATATTGCTTGAGCAAGTTATACCTCTTTAGACAGGGTTCCTACATTCAGGTTATACCTTCTTTTCACATATCCTCATTCGAGTCGCAACTACAGAGCTGTTACAACCTGTGCAGCTTGTCTTATGACAAACTGTACATGAAAGTGGCACAAAGAATAGGCCTCACGTCTCAACTTGGGCGGGTGGGGTGGAGGGAGGGGTGAATATTGTTAAGTCTGGAAGAGCAAGGAACATTGTTTTTTAAATATGTGAAATATACCAACTTACAAGAGTTGATCTATTCTCTTTGTCTAGTTCCTAAACAGGTAAACTATATAAAGAAAGCATCCAGACTTCAAAATCCCAAAGGGAAATCTTGTCTTGTTTAAGACGTAATGAATTCAGTCTTCAGAGACCATGAAGTCTAGTGGCTTTTAAAGCTCTGTGATGTTAGCTGAATAATTATCTAATAAAAAGTGCATGTAGTTGAACACCCTGTGATTCAGTTTCTTTCCTGTTATGAAATATAAGGTTGCTAACCTCTTGAGCAAAATATGATGAAGTCAGGGAACATCAGGTTTGTATAAACACTGGTTCCCACTTGTATCCTTCCTTTAAGTATTATTGATATTTGATAAAACAATTCAGTAATAAGACTGCTGTATAACACAGTTTTCTCTCCCAGTTGTATTTACAGACTAGTGGAGTGAAGTGTTAAAAAAAATAAAATGAAACACTTTGCCAATACATCATGTGCTAAATACATCTTCTACCAAAAACCTTATGCTGAAGAAAACTGACATACTACTTTTAAAGCAAAGAGGTTGGCGGAAATTATTTGGGTCAAATTGAACATGGGGATTTTTAGGAAGCTAATCAACAACATTTTCTTTAATTTTGTAAACTTAATTAAAATTATAGCATTAGTTAAGTTGTAAAGTAATTACATTTTTAATTTGATTACTCTAGATGTTTTCAGAATTTAAAATGTGTTAAATTCAGAAAATAAAATCTGGCAGTGTGGTCCAGTGGGTAGGGTTCTGAATTAATAATTACTCCATTAACTTGCTGTGCAACCACGATCAAAGCCCACAATCTCACTGTCTACACCTCACTTTCTTCATATGTAAAATGGAGTTTGTTGTGCTTACCCACTTTATGAATGTGCTTTGAGGCATACAGATATAAGGATCTGTAAAATTGGTTCTTATTACTATATATGAATATTCAAATGCCAGTCATTGATTGCAAAAATAGCAGGTGGGACTGGCTCCTTGATTTAGAGATAGAATTAAAACTACCAATCCACAGGCTTGTATTTGAACCTTCAGAATTTATCTCCCATGGACAAAGGAGCAATAGACAGAAGCGCTACAAAGGTGGTATTCTCAGATCCAGTGGAAAAGATAAGCCTTGAAGTTGCTCACGTGGCCAATCAGGAATGGCATTAATAGTCTAAGCCAGGGGTGGGCAAACTATGGCCCGTGGGCCAGATCCGGCCCCTCTACCATTTCTGTCTGGCCCGCCATGATACCCGGCAATTGAGGAAATTAATAGAATCTTCCTCCATGCAGGGGCGTAGCTACGAGTGAGCTGGGATGGGCCACCCAATTTGAAAGGTCAACCCAAGCTCTGCTTAAGCTACCTTCAATTGGAGCTTATTCGGCCGGTGGATTCCCGAATTTCCTGCTTCCGGTCACGTGGCCAGAAGCAGGAAGTTTGGGAAGTGCTTGACCGCAAGTTGTAAGTAAAAGTTTAGCGTTTGTGTTGTTACAAATTTGACACGTGTTCACAAAATGACTTGCAATAGGAATTGCCTCCTAAGATAAACTTTGGAGAAATGTGTATTCAATTGCTTGTTCTTAAGTGCAATTACTTTGTTGTGGAAAGAACATAATGGGGTTTCATTGAACTAGTAGAAAGGTACGGCCCACAGCAACTTACCAAAATTAGTGGAGTGGCCCCTCTGCAAAATTTATTGCCCACCCCTGGTCTAAGCAAATAGGTCTGATCCAATGCCACTTCAAATCTATGGACTGACTCTGGCAGGCATTGAATTGGACTTTGTAAGAGGAAACAGTAAGGCCTAGTGAAATTGCAGATATAGTTCTCGCTAGCCTCTCTGTCAAAAAGTTCCAGATTTCACAGCCTACACTATTCTTTCTCTTTGACTTGAAAGTGTTCCTAGTTTAGGGAGCTCAGTGTTAGCCTGTGAGGATTCATGACAAAACACCTCTGTATGAAACTGGGGGAATCAGTGCTGTTGGAGGAGGAGGAGGAGGGTGTATGAACAAAAATAGAGGCTCAACAAAAAGTAACAGAGCACACAGGAACATTTGCAGGATCCCCACAAACACCTGCTACATTTATATGTACTGAGGGCATTTTAGATGAGAGTGGAAAGATGAGCATTTAGATCAGATGTTAGGAAAGTTTTTTAATAGTATGGCAAATTAAGGCTATACCATTACAGTGGTTCAAAAATGTTCCTGATAGATATCTAGAGGGATCAGGGTGGTGGAAAATCATATGTGATGCAATTGGTGGAATTAAATACTATGAGCTTTCTTTCCTACCCTTTCCTCGGTGAATGTTTCTTTAGTTACCTTAAATTATAGGCTTGATATCTCCCTTCCTTTTGCTCTGCCTTCCCTTTTTCTTCCTCTTCCCACTGCTCCACATTCTCCCAATGCATTTTTTTTATTCCACTCCATAATCCAGATGGCAGCAGAATAAAAGTAACCAGAACATTGCTTAAAAGTTTACTATTCTAATTCAGCTTCACTTCATTGCCAGCAAATCACCAAAAGGAGAGGCAAGACAATTGTAAGAAACTAAAATTGCAAATCACGAGGCATTGTCTGCCAGCACATCACAGGTCAAGATTTTAGTTGGCTTCACTGTTGCTTATCCAACATAAAAATGGGAAGTGCTGATACAAAATTATTGTATCACATTTGTTCATTTTCTTGTCTGGTGCTACTTTGTGCATACTAACATGAGGCCTGATTGGAAACTATAGTTCTTTCTGAAATTATAGCTATCAGTCTCATTACAGAAGAGAGAAATGAACAGCATACACTTCAGCATTCTTAATATACTAGATCTGTAGATGGGATCCAAAGTAGAAACTTTAAACATTTTTTGTTTATTGTAAATCAAGGAGAAATTTTGACAAAATTCTAACTAGGCCCCAGTTCATGAAGGTATTTAAGCATATGCCTAATTTTAAATATATGAGTACCGTAATACTACTGAAGTCAGTTGGGTTATTCGCATGTGTATATTTAGGCATTTGTTTCAACTACTTTGTTGAATGTGGCCCAAGAAGCTTACTGACTGTCTAAACCTTATTCTTAAGCTTGCTTACTCCATACAAATGTTATACTAAATTATAATGAACAACTCCCCACTTACATGACCCAGAAGCACAATTTAGAAGTACAGGAAGAAACAAAGATAGAACAAATGGAGAAAGATAAATGCTACCCAGGGCTAGATTCTAGTAACCTCATGTTGAATAATATCTTATATCATTAGTAGCTCAATTAACTTCAGCAAGACCACTTGTGAAATAAGGTGTTATTTGATGGGAGTAGGGAAATCAGAATTTGGCCCTTAATGAGCAAGGAAAACACAACTAAGGCAAACAAAAGACAAACAAAGAAGTAAGCATGCAAAGAACATTTGGTGATATCCATGCTCCAGAGTCCACCTGCAACATATTTAGAAGTGGCCCACAGAAAAACAGTTTGGCTAAAATGCTGTGTTTCTTGTAGCCTTGTCCACCTGGGAACACATCTCCTCTATTCAACCTTATACAGACTTTGTGCACGGCACACTAAGAAGAGCAACTCAATTCCAAAATAAAGGCCAGATAAATAAATGAAACATTCGTTCAAAACTTCAACCTTATTCAATCAGGCTGAAAGGAAACAGATACAATCAAGCCAAAAGAATATACTCTAGAAATTATTTCTGGGAAGTTCTGTGGCCTGTGTTATATAGGAACTCAGAGAAGATGATCACAATGGTCTCTTCTGTCCTTGGAGTCTATGAAGTAGATACAATTGTTATGTAACTGTAATACACTAGTAGTTTTGTTATTATAAACAGAGAGTGCAGTAGGGTTCAAATGTAGCACAGAAATTTTAAAATTAAATTCCTTACCAGAAATCCTATAAGATGGTACTCGAAGAATTAAGTAAATTTGTGGTCCACAAGACTATCGTTAAATAGAAGGAGTGTATGTCCATACATTCCTTCAAGCACATTGCCTCTTTGCGAATGGCCAGTCTCCAAAGGTATGTTACAGCAGGACTGCTAATGGCTCCAAAGAATTGAAAGCTGATCCGGGGATAAGACATAGCACAAAGTTTCCCTGATTCTGCCTTCTTTCCTCTAGCCAGGGCCCCTATTGTGAAAGCAGGGTGATGGTGGCATAGGAGCCTCTATGTGCCTATATGCCATTGCAGGATCCTATATGCCGATTGATCCTTCCAAGGCTGGCCACACTGGCTTCTTGGCAGAATCCATTGAGGATGGCAAAAATCAGCCACCTTGAATCTCAGGATCTGACCCAAAGAAAATACATGATGGTGAGATGCGATACAAAGGTTGCTATCAGCATGAGCTTGGGGTGACTGTATTAACCACAAACTGAAAAGCCCTGAATGACTTATGCTGGTTATCCCAAGCAAATGCACCCCAAGCCATCCTGAATTTGGTACGTCTCACAGGGTCCACTCGCCACTATGGCGCCTCCTCCTGGCAGTTCTGGGGATTAGCTCTTCTCAGGGCTGAGCTGTCAGCTCCTCCCCCTGTCATCCTTTCTCGCCCTGCAGCCCCTTTCGCTCCAGGAGCTGTGCCCACTGGCCAGGTTACCATGGTCCTCCCTTCCAGAGTATGAGAATCAGTCCAAGTGAACTGTCCTGGGAAGTCCGTTCTCCACTGCCTAGGCTGTGCCACTTCCCCACTGGCTGAGAGGGGAACCTGGGCCAGTTTACCACTCTGGCTTCCAGCTCAGGACCCTCTTTTCAGCAGCCAAGGTCCACACCATACAATGCCTTGATGCTTTTCCCCTGAGCCTTTCCTACCTTTTTGACTCACCCCAGTATACCAGCTCAAATGCCCTCATTCCAGGCTTCTATAGGCCCAAACACACTTCCCTTCTCCCTGGAAGGGACTGCAGACTACTTCTGGCAGCCTATATAACTGCCTTCAGCTCCTGGACTTTATACAGACCCCTCCTGTTCCTTTCCAGCTGAGCTTCATCTAATTATGTTCCCTGCCTTCTCTTCCCTCAGGTGCAGCCTGGGCAGTTAATAGGCCTATCTAGCCATCTTAACCCCTTCAGGGTTAACCCCTTGTGTGGGGTGGAACCCTCATCACAACATGACATATATTTTACTAGGAAAAACTAATTTAGGAATGTTCTAGAGTATTTTAGAAAAGTATTGATGTTTTGTTTTTCCTATGTCTGAAAAGCCAGATGATTTTGAATGATGATTCCAACTGGACTCAGAGTGAGGGAAAATTAGTAACAAATTTGGGGACCTCTGAAAGTAATCTAAAACAGCTTTACTATCCAGAATAATGTTGCAGTTTTAAGGTCCAATATCTTTCAATTTACCATGGCTAAAAAATTACTTACCCCATTACAAACAAGGGATTTTTCTCTATCAAGATTATTAGACTTTGTTCAGCACTGTTATATTCAATCACCTTACAAGCACTCCTTTTGCTAATGTAGTGATGCAATGTTCCTGTTTTTAACCCTGATGAATCAACAAACATCATAAGTGCATCACATCACTGTTCGAATACCTCTTCTTTCTGAAGCTCTGCCTTTCAGCATTTAAGCTTCCCTCGTTAGACTGACTGTATCTGACTGGCACAATGATCAGTAGAGAAATAAATCCTTTTATGTTGCCATGTTCAATGAAACAACTATAGACTTCAGTCTTAACTGAGTTCAAATGGTTTTCATTCTTGTAGCTATTACTCTCATACTGCAGACCTCACTCCATTGTTTTAGTAGAGTCAGAGAAATTAATAGCATTGAAGGAAAGACATAATTTTTAAAATTAGCAAGTGTATGTGGGGCTATTGCTGTTGGATTTCAAGCTCTACCATACAATGGAAGCAGTTCATATTTGTGCAAATCAACCTGTTGATTTAGGCTCTATTTTATCTGGTTCAACAGATAGTGCAGTCGTCTTTCACTTAAATGGCTCTTACAGACCAAAGTGCAAGTATTGCTCAATGTACTAGTCTGTCTGAAAGTAATAAAGCTAGAGGTGCACTATTTTATTGCTTAAAAAAAAATGAGAATAGTGCTGCTTGTTCCACTTTGCTTGTGTTGTGGGACACCACTAGCACCTGGTGATTTTTAAAGGAATTTTGATATATTAATATAGCTACTCTGGGGCATCCAACTCTAGGAAACCTTTTTTATTCTTCTGTTTCTTTCCTCCGGTAAGGGGTCTTCCTTCATCTGAGAGGGGCGTGAGTGCATGCCACATCCGTTTGAACTGACATGACTTCAGTATGGATCCTGTATCAGTAAAGAAGATCTTAAGAATTTAGTTTTCTGTCCAACCTATTATTTTTCTGTTGCCACTGGAAGTCTCTTCTTGATGTTCTCTGCACCTAAACGTCCACCATATAACTTTTACTGTGTTTTCAGGGGTAAACTCTGCCCAGATAAAAATCTCTATTCCTAGGGAAAAGAACAGCTAAAACTAGAACTAAGTTTGTAAAGACTTAACTTAAAGGAGAGGAAAAAAACCTCAACTGAACATGCTAAATTAAAAAAAGACCAAAAAAACCCAACCAGAGCCAAGAACATCTGAACATAAGGTTATGGAAAACTGAGATCTGCATTCAAAGTGCACCCAGACCCTCCTTCATATGAATAAGTTATTTACCTTGTAGTAACTATAGGTCCTTTGAAATGTATGGTTCTTGTCTGTATTCTACTGTAGGTGAGCATCTGTTCTATGCACTCAGGGTTCGAGAATTTTTGGAAGCAGGATACATTAGTTTACACATGCATCCTTGTTCTTCTCATTCCTCAAACCGAGAGTATAAAAGGAAGAATGGGCCAACTGCCTCTCCAGTTCCTTCTCTATTGCAAATCTAGGAATGAGCCGAAGCAGAGTGGAAGAAAAGTGGATAGTGGAATACAGATAGGCACCACATATCTTGAAGAACTTCTAGTTACTATAAGGTAAGTAACTTTTCTTCTTTGATTGCTGGTCCCTATGTATATTCCACTGTAGATAACTAATGAGTAGTACACTCAAGTAGGAGGAGGGTGTGAGTATGAAGGTGGCAGAGCCATCTGAAGAACTGCTTCCAAAGGATGCATTGGCGGAAGAAGCCTGTACTACAGGATAAAGTCTCATGAATGTGCAGTTGAAACGTTACGTAGCTGCCATGAAAATGTCAAGTACTTCTTGAAGTGATGCACCTCCTATCACTTGTACTTTTGTAGAATGAGTCCTCATCTCATGAGGGAGAGTGAAGATGTGACAGCTGGTAGCAGAGAATGATACAACAGAGATCTATTGAGAGATCATCAGGGAAGATACACCTTGACCTTGGAGTCATTCTGCTATGGCGAGAAACAGGCTAGGTGACTTTCTGATTGTTTTTGTCCCTTTGTAGATAAAAAGCCTATCAGTGCTTGAAGCTCTGCTAGGGTGTTCCTTGCTGGAACCGACTAATCCCAGTGTTTTGTCTTGGGAAGTACTGGTAGAATCGATGTTGCCAATTTGGAGTCCAATACCAATAAAGTATTGGTTTTATGGATTTTTGTGTCATGGCCCTGGAACTCAAGACATTTTAAGTCCTTGTGGGCTGAATGAGCAAGCTTGCTTTATTTAGGCATCATCTTTGAAGCAGACTTACAGGGAAACTTGCTCTGATGCTTGTGAGTGTTCCATCTCCCCAATGACACCCCATCTGAGACTGTATGGGTATGGATTCTCTTGCACCAAAGTTTGACCTTGTGGTGGGAGGTGCACTCTATGTCAATTCAGGATGATGGTCTGGGGTAGGGATGCTTTGGCCTGGTCTCATGGCCTTTTCAATTAAGTGATTTTGAAGCCAGAGTTCCTGTTCTATGTAGGTGTGGATAGGGAACGAGTGGCAAATATTGCACCTAGCCGTGACACATGCCTCCCTGAGACAGTATGGGCAGCATTGATGGCCATCGCTGACCAAGAAGGAACAAAGGTAGGAAACACCACATTTGAAGCTTAGAGTTCTGGGCATAGTCCAATACTTGTAATGGGATATGGGCAGGGAGGCAATCTAACTAGAAAAACAGGTAAACTATGAACTTATTAAAACTATTAAGAACTATGTACAAAATGCACTAAAGACCAACTCTGAAATATTTAAAGATTGAAGAATAATGACAAAGAAGCAGCTCTGGACAGTGGAGGTTCCAGTTTCAGGCCATGTGGCGGTAAGAAGGAACTGGAAAGACAGTCAGTATGGTCTGCCGTTTTTACCAGTGGACGCTGCTTGCAAGAATTCTCCGACTCCAGGCACATGAAGCACATGCGCACCCAGATGGAATACACATAGGAACCACCAATCAAAGAAGTTAGACATCGCCCACACTGATATTCCAGCAGACAAATGCTTCTTGCATGCCTTCAAGCTGAAAAGGGGCTGAAGAAAATGTTCAGAGAGGCATCTACTTTCTTTTTCTTCTCCCTCAGTTACAGAGAGCTCTGTGCTCTCGGAAGTTGCAAGTCCATGCAGCCCTCAGAGCCATTCTTTGATTTCCCTTCAGGCTTCTGTGGTGAAGGAGTAAGATGTCTTTGGGGCTGAGACTTGGCCTGGCCCACCTCAGTAGCTCTACTAGCCTCTAACTTCTCTCTTAAAATAACCCCCCTGTCATTTTGTGCCCCTGCTTTAGTTGGCACAAGCTGTGCAAGATTCCTGCAGATACTTCTTGCTGAGATATAAGGCCCAACAGACAAGCTGGCCCAAAGACATCAGTCTTGGCTGTACACAGAGCATTCAAAGCCATCCTTATTTTTAGTGTCATCTGTTCTAATATGAGGTGTTGACACAGAAACTGAAAGGAGTGCTAGGGGAAAAGAGCTGATGCTTGGGATTTTGAAATGCCACTAAAACAACTATCACCTACCTGAAACACTAAGAATAAAAATCACTTTAATACTAAGGCTAGGAATCAGCCTGAGAAAAATGCCAAATGTAGACAAAGAAATCAAGAAAGAAAAAAGTTCCAGTTCCATAACTTTGATGGTTGAAAAGAACTATCTTGGCAGATACTTAGATGAATGTTCATATCTGAGAGGACACATACTCAGCCCCTAACACTCATTGTTTTCCGAAGTGTAGAGATCTTCTGAGCCAATGGATGTGCACATTCTAGAAGCTAACTTTACATGGCCAATATTCAGAGAAAAATCAATGTACCCTGGTTAGCAGATAAAATTTTACAACAAAGTTGGATAACTATGCTGCAAGCCTCACAATGCCAAGTCTTAGTGAAGGCTAGCTTGCATTTTTCTTCCATATTAGAGAATTCTGACTGAGATCCACCATGTTGTAGTTTCCTGACAAGAAATTCTGTCAGAAAATTTGCAACATTCATGCAAATAAATAATTGTGAGAACACAACAAGGTAAAGAAATAATACTGAAAAAGAAAAACTAATGTACTAAATTATATGCTTCAAGTGAGAGTTCTCTAAAATGTAAACTGCTCCTAAAGTGAAAACAGAATTTTAGGGAGGTGAAAGAGGTAATTCTAAGGGGTGGTGAGTTTGGCAAATGCTCTGCAGCCACTGCATAAACTAAAAGGTTTCAGCAGTGCTCAGGCTAGAAGACAGCTGGAAAGTAGTTGAGTTCCCAGCCAATTCTTCAGCTCCATTTATTCTTCCTTTCCCAACATAGTTTCTCCTTTCCTCTACTGGTAGCCAACACTTCTCCTTTCTTCTATTGGCAGTTTGAGAAGAGAGGCTTACCATGTGGAAACAGGTGACATCACCAATTCACAGCAGATGTGCTTTCTTTGTGTAGAAAGCTTAACAGGCCAGACTACGGTGCTCAACAAGCAGTTAGTTATACATCATAGAAACTTTTAGAATTCACACTTTATGTATAATATTTAGAACATATTAATGTATAATTTGTTAAATCCTTCTGCCTGAAGGTTAACTCTTTAGATTTCAATTAGTACAAATAAGTCCTACCTGAGGACAAAACACTTGGAAGCAGAAACACATGGATGTCTATGAGACTGTACGAATTCTAGCTACTATAGCCACAGGCTATTTGTTTCTAGTGTAACTTACTTCTCAAATATGATCAACTACCATACTGATGCATTCTGTCTCTTGAACGTAAGCACTAGCTAGTGCACAATAGAATAAAGCACATGCCACAAGACGCTCATAGAAGTATTTGTACTATGAACAGCAGGATTGAGCTTCCAGCTGTATAGAGCAAGTTTGTAAAGAGACAGTAGATTAAGAAGTCGCTTTACTCTGAGTACAGTACCCCCCCCAAAAGCAGGAAGCTAAAAATTATCTATCTTAGATGAAGGGGTTCTGATTCACTGAAAATTTTACAGATAGTAGCTAGGCTTCATTGGATCCTTAGCCAAAAAAATACATCAAGATATGTGAATCACCATCCAAAGCATTGTATTACTTTAAAATGTATCTTATATACAGGGGGTTACAGTATACAGTACATGCAGTCTGAAAAGAGCACATCCTCTGAGGTGAGAGTGACCCAAAGTGTGACTATAATGGGGATTAATTTATAATGGAGATAATGATAATTACCTTTGTGTTTTAAGAGCTATGGATTAAAATTGCCATATACGATCTATGCAGTAGTATTACCATAAGTTAATGGCAAGTTTGGCCAGTTCACTACAAAAGTGATGCACTGCAACTCATTGGTTTCTTTCCGCTCCATTTTGTATTCAGACAGTTAACAGGGTAATGTACATGAAAAGTAAAAAACTTCAAAACAATGGCAAACGGAGCCCAAGACTCAGCATGATTCAAAGTCTCTTTACAGAAATACAAGTATATAATACTATAGATTATCAAGAGTCCAACATTCAGAAGTGCAGAGCACCCACAAATCCCTTGAGAAAATCAAGCCATATAAAATGTTAATTATAGCTTTTTTTTTGTTTAACATATTAAACAATTCTCTGGGTAACAAACTCAAGCTTCCATAAGAAACGACTATTTAACAACCTTATACACTGCTATCAGCAGCTTGGCAGTAGTCTCAGTGTGAATATTCTACTTCAACTCTGCACATTTATTTTAACATGGAATTGTTTGTAATATATATTTCAAGACATTTATACCCTTATTTGCTTATCATTTAATGCTGAGGAAAATCACATCAATATCGCATGTTCAGCAACTAGAATTTATGTGTCTTTGTTCTAATCATGAACCATATCTTAGCAGGAAATTAAAGTCTCCCATGTAATAAGACCAAATTCATGGCTACAAAACTTATAAAAAATGGTCCTAATGTCTCTTCAGAAGATTTAACTTGACTATGTCACATTAATCACCTCTGAAGTATAGAAATGCATCAATTATTTTTCAGTATATGCAGACCTTGTGTTTACCTTTTCAGTTCCACAAGAAAGTCTGGGTCACTGACTATTATAAATCTCCATATTGCTGTGGGTCGTAAGTTTTATTCTCTTTATTCCATCCGACATTACACATTAACTATTTCCTTATGATAATCTGGTTAAATTTAGGAGTTTTTAAGCACCATATTTTCAACATTATATTTGTCTAGACAACTTTGCTCATATTAATCCTTAAAAAGAGGAAGAATGAGTTAATAAAACTGTCCCGTGCTCCTTGGGGTAACTCCATTACTTTTTAGCCAGATAACTGAGAACTACTGTGAACCAATACATACATAAATGGACCACATTCACTGCTAACAAACAAAACAAAACAAAAAACAAAACAAAACAAAAAAACCAAAAGCAAAAAAAATTCTTATGTGATTAAGGAACCAGCAACAAATTGGTTTCTTAATAGATGTGCACTAGGCAGTAGAATAAGCTCTATATATTCACTTCTCTTTTACGGTTCAGGAAAGCAATGACCACTTCATCCAAATATTCATTTTGAACCTGCTTGGGCCCAGATGGAGGACTGGTTTTGTGAGGTAGAAATATCTGAAGAGCCAATGTTGGTTCAATCAAGCTGAAGTACCATAGTCCTTTTCAGTCAGAAAGGCATAAATAGCATCACTGCCGCTCTTACATTCCTGTTTTTTGTGTCGTCCCAAGGACCAGTGGAAAAGATAGAAAAGCCTATTATGGAAATACTGTCCTACTTTTCAAGGTATTATTCATCACCTCACATCCTGGTCCTGACACAGAAAAACCACAGGACACTTTATTTAACTGTTTCCAGTGGCAAAGACCAGATACATCAGGCAACTACATTGATTTGGATGAATGAGATAGTTTTGGGTAAAGGGGCCACTCTACTAATTTGATTTCTGCCTTATGAGTCCATGTTCATTTCCTCATTGTTGGGCAGTGCACAAAGATAGGAAACTGTTCTATCCAGAACAGGAGAAGTCTCTCTGGGTAGGGCCAAATCCAATCATGTTCTTCCTAGTTATTACGAGAAGTCAGCAGACACAATTATTGTAGTGACCAGATCAGGTCTGTTATCCATGGAAGGAGCAGTGCTCTGAGAGACCAATGAATTACTGTGTTCTAGATGGTGGATGCCATTCTCTCTCTTTTGCTAGAACCCATTTCCTGAGCTGAATGGGGAAGATCCCATCAAAACAAAATCTGATTCTCAGCATTCATCAGTTGAGGAATGAAGAATATACAATTGGAACTAGATCTCCACCAAAGGCTGGGGTATGGAAGGGATACCTGGATATGTATCATGTGAAGTCTGGGTCACTGAAACATGCCTGTGTATGAGATCAGAATTTCCAACAGGTCCCAATAAGAATGGGATTTTTGTTTCTGTGACACTTGTTTTCCAGTTTTGTTTTCTGTTAATATTCTTCTGGGATGAGACCTTGTACCTGATAAGTATTCATCCTCAGTCCAGGCCATTTAATTTGTGTGTTTTGTGTCAGTCTTGAAGTTCAACATTTTTGCTTTCTGTCCCATGAAAAACAACATGGATTCAATATGTTTCAAGTGTACAATCTTTTTAATAACTGCATTGAGAGTATCATACTTTATACTGAAAGTATGATGACATGTTACCAGCAATTAAAATATTCATTCAGTAGATATGTTTGCCCAAAGATACCAGGCCTATTGTTTGTGATCTCTTTGGTGCCCTTTATTCACTCTTTCCTCTGAGAAGGCTGCTGTCTTCAAAACCTTTCCTCTAATATTACAGCCACTGAAGAGTTCATACCTCGTTTGCAATTTTGGTACAGCTGACAACATCCTTCCTAAAAACAAAGTGAGTTGATGATCTGTTCTACAATATATGCCACAAATTAGGCACAAGGAGACCCAAATGCCAGCTACTCAAGGTATGCTTTTGGTAATACTTAAAACTCATGTCATCCACAAACTGAGATCTCAAGAGAATTTCTGACCAAATGCTGCCCTGGGTGGTAACCAGGGCCACTGGAGGATTTGGAAGTAACAGTGCAAAGCCTTGTTCACAGAATCCTTTAGGTGAAAAGAGGCACGTTATCATTTCTATTTCTTTTCCCTTCCTATAGCCCAGAGTGGAAGATTCACTTACCTTTCCTATTATTAAGGTAAAGTATTGACAATGCATGTTTGTTTACTGTCAGTGACAGGCAAGAAGATGACTTCTAGCCGTCTAACAGGATCAAGTCCTCATGGACTTCAGTTCACCCCACAATAATGTGCAAATATTATTAACTTGGACTTTGAGACATTTCACTCTATAGCTTTACTTATATTAATAAAAGCCGACAATATTAGGAAAGAACAATGGATGGCTTTCAGGAATCTGGTTACACGACTAGTATAGTGTTCTTGATAATCTACTGTAGAGTAACTTCATCCTCCCTTTTTATATTTAGTGATTATTATTATTTCTTATCTGTACTACTGCAGTGCTAGGAGGCCTAGTTAATCTCAATGTCAAGAGCAAATATTCCAATCAGTGACACTGTGATCGTCAGGAACAAAAATAAACCAAATACAAATTAAATCACAACTCGCTTTTTTCATTTTTTCTTTATTTATGTTGGCTGATTTGCAATAAACATTAGCTACTGTGTGTGGGGGATGGGAGTGGGGGAGGAATTCAAAGGGATGAGACAATTCTGTATTTTTGACTACTTCCACTGGAGTTTTATATTCTAACATCTTTGATACAGAGTCAATCAGAAGCTCAGAACTCTCAACCATGATCTCCCTTGGCTAATGTTACTGGTCTAAGAGGAGATAAGCCATATAATTTTACAGGGAGCAACCCATTGAATCCTTCAGCAAACACAGCTTGGCAATCTATCTTCAATTCAAAACAATGAGGTGGCAGGAGTGCGGTGGAGAAACAAGTCTTCAAAAACATCATGTAAGGGAATCCAGCTGTGCTTGTATAGTCTCCAGCTATTTAAAGGAACAACAACAGGAAAGAATTCATATAAAATGTTGTGTAGAAACATGCAAACGGACAAGAAATAACTACATCTGCAACTATGGATATTAAATCTATTCACGTAGCAATAAAAATTCCTACTCATGAATATTTGTTTTTACATGAAGCTATTAGAATTCATTGCTGCAGTTTAAATATTCAAATTAAAAAAAAAACAGTTGTCTAAATACTTCCTTTTTTACATGCACAGCTGTTTTGCTGTGAATTTCCAGTGCATAACAACAAGGTATTCACTGTATGCAAGAGAGGAATATGACTCTCAGAGCTCCAGTATGAAACTGGAGAAAGCCTGTTGAGAGTCTCTGGGTTAAATGTAGAGGCAAGGGCAGCAAGGGTGATATCGTGGTGTGCATCTGCTACAGACCACCAGATCAGGAGGATGAGGCAGATGAGGCTTTCTCCATAAGCGCCAACTCTGGGGGTGCTCAGAGGCCCCAGCACGCACAGAAAAAAAATAGTGGGTACTCAGCACCCACTGGGATGGCTGGGATGATTAGCTGTTGGTGGAGTCTGCTGATCAGCTAATTCACCCATAGTCTCTGTGCCTTGCCTTGCCCCATCCATCTGGCCCCAGGGATTAGCTGCTTGATTTAATCAGGTAAAATCAATCAGCTGTGAATTGTGGTTTCCCTGGGTAGTGCCACCTTGCTACGGCAGGGGGCAGGACTCAGTCATTCTGACCCCAGACCGCTAGGGCCTCTGCTCCAGCCTTTGGCAGCCACATGGTGGGACCCAGCCAGGGAGGGGGACAGGGGCCCGACTCTCAAACCATGCTCCCACCCCCAACTGTAACCAAAAAAAAAAAGCAATTTAAGGGATATGGGTTAAGATGGTCACCACGCTGGGCATTAGCACACAGTGCCACCTGCCCCTGCCGCTCACCTGGGGGTTGGGGCCACCCTGTCTGCAGTGCCTCCCCTCCTCCTACCTGCATTAATGTGTGCCTCCCACACTGAAGGCGTGTGTGTGGCTGCAGCTCCCAGCCAGGCTCCCTCCGACCCCAGGCAAGTCCTGGAGGAAGCTCGGCTTGGCTAGAGTTAGGGCTGGGGAGGGGTGGTTTGGGGCCTCTGGCCCCAGCCTGCTGCCTCCTGCCCCTGCTGCTCATGGCCTCCACACACCCCCTTGTAGTTCTGGCGGCAGCAAGGGCAAGATCGGGACTGCTTGGGTGGGGCTCATGTCCCGGTACAGCTTGCCACCTCCTGCCCCTGCACGACCCTGTGAGGGGAATGGAGCCAGAGTAGGGCACCCACCGCAAAACAAAAAGAGTCAGCACCTATGCTTCAGACAACTAATGCAAGTTTCTAGATCACAGGACCTGGTTCTCATGGGGGACTTCAATCACCCTGACATCTGCTGGGAGAGCAATAGAGCAGAGCACAGACAATCCAGGAAGTTTTTGTAGGGTGTTGGGGACAATTTCCTGGTGCAAGTGCTGGAAGAACTAACTCCAGTGCTCCTCTTAACCTGCTGCTCACAAACAGGGAAGAATCGGTAGGGAAAGTAGAAGTGGGTGGCAACCTGGGCAGCAGTGACCATGAATGGTCGAGTTCAGGATCCTGACAAAAGGAAGGAAGGAGACCAGCAGGATACGGATCCTGGACTTCAGAAAAGCTGACTTTGACTCCCTCAGGAAACTGATGGGCAGGATCCCCAGGGAGGCTAATATCAGGGGGAAAGGAGTCCAACAGATCTAGCTGTATTTTAAAGAAACCTTACTGAGGGTGCAGGAACAAACCACTGCGATGTGCAGAAAGAACAGCAAATTTGGCAGGCAACCAGCTTCTCTTAAGAGAGAAATCTTCAGTGACTTTAAACAAAAAAAGGAAGCTTACAAAAAGTGGAAACGTGGACAGATGACTAGGGAGGAGTATAAGAACATTGCTTGAGTATGCAGGAGTGAAATCAGGGAGGCCAAAGCTCAACTGGAGCTGCAATGGCAAGGGACATGTAGGATAACAAGAAAGGTTTCTACAGATATGTTAGCAACAAGAAGTTGGTCAGGGAAAGTGTGGGCCCCTTACTGAATGGGGGAGGCAACCTAGTAACAGATGAAGTGGAAAAACTGAAGTACTCAATGCTTTTTTTTCCTCTGTCTTTACAGACAAGGTCAGCTCCCAGACTACTGCACTGGGCAGCACAATATGGGGAGAAGATGAGCAAGCCTCAGTGGTGAAAGAACAGGTTCAGGATTATTTAGAAAAGATGAACATGCATAAGTCCATGGGATCAGATCCGGGGGTGCTGAGGAAGTTGGCTGATGTGACTGCAGAGCCACTGGTCTTTATCTTTGAAAACTCATGGCAATCAGGGGAGGTCCCTGATGACTGAAAAAAGGCAAATATAGTGCCTATCTTTAAAAAAAGGAAGAAGAAGGATCCAGAGAACTACTGACCAGTCAAGCTCACCTCAAGTCCCTGGAAAAATCATGGAGCAGGTCTTCAAGGAATCCATTCTGAAGCAGTTGGACTAAAGGAAGGTGATTGGGATCAGTCAAAATGTATTCACCAAGGGCAGTCATGCCTGACCAACCTGATTGCCTTCTATGATGAGATGACTGGCTCTGTGGATATGGGGCAAGTGGTGGACGTGATATACTTTGACTTTAGCAAAGTTTTTGATACGTTCTCCCACAGTATTTTTGCCAGCAAGTTACAGAAGTATGGGTTGGATAAATGGTGGATAAGGTGGATAGAAATCTGGCTGAATAATGGTGGATAAGGTGGATAGAAAGCTGGCTGGATCGTTGGGCTCAACGGGTAGTAATCCAAGACTTGATGTCTAGTTGGCAGCCCCCGGTTTCTGGTCCTGGGGCCAGTTTTGTTCAACCTCTTCATTAATGATCTGAGGATGGGGTGGATCAGCAAGTTTGTGGATGACACTAAACTGGAGGAAGTGGTAGATATGCTGCAGAGTAGGGACAGGATATAGAGTGATCTAGACAAACTGGAGGATTGGGCCAAAAGAAATCTGATAAGGATCAAGAAAAAATACAGAGTTCTGAACTTAGGACAGAAGAATCCTATGCACTGCTACAGACTGGGAACGGACTGGCTAAGCAACAGTTCTGCAGGAAAGTACCTGGGGGTTGCAGTGGACGAGAAGCTGGATATGAGTCCACAGTGTGCTCTTATTGCCAAGAAGACGAACAGCATATTGGGCTGCATTAGTAGAAGTGTTGCAAGCAGATTGAGGGAAGTGATTATTCCCCTCTATTTGGCATTTGTGAAGCCACATTTTTGAGTATTGTGTCCAGTTTGGGGCTCCCCACTACAGGAAAGATAGAGAGGGTCCAGCAGAGGACAATGAAAATGATTAGGCAGCTGGAGCACATGACTTATGAAGAGAGGCTGAGGGAACTGGGCTTGTTTAGTCTGCAGAAGAGAAGAGTGAGGGGGGATCTGATAGCAGCTTTCAACTACCTGAAAGGGGGTTTCATGGAGGGTGGAGCTAGACTGTTCTCAGTGGTGGCAGATGACAGAACAAGGAGTAATGCTCTCAAGTTGCAGTGGGGGAGGTCTAGGTTCGATATTAGGAAAATGCTTTTCACTTGGAGGGTGGTGAAGCACTGGAATACCTAGGGAGGTGGTGGAATCTCCAGCCTTAGAGGATTTTAAGGCCCAGCTTGACAAAGTCCCGGATGGGATGATTTCGTTGGGGTTGGTCCTGTTTTGAGCAGGGGGTTGGACTAGATGACCTCCTGAGGTCCCTTCCAAACCTAACCTTTTATGATTCTAAGGTGAAAAATAACAGTTTATTTTGACTGGATTATGAGCCTCGCATTTGGGCTGAGGACAACACACATTCAAAGACACTCCATCGCACCTCACTGTTAGTCCTCAGTTTACCTTCTAGTTTTAACAGCAAGATATATTTAAGAATGACCAAACCACTGTATTCCAATTTATTCTAACAGAGAATGCAATCAGGATTTTTGAAAATGCTTTATATGCGAACTCACAAATTCAATGGTTTAATTAAAATTATTTCTGTTTTCATTCTGGTTTCATCAGATTTTGTTCACATAGGCAATGATTCCTGCTGAGAAGCATAAGGTGTTTACAAAGGAAGTTAAGTGCAAGCATCTCTATAATATAGGGAAATGGTGATTCAGGATAATTTAATAGGAGATTTATAAGTGTAAAACAGAAGTTATTAAAATATATTAGCAAATGGTAATTGTAAAAGGTAGACCTTGTTGTAGAACTCAAACAGCTCCTGATGACTGAATTCCACAAACACTTTCTCCAGGTTCTGTGAAGAAAGAAGAAAAAGAAAGGAATTAGTGTGTACAATGAATTTAGTTTTATTTTATTTTGTTACTTTCCATTTATATCAGAATGCTTATTTCTCATTGACTTTGGGGTTTAATTTTAGCTGTATGGAATGTACAATACCTGCACCAATCCCTCTAATTGTTCCGCAGATCACAACATTCTTAGTAAATACCCATTACATTTTAGCAAAGAACTTAGGCCTACAATTACATCTGTTCTTCTGGAAGTGATTCCACAAATCAACAAACCATAATAAAATACACGCTAGGAATAGAATTATTTCATTATCTTTGTTTTTTACGTTGCAGATAAAATGGAAGATTATATTTCACTTTTCTCAGCGTCCATTTGAGACCTAGTAAATACCATTATACAGAGACACTGGAGGCAGTGTATTTGATTGAACTTACATAGCCATTAAAGCAATACACCAGCACAGAGCTAATACCTCCATCATTAATCTAACAGTTATGATCTTAACATGCTGAGATTGCTATCGTCATTTAGGCACAGACTCAGCCAAAGTTGACAATTAACACAACAGCTTCAAAGTAGTGCTTAAAAACTAAAAAAAAACCAAAACAACACAACAGAGAGAAACTACTGTGGATAAAACAGATGGTAGGCAATAACCCTCTGCATGCATGTTGGGAAGGAAGTTAAACTAAAAAGTCTATCCTGCTTTACTTGCTTATATGAACAGGTACTTTAATGCTTGCTACTAATTTCAATGATATTACTGATCTAGCAAATGTATTCCCACTTCATACTGTGTTATTTTGGTGTTTCAAAGAAAAATGGGAGTAGCCTGTGTGAAGAAATACCAAAACTGACTGCACAGTATTATTAGCTATTTGCATTACTGCAGTACACACAGATACCTATCAGGATTACAGCCCCAATGGGCTGAGGGCTGTACAACCATGAAGCAAGATGGTTGCTGCCCTGAAGCATTTACATCTAGATTTAAACAAAAGGAAAATGAGTGGCTGTGGGAGACAAAGGTAACAACGAGGACATAAGGTTGCAGAGACGAGCTATAGGGGGAGAGTATGTGTGCGCTTGTGTACATTTTAAAATAAACCAGAGATATTAATGATCTCTATACATCACTAAGTTTTCTCTGCTAGCTCTGTTTACATTGAAGAAAGCCAAAAAAGGAGGGAAATATAAAAAGGAGGGGAAAATGAGTTCATTTGCCTTTCTACAGGCTCTATAACTTCTTATGTTTCTGTTATTTTCCACTTCTATTTTTCCTAGTTCACCATGTCATTTTCTTATTTTCTTGTCACTGAATCTATAATCATTACTTCATATAGTATATGTCAGTGTTTGACTTTCCAGGATGTACACATGTTCTTCATGATAACAATGGCATTTCCAAAAAAGCTTTTTAATACTGTATACAAGCTGTGTTTAAGGTCTTGTGAATACACAAAAGTTGCATCGATTTAACGAAATGAGTTTAGAAACTGATCTAGTTAAAATGGTGCCAACTCCATGTGTGTACTCTCTTAAATTAGTTTAAGAGTGCCTTGTAACAGTGTATCTTAAGTTAGTAAGGAAACCTTTGTATGTATCAAGGACTATGGACCAAATTTCGTTCTTAGTTACAGTAAATCTGGAATTAACTCAATTTATACTGGCCCAGTGATTTCATAGAAGTAGCTGGAAGCTGAGCACTCAAGGTAAGCATTGCCTATTAGTTGCTCCTATATGAGATATTAAAAGCCATAAAATTACTGGGGCCAGCTTGTCTACTCCATTGCCTCCTCCTCTCCTCTACAGAGAGAGCTTCTTTCCAATGATTTCAGGAAGGTTATAAAGGCCCAAAAATGGACCAGTAATTTGTATGAGAGACAAGTCTCCCCCCTGTGAGAGGGAACAAGGCAATTCTGGGAACAGGATGGTGAATAATGAAAAAAAAAAAAATTCAAACTACTAGAACAGTGGTTCTTTTTGCCATGATTCCAGCTGATCCTCTCTCTACAGAACATAATACACTGACAGGAAAATAAAAGTGTTTGTAAGAAATTCTATCAACTAAGAAGCCAAAAGAAAGCAAACAAGTGGTTTCTGCAGACGCAAAAAGGGGGGGAAAAAAAACCCACACAGTACGAAACGGATCCATCATTCAAGACTTTGGGTTTGGCATTTGCCATTTCGGTGCTTTAAAAAAAAAAGAAAGTAAGCACCATAGAAACTATGAAAAGCAAAGAAGCAACGTAAAAGAAAAATATTATTTTAAATGTATTAGTCATGTTAACTAAATTTGGGTCAGCTGGTGTACCAGTCAAGATTTGGCATCCTTCGCTACTGTTCATAAATAACCAAATAATGGGCAGCTTCACACACAAAAGTTACAGTGAAAATATTTTCTGTAATACTCTTCAAATACATATGTTAATAAAATGTTAGAGCTTAGACACAAACTAATGAGAAAAAAATTCTGAGTTGAGCTGCAAGTCTACTTAACTTAATTTTGGTTTACGCTACAAAAAACCCAACATGTTTTTTTTGTAAGCTGGCTGGGACTGCCTTCTTTATTATTTAATATTTACATTCTGATAGCACCTAGAGATTAAAAAAAACTAGGTTTCACTGTGCTAGGCAATGGACAAATATCTGTCAAGACCCCAAAGGCTTTACAATCTAAAAGCAAGCATGCAGTCCAGATATCTAACATTCTTTAGTTATATCAGGTTGGGATATTTTTGGGAGGGATGGGGCTAAAGGGGGCTAAACTCAACAGAATCAGAACCCATATCAACCATTGCGTGCACCTCCACCAACTACTCTGCCTAAGCATACTTGCAGTACAGCATTCTGGGAAAATGCAGGCAATTATGTTCTACTGCCTTAGCAGAGAATAGTGTGACTAGCATACAAGGTGGTGCCAGCAAAACACCAGACAATGCACAATTGCCCCATTACAGAGTGCTGACAGGAAGAAGCAGTAGCCAGTCTGATTATAATTACATGGTTAGAGGTCCGTCTGCACTGCAGAATAAGTGTCATAACCTGGTCATAAGAATATGACTTTATTGCCAGCCTAAGCTTCTGGCAAGGATGGCACATTAACAATTGCCATGATTATAATCTATTTATTATCCATATTCTGTGTGAATCCAAACTATGCTTAAAGCCAACCACAATTAAACTATAACTGAGTCCGGGAACCATGTTACGACCCAGCAGAATATAATTAAAATCTTAGAATGGATGGGTCACGACTTTGGCCTAAAAATTAGGTTAAAACCTTGGCTTGTCCAAGGCTTTTGCTCAGGTACAGGGATACAACTAGGTCCCATCTACACTAAATTTTCTATATATGCTGTAACTGAGTCCAGGAACAAACATGTTATAGCCACGACCTACTGATTCAGTTGCCGCTGTAGAGCATATAGCCTTGCTTGATCTGTCTATGGCTTTTACCCATCCGTTCAGGATTTTATAAGAGTGCCCATAACCCTAATAACTGATAGCCTGCCAAAGTGCAAATTCAGGAAAACATGCCCTCATGACCACCTCTGAAGTGAGACCACCTGTCACGAGCAACTACTGGCTTGAAATGTTTTTCCCCTATAATTTAACTGTGAAGAGTGACGACCTGTCACCTGTGACCAGCGACCACGTTGTCTTACTCCCATCCATAAAACAAACTGGTGGGAGAAACTGTTCTCCCTTACTTCTGCGTTGCTGCTGGCAGCTGCACTGCCTCAGAGCTGAGTGACCAGCCAGCAGCCGTCACACTCTGGCTGCCCAGCTCTGAAGGTAGCTCCGCCATTAGCAGCAGTGCAGAAGTAAGGGTGGCAATATTTTACTAAATATTACGAAATGTGTGAATTCACATACTTAGCCACCTAATATTACTGAATATATATTTAACTGCTTAATTTTAACCCTAACACTATTCTGCCTTTCTTCATACATCTCCATGAAATCTTGTTTCATCCCAGCTTTCCTCCCATGCCAATATAATGTACCAATTTGAGAACTTCTGGACAATTTAAATAAGTCTCATTGATTAGGGTTGCTTTCCCCACTTTAATTTTCCCATTACTCTCTAGTCTAATTTCTATAGCCACTAAATTCTCGCCAATCTCTGACATAACTGCTCTTGGACTAAATCTTGTTTGGGAGGGTGGCAGGAGGGAAGGAAAAGGGAGAATTCTTTCTGTTCCCAATCAATATTAATACACTGGCTTGTTCAGCCAGCAATTTTGGATGTTTCAATAGTTCAATAAAATGACCACAACTGCTCAACACATGCTAAGCTTATATCCATTGCAAGAGAATTAATACATTCTTTGCCAAATGTAACTGTTTCAGCATAAAACAGCAAAACTTCTACTACACAAAATGTAAATCTAATTTTCCAGCTATTATGGTTACCCTGCAGCTCAGAGTAGCAACTTATTTTAAAACATGAATATTCTCTCCCTGCAAACATTTCTGTGGAAAGTATGCCAGTTTAAAAAGTTGCAAGAGTGTAGCAGACTATTTCTTGGTTAGAACTCAGGAAAAAAAGAAAGACATTTTAAAAATTGTTTTTCTCTAAATATTTTCTTGTTGAAGGTTTACCAGACTAACATACTAATGCAAAATGCACTGAGGCCAATGCATTAGGCTTGCAACTATACTAATTCTCCAACCTCTTTGCACACACAACTATCCCCTGCCACAAAACACATAGTAACCAGACAATAATAAAATGTGAATTTCTGAGTTTGAAGCTAAATTAATTCTAAAGAAATTGTTGTGGCTGTGATAGTTCTCAGTTATAAAGTTACAACGACCTTTTCACTGAGATGTATTAACTTGAGCCTGGTCTACACTACATAGGTCAACACGAGGCAGCTTATATCGACTGAGTTGTGCATATGCCTACACTTACATTTGGCTCCTGCTGATGTAAGTGCCCCATTAAAGCAATTTAATAACATCGCCTACTCAAGCAGTGTAGAGGTATGGTCCAACGTACTTCCGTCAATGCAGTGTGACTGTAGACACTGCGTCACTTATGTCAACTCTAACTATCCCACAATGCTCCACACTGACCACTCTGGTCACCATTGTGAACTCCACTGCTTAGCGATCATGGAAACGGGAAGCCCTCCACTTCAAAGCCCCACAAATTTTTGAAATTCTTTTTCCTGACTGCCCAGCTTGGCAAGGACACCTAGCAGCTCTCTGTTGTTGAGTGCAACTGCCCAGCAGACCACACCAGCTACTACTCCAGGCAAGAGCACATCTGGAGCATGACCGGAGATAGTGGATCTTCTGAGCCCATGGGGAGAGGAGACTGTGCAGACACAGCTCTCAACCAGCTGTAGAAACACTGACATCTGTGAACAGATTGCTCATGGGATGCAGGAAAAGGGGCATGGCAGGGACCTGCAGCAGCACTGTGTGAAAGCCAAGGCACTGCAGCAGGCATAACAGGCAGCCAGGGAGGCCAACAACGGATCCGGTGCTGAGTGGAAGACCTCCCACATTTACAAAGAGCTGTATGACATGCTGGGTGGAGACCCCACCATCATGCCCAGCAGCACCATGAATATCTCCAAGGAGCCCGAGTCACAGGCCCCTGCCACAAATAGCAAGGAGGAGATGGATGAGGAAGAGGATGGGGGACAGGTGACCCAGCTGTGCAGTGAGACAGGATCTGTTTCTGTTTTCTTTATTCCTGCTAGAAGTGGTACTGGTACAACCAAGAGGTAGAGTTGCTGTCTATTTTTCATTCCCCTCTAGACTTACCCAGGAAGGGGGGCATGTGGAGCAGTTTATGTACACAGGGATGTTCCTTGAATCCTCCAGAGAGATCTTGATGAAACTTTCATGGAGGTATTCTGCAATGCTCTGTAGAAGATTTCTATGGAGGTCTACCTTTATTCCTTCCCATGTCACTCAGTGATAACTTCAGTAGGCAAAATTGCAGTACACAGGTTAGTTAGCAGCATATGGGCCAGTGGCGTTGGGACACCAGCAGCAGCTGTGCTTGCTTTGCCTGTCTTACCCTCAGGAATGAGAAATCAGCTAAAATCACTGCCTGTGAAAACCGGTACCAGTATTTAGTGCCATTGCCAGATACTACTAGAATCGTGTAACCGAGTAATTCCCCCCTCATATCCCCCACCCTTGGTGGGCCACACCATGGCTGGTGCTGTGAATGGCACCATCTACAAGCAATCCCAAGCAGAAGTGTCAATGTAGTCCTTAAAACTGTGGGGTAGCATGGGGAGTGATTTCAGCCTCCTAAGGTTTGCTTTCCATTGTGAATACACTGACAACGATGCCTATGTATTTTATCTGAGCCTAGGGCTATGTCTACACGTCTCCAGATTGATTTATCCAGATCGATTGAGCTGAAGTGGAGACCTGCTCAATCGACGTGGAAATCAACACTACTAATCCACCTCCCCCAGGTGAGATAATGCTGCATCAACTGGAGCACGTTTCCCATCAGCGCAGTGAACTAAGGACATCGTAGCAAGTAGAAGTTAGGAAGTTGACAGGAGATACACAAGCTACACAGAGTAGCCTGCATATCTCCCATTGACTGCTGCTGAATTTCACAGCAAGTGTAGACATAGTTTAGATGAGTTTAAGTTCATGCACCTCATCTTCTGAGAGTACGCAGAAAAAAACTGCAGCATAGCAAGAAAAGCAGGAGGTATAAGGATGTGAAAGTTAAAGTAGATCAATCCGTACTTCAACCTCCATCTTTTCCCCCTAACTTTCTGAAGGTAAGTTACACCCATTAAGACTCATTTATACTCAGACATCAGACAGTGAGTGGAAGTAGATTAAATGGAGTGAACTGAGCAAAATGGAGTCCAACTGAATGGAAGAGGTTATAATTTACCCAACCTTACACATCACCACAAAAAACTGATTGTTACTCTTCAGCTTCTTCCCCAGTTTTATAGCTCCTTGTGATACCAAATAACCATTTTTTAAAGAAAAATGCATGACTTTCATTGCCCAAGTCTCTTGTATTAATACTGTACCCAGACTCTTCGGGTCCTGATATGGGACCATTATAAAACAAAATCTAGAAAGTGAAATAAAAACAACATTTTTCATATGAAAAGAACTCATTTTCCACATCTATTTGTATGTTTAGTTTGCAAGTAAATAAAACTCCTGTAATTTAAGGTATGTCCCCATTTAGGCACATTTATAGTTAATGAAGAAGAATTCTTTATGGTCTTTAAAGAGATAGAGTCAGCAGAATCTCAGTGGTGTTTTTGCTCCACTCTGCTATATACTAGTAAGGCTTTCCCTCCATCTGTAAGAGATGCTTTCTCTTTAACAAATCTGCCTTGAAATGATGACTTCTGTGTTTATGAATAGTTTGGTTAAATGGACATGTTTCAAATGCTGCTTGGTATGGAAACAGATAGTCAGAAGATCCCAACGTGATTTGTTTAAACATTAGGCAGGCAAAGACACCTTTGCAGAGATAGTGTAATTTGCCATTTACACTATTTCTGAGGTTTTTTCCCTCTGGTAAGTTTATTCCTAAAATTTCCTGATCCAAGTGAATACCCTGGTGTTCTAGATGGCCACTTTAGCTAGCATTAGGAGGAGATCGACAAGGAGGTCTCGCAACTTTGTGGGGCCACAGATGCTGAGTGCATATATCAGAAGGTGTGGAAAGAAGTGCAACTAGAACCTTAAGAGGAGGGGGCACGCATACCTTTATCATTCCATATTGCTCACTCTCCAGGTAGACAGAGACAATAAGAATGTAACCATCTTTTCTCCTTTCTACAATCAGCATCTCTCTACTTCAGCCACAAAAGCATTTTATTCAGAAATAGACATTTTTTTTGTTCTTTCAGACTATCACACTACATATTTTGCACAGTAATTAAGTTATTCACACCGCAAGAGGAGAAGGGAGTTACAAACGTAAGCTTATGCTTTATTTATTTCCATCACGTGCTGCCTTGCCAATCTTCAAAAATCAAGGAAGTCAGTATGTGCACCTAAATGAGTGCTCATTTCTCAATTTAGTTACAATTTACACTTCTGATTGCTACAGCTAATTGGAAGTCCTCTTCCTGGAAAATGAAAACGTGAAGAAACTACACACTTCACTTACCTTTCTGAAGCAAAGATTCACTGAAGCTGGCACAGGGATGTTAAATTACATCTTTGCACTGGAAAGGGAAAAGGTATTCACTCTCTCCATCCACACTCGCTAGAAGAGGGCAGTTTTAAAACCTGCCTATAGTAGTTTCCTAGGAATCCTGCTGCTGAAAGGTGCTGAGGGGATACTCTGAAAGATGGCTCACGTTCATGCTCTCACGCCAGCTAACACTGTATATATATTTTAGGCTTTGATGGCCCTCTACAGTTTCTTGATTTTTTCCTTCTTTCCATCATCTTGCTCCAATAAATTTTCTGTTTGTGGTGCCTCTGAGTCTAGGCTGGCAGAAGTCAGCATAAATGCTAGGGTGAATTTAGCCAAATATATGGAATCTGAAAATTCATGGTACATTAATTAATAATAATTATTAAAAGGCAAATATTGCAGCTTGCAGAAGTGTCATGAAAGGCAGAGATGGGAAGGTTCATTTCCCAAGAACTGTAAAACAGAAGGACACAGATATAATGTAGATCCAATGGCCAAAACTCCCTACCAAAGTGAGTGTAAAGGGCTCCCTGGTTGCTCAGCTACCTAGGTAGGGAAAATTCTGTCTATACAGAACCTCACAAAGAATCCTTCTGCTTACAGCTGACCCAGTTAACAATGTATTACAAATACTTCCATTGTTCGTATGTATAAATCAGAAATGGGCCTGATCCCATTTTTGCACATCCCTGAACTTTGATCCTGGTCCAAACCTGGTGGCTGCCAATCTATTCGGCTGCACTAAATGTCTAATAAACCCCTAAAACTTTTAGGAAGGAAGTCTGGATCTGACCAGAACTTGGTGGCTTGGATCTTTCTCTAGCACATCTGCTTTGGCAGTAGTTTTACATGGAATAGCCATCCAAATGAATGGAACATCAGGACATGTCTGAAAAAATACAACAGACTTAGATGAATGGAGGAAGTTTAGATTTTTAGTGGCATTAATATTAAGAGTCTCTCTGGTTCAACAAGATACTGAAATAGTGTATTACTTCACAGCATAGAGGCCAGCTTTCTTTTCAACCAGAAGAGCAAGAAATATTTTTTGGTAAAAGCTTGGATTTTGCAGACTACAATATGTGTGGGGAAATTTTAATTGCCCCTTCTTGCTAATATTCAGCAGGGATAAAAATTTGGCCTCACTGAAATCAATGGGAATTTTTTCACTGTCAACGGAGCCAGGATTTCATCCCTTAATTGTAACAATCACCTGTACTTTAGGGGAAGTTTAGAGAGCAAAAGCAAATGTATATGATCAGTAATAGAAGTGTAAGTCTTATCTATACTACAAAAATCATCCATTTCTTATACCATGGGTCTCAGCTCTTGGATGGAAACTAAGCCTTACGTATCCTCCCTGAGCTTCTTGGTTCCTGCAGGGCCACCTCAGCCTAAACTTATTCTCTGATCTAAAGGTACGTCTTCACTGCCAGGGCTGCATGGATCAATGCAGTGGGATCAAATGAGAGGGCAGTGGAGACCCTCACAATCGATCCTGGAAGTGCTTTCCAGTCGACGGATTAAATCCACCCCCCTGAAAAGAATAGGGTTGTGTCAACCACAGGGCGTCTCCCGTCGACACAGTGCAGTAGAGATGCTGTGGTATGGCAACATCAGTAAGTCGACGGGAGATACGCAAGCTACATTATGTAGCTTGTGTATCTCCTGTCAACGGCCAGCAGCAGTGTAGACTAGACCTTAGTTTCCTTCCTTCCCTGGCTTAATCGTGACAATAATGAATTCCCCATTAGAATGAAATTAACTAAACTTGTCCCAGCCAGCAGGCTCCACAGAAACAGATGCTTGTCAAGGGCCCACTGAAAGAGGACCTTTGCAATTGGCTGAAACAAAATTTCAAGGAGATGTGAATGGGAGTAAAATTGTTTTGGGTTGGTGATGTGAAAATGTTCTAACAGAAAGACACCATGTAATATGTAAATTGTTCCTTTTTTTTCTATCTCATATGGGTCATTCAGGATGTCACATCAGGACAATGGGCGGATCTGAGGTGGGGGTGTTGGTAGCTGCTGCCAAGTGCGCCTTTGATCAATGGTCAATCACAGACTCATTCAAGATGATGGGCATGCGAACAATCTTTCATTCAGGTTAAATTAAACTCTTATGGAGTAAAATAGCTGAAACAATAGACATGATTGCCCCAGGTATTGGGCCACATGGAAAGGCCTGAGCAAGAACTGAGAATAAGAGGGGCTTCCTTGGGAACAACTGAAAATGCAGGTGCTGGTACACTGATCTGGATCTGTGTCTCTCTCTGAATAAGAAAGGAACCAGGAATCAGAAGAAAGCAAGAGAAGCAGCCGGCATTGGCATGTGGCCCTGATAAGAAGTAGAGGCTCAGATCCTTTGGGCATAAGACTGTCTGGAAAGGAACAGCTTCTTTCTTCTTCCTACTCTGTTCAGGGAAACGGGACTTTGTGTATGCTCTTTGTAAACAAACAGAATTGCACTGAAAAAATACTTGACTCTCAATCAATTTCTCCTTCTAATGGTAACAACCCAGAAAGACCCCAAATATTGGTTAACGGCATGGAGCAAGGGGCAACACTGGTGTCAAAACATGACTCAAGACAAGGGGCCCATCACCCTGAACAAGGTAATTATGTAATCCTAAAACAAGGAACACATTTTTTCAGACCACCCAAGAGATACGGAGCACTTTAAATTGAAAGTTGCTCAAAGCAGACACACAAACTTCATCTATTTACCCAGAAAAACAGATTTCTTCTGTATAAATGAAAGAAAGACATTTTCTGACTACTCTGCAAAATCAAATGTGGAAGCTTGAACAGTTTGTGAGTTCGAACACGAGGGTATGTCTATGCTATAGCTGGTAGCAAGCCTCCTAGCTAGGGCAGACAGACTCACGCTCGTCAGGCTCAAGCTAGCACACAAAAACAGCGGTGTGGACACTCTCGCTTGGCTGGAGCTCAGGCTTTGAAATCTAGGATGTTGTGAAGGTGTGAGAGCCCATGCTTCTGCCCACACTGCTATTTTTAGCATGCTAGCCCAAGCCCTGCTAGCAGAAATCTGTCTGCTTGGAGCCTTGTTACCCCCACTAGCGTGGCCCAAACTAGCATGCTAAAAATAGCAGTCTGGACATTCTGCAGGGTCGACACTACTTAAGTTTAAAATCTCTTTGGGTAACTGTAAAAGCAGCAATCTGAGATATTGCCTAAAGGTTCTTATGGTGGTCCTAGACCACACAAAGAACATTTATTCACCTAATTTTAGAGCAATTACACCTAGGACTTCATTCCCTAAACTTTGACCCTGTAGATTGCATATGTTCTAATGACTCTAGAAATTAATCTGGATTTCCACTGGATAAAGTCAATGACATTTTAGGGATTTTTTCTTCTTTTATTGTTTTTGCTTTAAAGGCATGAATAAAAAAAGGGCTTTTATTGTATATATTAGAATTACTCTGTAGTTTGTGGATAGTTCCTTCATCAAAGCATACATTCTTGCCATATAGGGTCCTGATCCTTGAAACGCTCTCACAAGTAACATTAATTAGGTGAGTAGTCCCAAAGTAGTAAAATAGTTATGCAATCTACTATTCAGAATCTGAAGGCTGTACAATTTTATTTTAACGAATAGATGTGGTTTCTTTTATTTAGTGCCACTATTTTAAGCTATTTTGTGTGCATTTCTGAACTGCATCAGAAGAACAGTATTAATCAGGATGTTTATGACAGGCATGAATTTTATGGGGTGTTTTTTGAAAATACAGTTTTTAAAATGGCAGCAGTGGAATCTTGATGCACATGCTGTGGGACTAACAGTGAGGCAGCACTGGAAAATGTAGACAAAAGAGTGAAAATTTTACTTGGCTTCAGCAACCAAATCTCATCTGAAAATTATATCCTAGGTCAAGTACCTACTGTGATGGATTTAACTACACCTCAAAGACTTTGTCCTTGAGGGCCACAATGATTACCAAGTGCATAATTTTGCAAAAACGAAGGAGTAAGCTTATGTCCAGAATAAAGTGTTCACACCTGACCGAGTTACCAGCAAAAGAAAGAAACAGCTTACCAATGTAGAGAGCTATTCTATTAATTCAAGCAAATTTGGACCCCATTTCTTGACACATCTGGATAAAGAATGAGATAGTTCAAATAATGACAGATTTCCATTGCATCTGACCTCTCTGTTTGTCCCCTCTCTCTTCCAATTCCCCATTCCCACCTGACCTTTTTTGCTCATTTATGTAAGCCTTTTTGTTTTTTATTGTTACCCCCAACCTAACACTTTATGTCTATGTAATATTGCCTTATTTTGTATTGTCTGGTCTTGCAGCTTTGACAGGTTGTAAAATGGCATAATTTTATTGGCTATCCTATGAAATGTGCAGTATTTAGTAACATGTACTAGCTGTAAGTTATTTTACCTTTCTGTATTTTTGTTTGTTTGTTTTTTTCAATTTAAATTTAAAAATTTTAAAAAATTAATCACAAAAATTGGCAGCAATGACAGGGAATGGAGATCATTTGAAAACTAGCTATTTTGTTTAGCAAAACTATCCTTGAGCATAAATATCCTTGCGGCTACTTAGAAATACCTGGATTATTTATTTTTAACCACCAGATATAGGAATTTTAAAGAGAATTGCAACAACTAGAGCTGGGCACTGGGGAACTACACGGGATCAGGAGGAAGACTCTTCGCCCATCAGGATGCCAAGTGACATTGGAGGCTATTCTGCTGATGTTATGCCAGCCTGGGAACTAGAGAAATCTTTGCAGACTTCGGCCTTAATTCTAAAGCTCTGTTGTGTGCAGGAAGACCTCTGAAGTCAGTGGAGCTTTGCGTTGGGCACAGGAGTCCATCTGTACAGGATGTCTGCAGGATTGGGGCCCTAAGCTTAATGAATTCATATTGTGCTCTTCTTGCCACCCTTTGTGCATTTCTATACACCCCCTTACATGTGCTTGTGCACTGCCTCATGTAAGAGGCACACAGTCTGTAAGGCTTCCTATGTACTTCCCTTCCTTTCTGTAGTGAAATTATGCTTGTCTTCGTGCCAGAAGACTCTTCAGACAGCGAAATGAGTAGGATTTTCCCCATGGAAGAATGAATTTGGGAAGCTTGGCAAAGAAGGGACGGTGCCAAAAAATATCTTCATTTTCATGATTGCTCTTGCCTACTCGTTATGTGACATGGTCAAAAGCCCATTCAGTAGAAACCAATTGGAAATATTTAGAGAAATAAGCATTTGCTATCTTTATTTACAATAAAGTAGCATATTACTTTATTATACTCCTGTAAATACCAGATATTACTGCAAAAAGTGAAATAAAAGGACCTGATCTTGTGTCCATGGAAATTTTGTAATTGATTAATATGATATAGATCCAGGACCATAATACATGAACTACATGGAGTGAGGAAATATGGAAAATATTCTAAGTATGATATTATTGATTCCTTACACAATGAAAAATAATCACACAGTTCACTAGGAATGTTGATATTAAGATGGAGGATAAATATAGACATGTAGCTAACATCTACCTAGGAGAGAAAAAATATTTTTGGCTAATGCAGGTAATTTGGGAAATTAACTTTTTAAAATGACATTGTTACATGGTCAATCTTCCAGATGGGTAGCCGTGTTAGTCTGTATAAGCAAAAACAATGAGAGTCCTGGACTCTCGTTTTTTATGGTCAATCTTATCTCTGTCCTTATAGGAAGATTAATATTTTAAAATGAAAAATGTTTAAGAAACATATTTATACATCAGACTTGTATTTTTTAATGGAAAATAAGGGTTTATGGGACAGTTTGCAAAAGTCTATTTCATCTTTATGACAGAGGAGGAAATGTTGTACCAGTTTTATGGAATAAACAGGCTGCTCAGCTTGACTTTATTATATCTTGGATATAGGCAGATACTAAATTGCTTTTCTGCCTGAAGTGGCTCAAATGATATTGAATCCATGTAACTGGTTTACTGTTTTGTCTATACAGATTATTAAAGATGTTAAAAATGTAATGAATAAGTCAGTAATTAATAGTAGTTTTGTAACCTGGCAAGAAGTTAGAAACTTTAAAAAATAATGTAACAAATGTCCCCATTATGGATTCAATAATAATTTGAGGTTTCCAGAGATTTTTAAAAATCTTTTCTTATTTATGGGAGAAGAGAAGTAAATGATATTAATGTCTTTTTCCATTTAAAATGAAAATATAAAATTCCAGGAAGTATTTTTAAATATTTACCCTTAAAACGTTACTTAAATACTACAATTGGAAAGGAATTTAATAGAACTTAGACATTTTGAAGGGAAACATGACTATTAAAACAGAATAGGAGGAATATGGGGTAGAGGAAGGAACATAAGGGGAAGTTATCAGAATATTGAAGTATTACTAATGACTAACTGGACATTAACATGCCGCCTATGCAATGCCTGTTTTATGTACATTTTGGTGGGTTTTTTGCTTTTTGTCTTTGTTCAAACAAACAGAAGAAGAAACTTTGTTACTGGTTAATAGACAATTTCTGAATGAAAGATAGTGTATATGACTGGCTTCAGAATGGTTAGCAGGACTGCAGCCTAACATTCCTTTGGAAAATACAGTTATCGTGGATCAAATTTTCTGACATGACATTTGTGTGGAGTTCTGCAGCATTCTATGTTGTCACCCCTTTTCTTCAATGTGCACATACATCTTCTAGGTAAGATAGTGAGAAATTTTGGCCTGAAGCATCACCAGTCCACAAAATGACACTTAGATCTACATTGCCTTTTTAATGAGATGAGATTCTGTGGTTCCGTGTTTTTGCAGTGCCTGACAGACGTAGGGAAATGAATGAGATCAAACTGATTAAATTCCACTCAGACAAGATAGATTAGGAGCCAGAGATTAAAAGCACAGACTGAACATCTGTAATTCTACCTCCTCATTTATCATGCCACTTTCTTGTAGTGCAAAGACACTGTCAATCCTTGTATTGTGCCACTGAAAGATTATCGCTGCACCATCAAACAGCCCTCTGCCCCTTCCGCCCCAAGCAACAACATAGCAAATGTAGATAGCCTGGAGCAGTACCATGATCAGATTTCTGACATGCTATGACTGATATGATCAGAATTTTGACACACCATATAACACTATGTAATGTATCATTAATCAGTGTGGGATTCCATAGTTTACTGGACCATTTCTCTTAATAGAGCAAAACTTTGACTCCATAGGAGACTGTTCAATTGACCAATAAAGAGATGGTTGTTGTTGAGCTGTTAACACTGCAAACTCACACTGGGATCTAAAAGCTATGCTTAGTAGAGTGGAGAGGAAAATCATTTTTCCCATCCTGCAAAAAAGTTTTCAATATTTCAAAAATTTTCTTGGGATGAAACTGAGACCCTCTGAAGTTTTCTAAGAAAAACAAGAGCGATACCCATCTCAGAACAGCCCAGTGAAAATGGCAAAGCGGAGACTAGAAACTGGGTCTCCCACATACCAAGTAAGTGCCCTGATGAGTGGACTACAGAATCACTCTCTCTTCCTCCCTATTGGTTTTGACAAGAAATCCATCCTGGACCCGAGAAACCTTTCCTGAGGAAAGCTGGTATTGTCCCCTGAAATAAAGTTTACAAAATCAACCTATTTTGACAAAAAAAAAAAAAAAAAAGCTGAGTCAGAAAATTTCCAACCAGCTCTAATGCTGAGCTTTAACTGACTCACACATCACCTACCCTATAATGATACTAGAACAATGCACACGTCAGAAATATTCCAGCTCACTCTCCTATAGCCATACTAGCTCTAAGCATTACAGAAGTGGAAAATTACAATATGGGACTGAGTAGCCACAAGGAACAGATCTGCTGGATAAGAAGATGCCATTTTTAGTAACTCATGACTATAACCACATCATGACTGCGTGGCACACACTTGAAAGTGAAGCCATGCTGCTGGATTTAGTTTCCTGAACTGTTTACGATGAACTAAAAGAACTATTTACAGACTCGTATGTGATAATACCAGGCAAACAAGTACCAGTGATACTCTGGAACCAGGCAAACAAGAGACTGAAGAGCTGCAGACAAAAATCAAAACTGATCTGCAAATCACTTTGTTGAAAGCTATTATATACCAAGAGGCTTCTTGGAACATTTTACCTCCCCGAAGCAATACTACAGAGGGCTGCACAGAAGGGTATTTTGACATTAAGAATAATATTTACTAGAAAACGTAGGTTAAATATGGAGAGACAGCATCACAATATCTTCTTAACCGATGTACTTTCTTTTATCCTGCTGCACATTTTATTGAAAATATCTGGTGTAAAAAAACAATGCTAGAAGCCCATGATGTAAAGTTACATTATTTAAAAATAAAACTATGTACAAACTCCAGTTAGACACTGTTTTCAGTATTCATCTGCCAAAGTTAATGAACCTTTTAAAGAAGATAATAATTGGGTTATTCTATAAGATTTCAAATCCTGTGTTTGTCTGTGCGCCTCATGGACACTCAAAGCATTTACATCTCCAGAGAATACCTACAGAGTTGACAATGTTAAGCAGAGTTTTTAAAATGAAAATTGACCCTAGAGTAAATCCTGCCATCTCCACTATAACCACTAAGGGCCTAAAACGGCAGCACAATTGAAAGGTGAGAAGAGTCAACATTCAGTTACCCTGCACCCACACTGTGACATAGAGTGAATAGGGACTTTTGGAAGGCGATATGGCTGGTGGATCCAAAACTACCAGTATCCACTGGAAATTCATCCTTTGGACCTGACAAAGGAGCACAAAAGGAGAATCTGAGTAGTGAATGAAGTATAGTTCTCCTTCGAGTGGTTGCTCAGATGCATTCCACTTAGGTGTGTGCGCGCCCTCGTGCACGGCTCTCCGGAGAACTTTTCCCTAGCAGCCCCCTGTAGGGGCCGGCTCCAGCGCCCCCTGGAGTCCCGCCCTCATGCGGCGGTATATAGGGCGCTGCCGGCCCCTCCCCTCCTCAGTTCCTTCTTTCTGCCCGTGACGGCCGGTTGAGAACAACCCCTGCTCTCCACAGGTTTTTCTTTCCTGTAAAAGTGA
>ML675612.1:3833033-3923239 GCA_007922155.1 Mesoclemmys tuberculata | reverse complement strand
AAAAAAAAAAAAAAAAAAAAAAAAAAAAAAAAAAAAAGAGATGCCTGTGCCTCTGCAGGGCTCAGCTCAGAAGCATCTTTCCCCCCCACCCCCCCCCGGGACGGGCGTGGGGCCTGGGGGCGCTGGGGGTTCCCTCCTCAGCAAAGTGGGGTCCACCCACGCAGAGGGGGTGCGGACCCCGGTTGCTAAGCAAAGACCACAGCCAGGGGTGCTCGTGGCAGGCTCAGCACTGCGGGGATCGGGGCGACGCTGGACCCGATCACCAAGGGGTGAGCGACACTGCGGGGCCCTCGGTGCAGGGCAGCACGTCAGTGCCAGGAGCTCCCCAAAACACGTCTCCCATCCGCACCGCTTGGGGCAGGGGAGGCGGTTCTCGCTGTCCTCCACGCCGTGGGAGGCGGGGGAACACCCCTGGCGAGGTACGGCACCCGCGATGCGGGACAGCCAGGGCCCACAGGTGGGGTGGCCCGGGTTCCCACAGTGGGGGCACGGTCGGCCTGCATTGGCCCCAGAGGCAATGGCAGCCTTGTGGGCCCCCATGACCATCCAGTTGGGACTGGGGCTGCCTGTCTCGTGCAGTGGAGTGCGGTCTGCACTGTTACGGTTCGGGACAAGGTCTCTGCTCTTTGGATAGGGAGTCAGGTCCCATGGAGAGACCCACCACGGCGCACTCCCTTGGTGTGACCACCCGTGGGATGTGCCGTGGCAGTTCCCCTCATCCTGCCCAGGAGGGCAGTCTTCTGGGGTCCCGTGGCGCCGCCGGAAGGTTTTCAGGCGCACTGGGAGCTGCTCAGGAAGGTGACCTCTCACTGAAGGCCAAGATTGCCTTCTTCAGTGGGTTTGTGGTGGCAGCTCTGATGTGGGTGCCCCTACGGGTCCACGATTGGGCCCTTAAGGCGAAGAGGCCCTATCGAACACCCCCCCTCCCCCATTCGTCGCCTCTACGTCAAAAATGGCAGGGGGAAGTGTTATCTCCCGACCGGAAGGCCAGGCTATTGATTACTCAAGACCCGGCCCCTGGATTCAGGGTGCTGTGTCCCAGCTCATTGTCCGTGACAGCCCTGTAGGTCAGGTGTACCGACCTTCAGTCTTCTAGGGTGGTTACGAATTGCAGGGCACAGGTTTCACCACTGTCCTGGATGGGAGATTCGTGGTGCTGGAGCAGCACCCTAGATGCTCAGAAATACTGCTGGTTCAGCAGCTGAGATCATAGCCTCCGCCATTGCCACGACGAGGCTCTCCTGGCTGCAATCCTTGGGCCTGTCCCAGGAGAGGCAGTGATCGTTCAGGGCTTCCCCTCCGATGGGTTGGTCTTCCTTCTGGTCAGACCACTGTGAAGCACCATGGTCTGAGGGACTCTGGGACCGCACTCAGCTCTCTGAGGCTCCACATGCCAAGGCCTTCTAATCCTTTGTATGTAGGGACAGGAATGGGGGCTTCTGGCTGCTCTTAGTTCATGTCTACCTGTGACCAGCAGACGCAGAGTCGTGGGGGCCGCCCACCTGAGTCATAGCGTATGCGGATATTCCCTGGCTGCATTGTCTTGATGGCCTGGGACAGATCCCGGTCCTAAGTGTGGGGGACCGTGGGGCCTGCTCTTCCCCTGCTCCACGTGCAGCAGGCTGCATTACTCATTAGCGAGCGCTTCCCAGGCCAGAGCCTTCCTACCCCCGCACGAGTTTCGGGGTCATGGTCCATGCCGGTTTCCAGCTGCAACAATGTCCACGACAGCATCTAGGACACTGCCTGCAGTTATTAGGTCACTGGCGGCTTGCACATGCGTGGCAACACTGGGCCGCCTGGGACACAGATTGCCTCAAGGGTGGGTGGCCTTGTTACAGGCACCGAACAGCCACCCAATGGATTCCCTACCCGTGCGAGCCTCCCTGCACTGGTGAAGGTCTTGCGTGGCATCCTGTTCAGGGACTGGTTCCGTCAGTCAAGGTATAGCCGCCGGCACATCAGCGCAAAGGAGGGGAGGAGCACACTCCCCAATCCTCTGCAGAAAGCCCCCCGTCCGTTGGTTTTCGCGGTGAGGCATGTTCTCCGCTTAACTGCCTCTCACCTCCCGGGGGACAGGAGCGACAAGGGGAATTGCCTCAGCAGGTTCTCTTTTCCCGCTGTGACATCCGTAGATCATGCCGGTGTTTCTCCCCAAGTGGGGTATTCTCCAACTGGGCCTTGTCGCATTGGTCTGGGACACAGGGTGTCCAAGGCTCTGCTCGCCCCAGGGTAGCGAGGCTGGGTCGATTCCAAATCACCCCTCATCGACTAAATGTGACTCTCTCAAGTGCGCGTCTCCTCCCACTCTGTCCGGGCCCGGTGTCCGACTGTGCAGGTAAGGTAAGTCGGGGCGGACGTCTTACTGATTGCTCCAGCCTAATCAACACGGGACTGGTTCAGCATGTTGCTGGACCGTCCGGTCGCCCCGACATATAGTTCCCCCAGGACCTGGGGTACCTGCTGCACCTGGACCTGCTGACAGAAGGAGGGAGGGCCCGCTTGGTGCAGGCACAGCGAGCCCTGCTAGGCAGCGGGAACCCTCCGCACAGGTTGCGTATCGGGTTAAGTAAACATGGTCCACCTTGTGGACAGAGTTCTGGGGTAGCCTGCCAAGAATCTTGCTGGCACAGGCAATCCTGGAGTATCTGCTCCAGCTAAAGCCCAAGGCCTAGTCCTGGTCCACGTTGAAGATTTACGGGTCGCGCGTTTTGGCCTCCCTTCAGCTACTCGAAGGGATGCACCTGTTCTGGCTCCCCCAGATCAGCTACTTGCCTCACCAGGGCAGTGAGTTTTATCTGCAGGCACGCGACCCGGTGCCTCGTCGGGATCCCGACCTGGCCTTCTCGACATGCTCGGGGGCTCCCTTTGGTCCTCACGTCTCTATGCCCCAGCTCATGCTTTCGCAGAAGGTAGCCCCCCCCCCCCCGGGGGCTACTATTTCGGCAAGAAGCTCCTCCGGCGCTAAGGCCGGGACCTTGGAGCGTCCCTAGACAGTAGTCTATAGGACAAGGTCCAACTTCGCCAACATCTGGCTTCTCTACCCGGAATGGGTTCCTATCTTTCATGGTAATCAAGATAAATTTCCTCCCCATGTTTTCCAAACCATATGGCGGGAAGGAGGTGAGGAGATCACATTCACTGAAACGTAATGAGCCCATCCTTTTGTGTGGGGCTTACATGGCTGTGCCAGGAAGCGAATCTCTGGTTACAGCAGTAATCCAGGTGGAAAGGTCACCAGCGTGTCTCCCCGCAGACTACCACACGCATCAAGTACTGCTCGGTGCTGCTGAGAAGCACCACTTTCAGAGGTCATCACAGTGCCCTCAACCAGTGCCGGGCCACACCCGTAGTGGGCACCCTTGCACAACGTCTGCAAAGCCACCGCCGGGTCGCCAGTGCACTTTCATGTCGCACTGCGCTGGCGGACGAGGGAGGGCGTGAGTTTCGGCAGGGCTGTGCTGAGGACAGCTCGCCGTTGACTCCTACCCACCTCCAAGGTATGGCTCGTGAATCACCTAAGTGGAATGCATCTGAGCAACCACTCGAAGGAGAAAACGTAGTTACTTACCAGTAACTGTTGTTCTTCGAGATGTGTTGCTCAGATCCATTCCACACCCACCCTCCGTCCCCGCTGTCGGAGTCGGCAGAAAGAAGGGACTGAGGAGGGGAGGGGCCGGCAGCGCCCTATATACCGCCGCATGAGGGCGGGACTCCAGGGGGCGCTGGAGCCGGCCCCTACAGGGGGCTGCTAGGGAAAAGTTCTCCGGAGAGCCGTGCACGAGGGCGCGCACACACCTAAGTGGAATGGATCTGAGCAACACATCTCGAAGAACAACAGTTACTGGTAAGTAACTACGTTTTCTGCTGTGTCTCCACAACCTAGGAGCTTGGAAAGAAGGGCATTCTTTTCCTACTGACCCATCAATTTCACACTGCACAGCTCAGTTATTTGGTCTGTGGCCTGTGATAAAGTTTTGGCCCTATGTAAATTATGTCTTTGGTAGCCAAGGTGATAGGAAGTGGGAATCTCAGTCGGGCTCCAGTAAAGAGGTATAAACAATCTCAAAGGCGCAATCAAAATTAGCATATTTTGGTAGTCTAAGTGTGACGATCAAGACACGAAACAGCACAGAGAATGAATTACCCTCTCACTCCTAGAAGTAATCTGGACAAGGAGATGGAATAATGCTGTTCCATGTGCTATGTCTGTTCTGTGAACAGTGTGCAAAGTCCTTTAATGCTATTGAGCCATAAACTACCGTATGGTAAAAGCCTCCCAGGCCCATGCTCCCACCACCACATGGGAGTGGGGATACTAAGCACAGTAGAACTGCGGTGGTTCTAGTTTATAGGAAAGGGAGATTGCAGGCACACCTTAGACAGCTCTTGAAGCAGCTCTCCCCATAGTAAAGCTAGGGTGGGAATGTGGGCAAGACAGAAAGCAGGGAGTAGCTAGTAAATACAGTGGAAAGGGAATGCTGATACAGTGACGTACCAATGTGGGAGGGTGGAGGCCATGCCCCTGGGCACTGACCTGAGGGAGGGGTGGTGCCACCGGGCCCTCCTCCTCCTCCAAGCTGCTCTCCGCTGTCACAGGTGGCCAGGGGCCACTGGGCTTTGACATCCCCTGAGACCACACCGATCCCAGCTCAGGCCTGCTGGCGGCCTAGGACTCCAGCTGTGGGGGGAGCAAGCGCCCTCCTGGTCCCTCCACCCCCATACTGGGCACAAAGAGGGAGCCGCAAGGACCCCAGCCACGCAGAGGCCAGGCAGCCAACCTAAATGTGGGGCTCCAGGGCAAAGACCATCATGCACCTCTCCCCCGCCCCCCAGGGCATCTGTCCCCTCACTCCCACTCCCCAGTGTACAATAGCAGGGGCGGGGAGTGGGGGAGAGCAGGAAACGGGGTCATGCACCCCCCCCCCGGCAGGGCGCTATTGCCGCTGCCGACAGCAGGGATGCAAATAGAAGTACTGTCCCCTGGGCACCCAAGACCCATAGTACACCACTGTGTTGATAGTCTGTGGCCATGAAACAGAAGGGGAAAAGATTTTTCCCACAACCTAAGAAAGAATCCCTATTTAAAGCCAGGTTACTAAGACTCTGCACTGTGCAAAGACTTGGGCACAAGTGCTACATTAATCAAGTATACATGAAAACAAACTTGAGATTTTTAAAAAATAATGCTTTTTGGAGTGGTAAAAGCCATTCTGCACCATCAGTCAGATAACCCCATTAACTGCCTTTCACTAAAAGACTTGTAGAAATGCATAATTTTCTCAAACTGTCAGACTTTCTTGCAAATACAGCTACTTTTCAGCGAACTACAATGAATTAGTACTTATTTGTGCATTCTGAGTGGCTTTGTTTGTTTGTTTTTCTAAAGACCAGCCTATTTATCCAATTTCAGATATCACTTGCCATTATATGCTTGGAAAACCTTATATCCATAGTAAAAACCTTTGAAAAATTTTGTGGTGAAATATCTGATGCAGATTTGCAGCACCTTAAGCTGCTCTATGCTGGCCTTTTAAGCTTCTATTTCAATTTAAGTTGTTTTTGAGCGATTCTTATAGGAAAAAGGGTATTTGAAATAAGTAAACTGCTTTTTAAATGGCTAGTAGGTATTTTGTTTTTTACTCTTAAAAAAATCTTCTGGGTAGATACAATTCACACCATGGTTTAGCTTAGAGCAAGTTTACTATGGCTAAGTTATTAGTCCCTGGTGGGGGGCAAAAAAAGGTTTATAATGGAAGCGCTGACAAAATCTTAGTTGCAGAAGAATAAAAGGCCCATGGTGATAAATGAAAAAAAAGATGCAGTTGAGCTATCTGACACACTTAAGAATTCACCAAATACTTATTACCTCTGTTGGTAGATTTCCACCACATCTATGATGTAATATGAGAAAAGGCTGGCTTTATAGTGTAATACTTTCTTAATATCTTCCCAAACACAGTTGATATGTTCAGTTTTTATTTTCCTTGAAACACAAAATGTATTGCAATGTTTTCATGTTGTTTTTGAATTCCCTTTTTAGCCACAATAATAAAAGGTAAAGTTTTAAAAACCTCTGTTGCTGAAAAGCTGGAGTGAATTTTAAAAAGTGTTAACTTGTCCTGGATGAGCAGATAATGTCTTCACTGCATTTTATTTTATTTTATTTTATTTTATAAACAGTAGTGTGGGTTTGTGAGAAGGGGCAGTAAACTGGGCTCTCTCCTATGGCAGTGAGGGGCACTAACCACTAGATTATTGGGACAATTATTTTTTTTAACCAAAGATGGATACAAGAGCCCATGTACATGAGCTTGTTAAAGTTTGTATATATTATATCAGAGCTAGTTTTACACTCCCATAGAAAACGTGTGAATCACATTGAAGACAAATTTTCTTACACTTTCACACATCTCACTCCTTGGAAAATGAAGTAATGTTTACAAAATGTAAGTGGTATCACAAAAAATTAAAGCCTGAAATCTCATTTGGAAAGCTATTCATTTTTCAAAAATCCAATTAACATGCAGGTTTTAAACAAATCCATTTGTCCATTCCAACAGACTATTAATTTCTTTGCCCAGATTAGCAATTCCTCTTCATGGACACAGAAGGACTGACACTTAATTCACTCTGTACCATCCTGATACAGTCAAGATGTAGAGGAGTTCTTTTGTAAATCTTATTAAAATGTATGAGAATTTTTTTATTTTGGGAAAAAAAATTTTAATCCATAACCCTTAAATGTCATGGCACTTTATAAACCAACATGCATTCCAAACAAAAATAGGTCAGTACCAGACAGCATATATTAAATAGTAATCAGGCTATTTGCATGAAATCAGAATGCAGGTCTTAACATGAATAGTTCACATGCTTGCAAAGCTTGTGAAGACTGACAATCTGAATTCTTAACATACCAACCTCCTCCCCTTAGAATTTTCCACACTAACTGTGGTTATATCTCTTCATAGTGTGTCATGATAAAACAAATACATGACATCACTCTAGACACACACTTTTATATGTCATTGACCAGGAGGGAGAATTTCTGGCAATCAACCCCCTCCCCAAAATCAAAGAATGAGAAGGAGAGGGATTCCAGAAAATGTTGAAATGCTACCTGCAATTACTTGCATCTTAGAAGATTTTAAAGACATTTTAAACCAAACATTATGCAAAAAAGGGAGCTGGCAACTGGGAGAGGTCCCTGACGACTGGAAAAAAGCAAATATAGTGCCCATCTTCAAGAAAGGGAAGAAAGAGGATCTAGGGAACTACAGGCCAGTCAGCCTCACCTCAACCCTGGAAAAATCATAGAGCAGGTCCTCAAGGAATCCATTTTAAGGCACTTAAAAGAGAGGAAGGTGATCAGGATCAATCAACATGGATTCACCAAGGCTAAGTCATGCCTGACCAATCTGATTGCTTTCTATGAAGAGGTGACTGGTTCTGGGCATGTGGGGAAAGCAGTAGATGTGCTATACCTTGACTTTAGCAAAGCTTTTGATACGGTCTCCCACAGTATTCTTATCAGCAAGTTTAAAAAGTATGGGTTGGATGAATGGACTATAAAATGGATAGAGAACTGGCTAGAGCATAGGGCTCAATGAGTAGTGATCAATGGCTCCATGTCTAGCTGGCAGCCGATCACAAGTGGAGTGCCCCAAGGGTTGATCCTGGGGCCAGTTTTGTTCAACATCTTCATTAATGACCTGGAGGATGGGGTAGATTGCACCCTCTGCAAGTTTGCAGATGACGCTAAGCTAAGGGGAGTGTCAGATACCCTGGAAGAGAGGGATAGGATAGAGAAAGACCTAAACAAATTGGAGGATTGGGCCAAAAGAAATCTGATGAGGTTTAACAAGGACAAGTGCAGAGTTCTGCACTTAGGATGGAAGAATCCCATGACAGCTACAGTTTGGGGACTGATGAGCTAGGCAGCAGTTCTGCAGAAAAGGATCTGGGCGTTACAGTGGATAAGAAGCTGGATATGTGTGCACCCTGGTTGCCAAGAAGGCTAATGGCATATTGGGCTGCATTAGTAAGAGTATTGCCAGCAGATCGCGGGAAGAGTTTATTCCCCTCTATTCAGCATTGGTGAGGCCGCATTTGGAGTGTTGTGTCCAGTTTTGGGCCCCCCACTACAAAAAAGATGTGGAGAGAGTCCAGTGGAGGGCAACAAAAATGATAAGGGGGCTGGAGCACAAGACTTATGAGGAGAGGCTGAAAAAACTAGGCCTGTTTAGTCTGCAGAAGAGAAGAATGAGGGGGGATTTGATAGCAGCCTTTAACTACCTGAAAGGGGGTTCCAGGGAGGATGGAGCTAGGCTGTTCTCAGTGGTGGCAGATGACAGAACAAGGAGTTCTCAAGTTGCAGTGGGGGAGTTGCAGGTGGGACATCAGGAAAAAGTTTTTCACTAGGAGGGTGGTGAAGCACTGGAATGGGTTACCTAGGGAGGTGGTGGCATCTCCATCTTTAGAGATTTTTAAGCTGAGGCTTGACAAAACCCTCGCCGGGATGATTTAGCTGAAGTTAGTCCTGCTTTGAGCAGGGGGTTGGACTAGATACCTCCTGTGGTCCCTTCCAACTCTAATATTCTATGATTCTATAAGAGCTTTTGGTCATATAAATTTGGTTTTCATTCCCATCTGGTGGGCTGCCCCAGAGTCTGGGAGTCCGGGCTGCCGAGACACTCGGAACTCTCTTAGCTTCCAGGTTTCCTGTTCTCAATTAACCCAATCAACCCAAATGGACTGTTGCAGAGCTGAAAGCCAGGAAGCCCTGGCTCCCTTCTTAGCCCATCAGGTGGGCTACTGAGGTGCTGAGAGAGCAAGCAGGCAGAAAACCAGGTATGGTTTCCATCTGAATTTTGTTAAAATTAAGATAGTCCTAAGGAATGTTTTGATTTTGATAAATAGGCAAATTCTGACAAAAACATTTTGCCAAAACTTTTCTGACCTGCTCAGATAATAATGCAAAAACCCAGGACCAGCAAAGCAGAAAACAACATATAAAACCAAAACTGATTATGATCAAGTGAAGAGTAAACAGGTCTTCCTGAATTTTATGACTCATACAGGCACAGTCAGTGCACTCATCACAGTGGTCCTTGGTTCACAAATTTCATATTGCCTTCATTTCTAGCATGCCAGTAAGAATTTTCCTTTAAAGCATAGGAGAAGTAGATTTCCGTGCTGGAAAGACACCTGCCTTTCCTTTTCTCTCTCTCAGAATCTCACTCTGCTCATGTTTATGGTACATTCAGTGTCCCTGACTGGCTACAGGTTGGATAGCAGCTGCAGCTCCTCACCGTTTCCCATATACAAAGTGATGCTGGGCTACTGAATCCATATAATCCTTCCCCTCATGTTCATTCAACCCTCAATTAAAGTCTGTTTGGGGTGAGGATGAAGACCTGCCTCCATGACACACAGAAAGGACCACGCTTGATAGGTTTGGTGATGGATCCCTCACCAAGCTGCATGCTCAAGATCATGTTATTTGGGAGTTTGGGGTGGTGAGTGGAATGTCATCCCATAGTAAAATCAGAGCTATGAAGAACATTAATAATAAAACAAAAAATGAAGTCCTCAGTGACATTCAGTAATGTTCATGAGCTTGGCCTGAGAGTTTAAGGAACACCTGGGGTGTTATGAATGAGCATTCCCCAAGGTTCTGAGAAGAGATTTTTGGTATTGCTTAAAAAAAAAAAATCCAGAGTTTGGTCTAGTTCACAGTTGGTAGCTTAATTCTGTGTTCTAGAGCCAAAGCTCAAGAACCATAAATGACAAATAATGTTAAACCCACTGCAAACTGAAACCACTTCTCTCTTTATAGCTTAAGTTTTCTAACTGTTCTGCATTTAGAGTGATTTGATATCATTGTTTCAGTTCCCTGCGATGCTGTCTACTGAAACAGGGTGTTTCGTTTTCAGAAGGCATCAACATAGACCCCATTTTAAAAAATTAAAACCACTACACACTTACTTATGTCTCTATTATTGAAATAGTAAAATAATATAGTTGGGAATATTTTCTTTGTTGTTATTAAAGTTGTTAGTTGATTTAGTCATGGTTGAATAATCTCTCCTCAATGTTGGATTTAGGCACATAGGAATAGTGAGAGAAACCACAGTCTTTGTGGAACAAAGAACTGGGATAGGAAAAAAAGCTGAATAGGCAAAGTTTTCTTGAAGATATGTTTATATAGCCAAACCTGCCATATTCAAGATATTTAATATGAAGAGAACAAAAAGATTAAGTAGAAGGAGTGTAACATACCAAGAGGAGTTTGTTTCTTCTAAGTTCATGTCTCTTCCTTTTGAGGACAGACTTAATTTCAACTGGAGAGAATTTAACATAGAAATCTAAACAGATTCATAAAATGTCTAACTTTCTTCCATTTTTCTGTGATCATTCTGAAATTGCTGATCCCATGGGTGTTTGTGTAATGTCAAAATAAGACCTTAGTTTTGATAAAAGCTATTTACTGGCATATTGGGTTACTTTAAAACCTAATGTGATTTTAATACAGTCATGTTACTAATCCCAATGCATTATTTTCTGCCTGAAACTGCCAAACTGTTTCAGTGCCAGGTTGAGAGGAAGATGTTAAAATACTGCTAAAAAGGGTTATTCTGAACTTTATCTGCTCTGATTTAGAACAGATATATTTTACAATGTAATAGTAAGGAATGTTTTCTACTCTAATTCCCAGTTACCACTTAAACCATCTGTTGTGGTGGAGTGGGGCACAAGGGGCTTAATTTGTTTGGCCATAGCAAAAAGCAAGTGGAAAAATCCACTTCTAACATCATCTTGCCAGCCAGCACAGCTTCTCTCCACCTCCTGTTCTTTACTACTGAAATCAATTCCTCATCTATATGTAAGAGTAATGATTTCTGAGAGAATTTTACTTCCTTTCATAAAGTAGGAGACACTTAGTTGAGCAACAGGCAAACCTGGATTAGGGGAAAAACATGTTTAAAAATATTTTTCCTGGTGCATGAGTATCAATATATATATATATATATATACACACACACACACACACACACACACACACTATATATAATTAATATATAGTTATCATTAATATAATTATTGAAATCAATTTAAAAAAGTACTGGTTCAGTATAAGACAAGGAAATCCAGTCCCTGTCATTAGGTGTTTATAAGCTAAATAAGTTAGCACTGGTGGCTAAAACAAATAAAAAATGTGTTTTTGCAAAATTTACAGAAGGGAAAACATTCTGGTTCTTTTCATGCTGATTTTTCAACATGAAGAAAGGAAGTTTTCACAATCAAAATGTGTTTTCCCCACTTGCTCAGATGAATGTCTTGTCTGTCTGGCAAAATTACAACATTTTGACCCTTGCATTTGAGAATCTTAAAGAATTTTAAAAGCAACAAATTAACTGAGTCCATCAATAACCCATGAGATACGTTATTGTTATTTCACCCATTTATTAAAATGGAGCAGAAAGAGTTTAAGCATCCAATCCTGTTCGCAGTGAAGTTGAGGTGAATTTTCCAGTTAAATTAAATGGCAGAAGGATCTGGCCTAATTGACATGTTTAAGGATCAAAGAGTCAGACAGTGACAGACCAGGTAATAGAATTTACTCAAACTCCCTTGTTCTAGCCAATAGACTTTCTCTTCTCTATGCAAATCCCTATGCAAAAATAGAACCTCAAGGAAAATTTCCTAGTAATTTATTACAGTGCCCTGCAGCTTCTTTCCAGCCAGGGTCTCTTTGCAGCCTGCTACAAGCAACTACAATAGACTTTATTTAAACAACTATTTCAAAATATGCTTCAAAAGGTTTGTACATCTCTAGTTAACAGTACACTAGTACTATTATGTACTATAGGGTACAATAGTACCCTGATGTCCAAAGGGTTTGATTCAGTCAAGCCCAGTAATGACTGAAAATGGCTGCCATCTGTTCAATGGCTTATGTTAAATGAATGGGTGATTTCAGTCTATTTCCAAGCTGTCAGGTATGCACACCTCAAAAACAACACTAACAACTGTTGGTAGCCTCAGTAAAGACCAAGAACTGCACTGAAATAGAGGCTGAAAAGCCTTCTTGCCCCAAACTGGGTATCTAGGAATGCTGTTCTAGAAATGTAGGATTGTAGTCTAAATAGATGCCATCCATCTGAGATTTTAAAGTAGGCTTTTAAAAACAAGACTTTTTGTTTAAATGCCTGAGGGATGCTGAGAAAAAATGGAGCAGAGGTTGGAATAAATTTCTAGTATTGCTTAAAGGTAGACATTGACTTATAATAATAATTTACTCTTGGCTAATCGTTACAATGCCTGTATATTGCTAAATGTCAAGAAGAGAGTTATGTCCTCTCACCTAGACAATTAAGTTAAAAAAAAAATCAACCTACGGTATAGTGCTTTCCCTTTTGAGATTTCCTCTCTCAAACCTGTAAGTAGAGTTTCTCTAAAATACAATGAGCGTCACTTTTCTAAAAAGCAGTGATTTTAACATGGGATTAGTAAATCCAAAGTCATAAGTATTTATAAAGAGTGAGGCAATATGGAGTATCTGCTATACAAACTACCAGCTTGTGATCAGATTTACTTTACTGCTATTCATGGTGGTGTCCCCCCGGGCCTTTTCACAAGACCTTACCATATGCCAAAATTTTAACTCAGCAATATTTAAGGACAATTGAATAGTCTATTTATATTTCATACTTTTGGTTTATATTTAATGACAGGTTAAGAAAAAAAACAATATTTAACCAGACACACACTATGTAAACCCAGATTCTCTCTCTTACACTGCACCCTTTCCCCCCTCGCAAGAGATATAATATGTATTATTAAAATCATACAGAAATGTTAACATAATTAAGAACAGAAAAGTTTTCTTCATCTTTAATCAAGTAGTTAGAGCTTGCAGTATGTGATTGTATTAGCAACTAATGCTCAGTTGATGTTTTTATTAAAAAGGGCCACACAGGTTTTCTGCAAGGAGTTTTTGTGGGAATTAATATAATCACAGGCAATACTCATGTTATGTCCCAAAAGCAAAGAAGCAGAAATAACATGACAATGTCCCATCTGTGGTCTTTCCAGCATGAATGTGCTTTTAATATGCGAAGAAAGTGCGGTCTCATGGGATTTTGCGTCATGAAATAATGTCTTATATTTAGGTCTGATTTTTGCAGCAAGAATAGCAAATTGTGTGGCTGGGAGAGAAAGACGAAAAAAGCACGTAATACAGACACTATACACAGAGAAAGAGAGTTAAAGGATATAGAAAGAAAATACTTCTCAGTACATGCAACTGAGCTTTCAGAGTCAACATTTACACTTATTTAATTACTAACATTAGGAAAAAAATCTGCGTGTTAATATTGGTCTTCTTGATTGTGCCTTTCTGCACAGTCTAAAAAATGCTATAAAATGGCTGCATGGTATTAGGGACCTTGTTGTATCCCATTAGTTACAACTGCAGCAAGTCTATTTGTAGATTGCAGAGACATGAATGGAATAGTTGTCAGTGTGAAGAATAGTTTCTAAAAAACAAAAAACAAAAAAAGAGAGACCTTCATAAACCTACAAATAAACAAAACAAAGAACTTGCTGAATACATTATACTTGTGTATACAAGTCATTTAGTATTAGGTAACTCATTCTGAAAACTGACTGGCACTTGTTTAGTGAAGAACTGCCTGAATTTGGATGGCTTATGATCTTACAGCTTGCCTGCAAAGTTAAAGCATAATGCATTTTTCTGAGACTTCATTCCAATAAAAGCACCGAGCATGCAGCAATTAGTACTGATAGCACACCCATATCTTTCTAGGAAAGTTTAGCGCAACGCTCTTAAAAGCAGAAGTATGTAGTCTTACTGCTGCACTGCACTCTGCAGAAGAATGCCATTATAACAACTATTTAAAACAGTTTATCAACTTTATCTCACATGGCTGGTTTCTGTGTATCCAGATCCCATGTGTACAGAGGGAGACATAACCTCTGTACAGCTACTGTGCAAAACAGAAGTTGTGCATGGAGCCCAGGATAGGACCTTTGCACTTAAGTGCGTTCCAACCATATTGGATAAAGGCCTCCTCCTGGAAAGTGTTGCCCACACTATATTTAATACTATCTGATTGGAATAAACCTGTACATGTAGCCTACATATTCAAGAGGCACTGTGTATAACAGGAAGCACCCCCTGGCTTGAAGTGATTTCCATCATATACAGGGTTTACGGTTTTGTTCAATGGCTTTTAGTACCTCCAGTACGGAAGTTGTTCCAACACTCCTAAATGTGATTAGTGATTTGGGGTGCCCAACTTCAGAGATGTATAGACTCCAGGGCCAGAAGTGACTTTCATGATTGTCGAGTCAGACCTCTTGTATAACACAGGCCATAGAACTTCCCCAAAATAATTCAAAGAACGTATCTTTTAGAAAAACATCCAATCTTCATTTTAAAATTGTAAGTGATGGCAAATCCACCATGACTCTTATAGATTGTTCAGTGGTTAATTACTCTCACTATTAAAAATGTATGCCTTATTTCCAGTCGGAATTTGTCTAGTTTCACCTTTCAGCCACTAGATCGTGTTATATGTTTCTCTGTTAGACTGACATTATTAAATATTTGTTCCCCATGTACATACTTCTAGACTATAATCAAATCACCCTTTAACCTTCTCTTTGTTAAGCTAAACAGATTTTGAGCTCTTGGTCTATCACAATAAAGTTTGTTTTCTAATCCTTTAAGCATTCTCATGGCTCTTTGCTGAACCCTCTCCCATTTATCAGGATCCTTCCTGAATTGCGGGCACCAGACCTGGACAGAATATTCCAGCAGCAGTCACACCAGTGCCAGATATAGAGGTAAAATAACTTGAATCCTACACGAGATTCCCCTGTTTAGGTATCCCAGAATCACATTAGCTCTTTTGGCCACAGCATCAGACTGGGAGCTCATGTTCAGCTGAGTATCCAACGTGACCCCCAAGTTTTTTTCAGAGCCACTGCTTCCTTGTATAGAGTCCACAACCCTATAAGCATGGCCTACATTCTTTGCTCCTCCATGTATAAATTTACATTTAGCCATATTAAAATGTGTATTGTTTGCTTGCACCCAATTTACCAAGGGATCCATATAATTCTGAATTAGTGACTTGTCCTATTAGTTAATTACAGCTCCCCTAATTTTTGTGTCGTCTGCAAACTTTATCAGTGATTTGAAAGACTTTAAATTAGCCCGTTTTTCTGAAGATGCCTTGTTCAAGGTTTTCAAAAAAATCAGGTTCCTTTAGGGTATCTCAAGTTGATACTCAGAGACAGAAGCACTCAAAATCCCTAGTTACTTTTGAAATGAAGGCCAGGATACCACCGTACAGCAACCTCCACAAAAGTAACATACATTGTACTTTTCTCTAACACTGCACACATAAATAACACAAACAAGAAGTTTATTTAGGGACAGTACAGGTTACATAAAGTTACATTAACCTTAAAACGAGGAGATCAGAACATAAAGGAAGACTTTCCATGTTCCCTTTTGTTTTCGAATTGTCTCCAGTGCTATCAATAACACTTTAATGCTGCATAAGGCTTTTGTTTCCATCTTCAATAGATATTGAATAGAATAAACCCCCTAAAATCAAACTTGCACTCTGAGGCAAAATCTTAAAGGCAACTTCATATTCTCTTGCATAAACATATCAGCACAGTTTAATATCGTAGTCCATAATAAACTATCTTGCCTTAACATTTGTGCCACGTGAGGAGATCTGAACTCATGGTGTCTGGGCTCTCAGCTCAATATAGTTTCTTGTAGACTACAGAATATTGTGTAGGGTATTTTGAGAGTCTGCCTCCACCTCTCACTCCTAATCCTCTGTCAAATATCCAAAATCGTGTGAGAATCAGTGATGATAGAAATTCCTCCCAGAAGACATTTTACGTCACCACACCACAGCATGATACTCTTAATGCAATTTTTTTTTCAGTTAATTTTTAGAAAGTGAAAAAATGGTAACATTCCCTATAATCTGTATCATGTTGCGGAGTAATTCCAAGATTAGTTTACTCATCCACCATCTTTTGAGTTCTCTCAAGTAGACAGTTCAGAAACTGTCTCCAGAATTCAGAGATACAGTCAGTTTCAGCTTTTAGTCTCGCAGTTGAATGGGATTCCCAAAAGGGCCAATTATTCGGATGCAGAAGGTGTGGAGTCTTTAATCCAGTTAAGAAGGATTGCTTTTCATCATAGAAAAAAATGACAGTTCTGGGGCAACTCTTAACTGAAGGAGTAAGCTCTTGACCCACTGTAGTCTTTAGGCCTTCTTCCATATTATCCTCTTAGGCCTCGAACAGTCACCCATTTATGCAACAAATGACCAAACCCCTCTTCATTCAAATTATTCCTTAAACACACAAGTCTGTAAAGTCTTCAGTGTTAGACCTCTGGTGTTCTAAAACACAACAGAAACTAATTTAAAAAATAACGGACACAGTTATTGGGCCTTCAATTTGCCAACTAGCCATCTTGCACTGTATTGTCTGTCTAATTTAGAGTGCGTTTCCCTGTAGGCATTGTACAGTGCAAAACACACTGACAGGTCATTGAGAAATGGTGGTTAATCTCTTAATCGACAAAGTAATTTTAGAGGGATATCAAAGATAAATTTTGATGTTTAAAAAAAGAAACGGATTTTAAAAGCTTGCATGTGGTTATGTCCAACTGTGGGTTAGAAGAGAGAGGAAAGAGAGAAATAAACAAATCAGTGATGGGTTTTTTTGTCAATTTCCTGTGGGGAATATATTTGCATGGTCACGTCCTGATGTCTAAGTGTAAGGATGTGGCAAAATTCACATTATAATTAAGTATATCAAGAAGGATGTACACTATGTAAAAATCTAACAATAAAAACATTCAGATAACTAAGATTTACTTTTCTGTTCCTTGTGCACTGCTCATACAATGACCCAAAGTGTCTAATTAAATATTAAGCTAATAAGGCAACACACAAAGCTAAGCCCAGCAGTTTAATGAAGCCACAGCATAGGATTCAGCTAAAAATGTTTTTAAAAAGAATGAAAAAGAGGGCTTTAGAGCCCTTTGAATATGACCTCACAAGGCCCCAGCTATCATCAAAAGACAGTGAAATTTGCAAGAGAAGATGAAATGTCTAATTATTGAGCTCTGATGCAAATTGATGACAAAAGATATAACTAGACACAGAGTGCAGTTCTGGAAACATGGATTCTCTAATAATGTGCAGCAACAGAAAGCATCCCTGCAAGTAGACTTATTTTCCATACAGGACTTCAAAATTATCAACATATGACCACAATTTAAAGCTGCATGAACTAGGTCTCAAAATAACCGAACAACAATTATCTCCTGCTTTAATAATGCAGTTGCTACCGAAGGATTTACAAAGTATAACAAATGAGAAAGCTGGTGTTAGTAAATCTGTACTTTAAACAATGTGAGGTACAATATCCAATAATTCCAACTCACTGTTTGCATAAATTCATTTAAAACTCAAATATTACATGACAGTGCAATGAATTACACAGTATTATAACCAAACTAGTATTTTTATGATGTATATTATACTGACTAGCCCAAAATCTCAGAAGTGTGGGAGATCAGAACCCTGTTTCCCTTACTTCCAGTCCCCTGTTTTACCACTAATCCGTCCTTCCCCTTTTGAATGGGGAATCAGCAGCCCAATACATACTCATGCTGGATCTAAATAGCCCAATCTCAGTTTTCAACTCTGATGGACTCTTCAGAAAGGGGACTAAACAAATGGCTGTAATCTTTCATTTGACTTTTACAAACCCTCTGCTGATTATCTTTTGGGACAAGCAATTAAGTTAATAGAGAAAGAACTAAAGGTAGCCACTGACAAAAATTCATTCAAGGGTGGAAAATGATAATGGCTAGATTATGTCCAGCCCTGCACCTCTATAATTCTTAAATATCCATTTTTAAACTATGTCACAATGAATGGACACCTATGATTAAAAGCATAAGCGCAAATAATGCTTTAGACTTTAACTATCCACTACCATAGTGGAACAGATCTTGGATGGCACACCATGTCCCAAACTGAATAGAGACACAAATCAAGTTGCTTGCTGGCGCAAATAAAACTTTTGGAGTCCAATATAGATTTGGATTAAAATTTGAATAGATGGGGGGGAGGGGAAATGCACAGTGTGATAACTTCCAGGTTCCCATACTAAACAAGGAAGAATCACAAAACTTCTTACAAGGTTTTAAGCACTCTTGCACAAACCCAACATTAACTTAAGATTCTTTAAGAATATTTGCTTCAAAATTCACTTTTATATTACTTCAGCTATTATTAATGACATCAATATATCCTGGCCACATAAACCCAATGGTGGCCTTTTTTTTTTTTTTGCCTCTCCACTTCCTTTCCCCCCTAAACTCCCCATACAATTATCGATGGGTTGCTGGGGGGCCAAAGCTACCTGGGCTGACACATTCACCCATCTGTGGAAGTGGGCAGCCTAGGGAGGAGGCTGAAAAATTCTGCTTTGATCTTCCAGAAATTGAATTATTTCAATCTTTCCCTCCCATGACACATTTCTAATTTTTGACCTTTCATCCCAGTTCAGGATGAACATTTTTTTCAAAAATTTGAACTGTTTCATGGGAAGGAATGACTGTTTTCTGCTCTACTTACAGACATGCACCCCCAAAAACCCAAATGAATGGATCTTCACTAGGATTTAATGCAGGATATAAGTAGCTATTCATTGTTGAAACAATTTAAACAACAAGGAACAACATACATGCTAAGCTGTTTCTAGTAATACCTCATTTCTCCACTAACAGCAATGCACTGGTTTTACTCCTAGTGAAATCAAATTGCAATATAACTTCTTTAGCTCTTTTACTGCTGCAGCTCTTTCTCACCACTTAAGCTGTTTGCCCCTCCTAAAGTCAGCATCATTGCTTTTCCTGGGTTCTGTAACTACTCTCAATGGTAGCTGTGGAACAGTGCACTTCTGCTCAGTGATTGCCTTCTCATGGAATCAACATAGGCCTTAAAACCTATTCTCACAGGCAATCTCTAAGTCAAAGAATGTTAACAAATCACTCTTTACCACTAAATCCACTGTCTCATATTGAGTCACATAATTGGAATGACAAACGCATATTCCCAAACTACTGACAGGCCCTTCACGGAGCTTATGCAAATATTCAGCATAAAGGAATACATCCCCCCAAAATTCATCATTTTCTGCCAGCCGTGTGACCCAATATATGAACTGCTATGGATCATACTCTCTCTCTCTCTCTGGCTGATGACTAGAATCTTTCAGGTAATGGAACCAGACTTCTTGCTTTGGGGAGGTAATTTCAGAGCAGTGTAATGCATTCTGAAAGCCTCCTGACACCCCCACTCTACCCCCCTCCCCGCGATGGTCACAGTAGGTACAGCTAAACACAATCTGTTGTTATCATTTGTATAATCAGAGAACCTAGTCATGCATCAGGACCCCAGTGGGCTAGGCACTGTACAAAGACAAAGCAAAAAGATGATCCCTGACTCAAAAGTGAAAAAAATAAAACATTAAGGACAAGACCTGAGCCAGCTTTTCCAATATCTCAGAAAAATCCTCCACCTTGCTTTCCCCAAGTCTTTCCCTGTTATTCCTGAACAAGGACTAGTCCCAATCACAGTCCTTGCGCTTTCCGATGTGGGGGAGATCCAGTCTACAGGCTTTTGCCGCAGAGGCAATATAAATGGCCTAACATGAGTTAAGATGAATAGTTATTTTATTCTTTTCAATAGAGAAATATTAGATGGAGGAAAGTATGGTAAACTGTTCCCTCCTTCCAATTTTCTTTTTGTTAAAATCCATTTAACATGATAGATTTAGGGATTTTCCCCTAACTGGATGTGAAATCCTATCTGTTCAGTATTCTCGGTTGTTTCATTCCTGTGACATCACAAAAGAGAACCTAATGGTTAATCAAAACCTGACTTTGAACAATCAGTTTCCAGACCAGAATCACACTCATGCTGTTGTTAATATATATAGTCAAGGGGAAGGTACAACAATGGGTGGGGTAGGTAACAGAAAAGCCCATACAATTAGAATAGCTGAGGCCTATTCACAACCATTGATTAGAAGGTGAGAATGTGTGAACAATGATAAGTGAGGTAACCATTCCAAGCCTCTATTCAGATTTCATCTGATAGTGTTAAGTTTGCAGATCAGTTCTAGCTCTGCAGTTTCTCTTTGAAGTCTGTTTGTGAAGTTTTTTTTGTTGAAGCATGACAACTTTCAAGTCGGCTACAGTGTGTCCTGGGACATTTAAGTGCTCACCAACTGGTTTATGGGTGTTTCCATTTTTTATGTCTGATTTGTGTCCATTTATTCTTTTGCATAGGGACAGTCCAGTTTGGCCAATGTACATGGCAGAGGGACACTGCTGGCACATGATGGCATATTTTACATTAGTAGATGTGCAGGTGAATGAGCTCCTTATGGTGTGGCTGATGTCGTTAGGACCTGCGATGGTGTCACTAGAGTCGATGTGTGGGCAGAACTGTCAACAGGGTTTGTTGCAGGGATAGGTTCCTGGGTTACTGTTCTTCTTGTATCATATAAAGTTGCCAGTGAGTATTTGCTTCAGGTTGGGGGGCTGTCTGTAAGTAAGGATAGGTCTGCCTCCCATGGCTTGAGCAAGTGAGGGATCATCTGCTAGGATAGGTTGTAGATCCTTAATGATGTGTTGGAGAGATTTTAGCTGGGGGCTGTAGGTGATGGCCAGTGGTGTTCTGTTTTTTTCTTTGTTGAGTCTGTCCTGTAGTAGGTGACTTCTGGGTACTCATCTGGCTTCGTCAATTTGTTTATTCACCTCTCCAGATGGGTATTGTAGTTTTAAGAATGTTTTATAGAGATCCTGTAGGTGTTTGTCTCTGTCTGAGGGATCGGTGCAAATCCAGTTGTATCTTAAGGCTTGGCTGTAGACAATGGATCATGTAGTGTGTCCAGGGTGGAAGCTGAAGGCATGAAGATACGTATTGCGGGCAGTTGATTTTCAGTACAGGGTAGTATTAATGTGACCGTCCTTTATTTGATTGTAGTGTCCAGGAAGTGGATTTCTTGTGTAGACTGGTCCAGGCTGAGGTTGATGGTGGGGTGGAAATTATTGAAATCCCAATGGAATTCTTCAAGGGACTCTTTCCTGTGGGTCCAGATGGTGAAAATGTCATCAGTGTAGCAGAGGTAAAGGAGAGGTGCCTGAGGACGAGTTTTGAGGAAGCGGTGTTCTAGGTCAGCCATAAAAACGTTGGCATACTGTGGGGCCATGCAGGTACCCACAGCTGTGCCACTGACTTGAAGGCATAGATTGGCTCCAAATCTGAAGTAGTTGTGGGTCAGGACAAAGTCAAAAAGTTCAACTACCAGGTTTACATTAAGTAAAGGTACACAGTGCTGAAACGGATGAAGCTGTGATACATTTAAATAAGCAATTTGGCAGGAATCTGCACTCCTCTGCAAATAATGCATCAGATTTAGGAAAGCAGCCTTAGAAGTGTGAGCATGCTAAAAGTTATACTAAATATTTTGATAATGGTAAACCCAAAGTTCCAAATCTGACTTCAGTCTCTCTCCCCAACCTTCAGTCCACATACCCCAAGTACATATGACTGGATGAGTGCACAGGGGAATCTCTCTCTCTTTTGAGCAAAAAAGGAACGGCACAAGTCGTAAAGCATAATGTAATCTTCATATAGTATTTAGCCATAGATACAATCTCCACCAGTGACAAATCACACTACAGGTTAGAATTCAGAGCAAACAAACAGCAACTCCCATAATGTAGCTTTCACATACTGATCCCACGGAACTCAGAGCTGAAACTTATGCATCTTCTCTCCTGGTATCAATGTATACTCTTGGGAAACTGGAAAAGGGCACCTTTGGGAATCTTCAAATGCTAAAATGAGAAAAATCAATCTTAATCCCACTCAAAGAAAAGAAAAAAATCCTTTCCCAGTAGAAATGAAATAGCATTTTTCAGTTTCCTGGCTGCCCACCTTTAAGGCTCTTCTCAATTTCATGTAGTGAAAGTGAAATTGGAGGGCAGCTAGGGAATCATTATTTCAATTTTCCCAATGGAAAAGAGAAATTTTGGGGGCAAAAATCCCACAGAACATTTTGATTTTTTCACAAAAGGGCATTTTCCATGGGAAAATCATTCAAAAGGAGAAGTGGGAGATGAAATAAGTTAAATGTGACTGATTAGAGAACACCAAATGACACCATTAACACATCTCTGCATGATTTCATGGGACAACAGTACAACGTAAGATCTTGTGAGGACTCTACCACATCTTATAAAGAACATATATCTTGTACTACTGAGAACAAATAGTCTGGGATTTCCCTTTCATTATTCTAAAAAACAACAGTTTATTAAAGGAAAATAAAGCAAATGGAGAAGAAACCTGTACTCCTGTTAATGAAAAAAAAATGGCTCACATGTAGCAGAAACTGTTCAGAGCAGTTAGTCTTTGTGAAACTTGATCCTTGTAATAAAGTTGAAGTTGGTGAGACTCAAGTAGTGTTTGTACTGGAAAGAATCAATGTAAGCTGTGCCCACCTTTCCAATCAACTCTAGCCTAACAGGTGTAGGCGGTTTTGTCTGGTTAGAAAGGAAACAGGGCAAGCCAGTCTCAGCAAAAAGTCTCTCAGCTAATCCCAATGGCAAGACAGAAAAAGTCTGAAAACTGTTCCTGCTCAAATGGTTGACATGTGGCTTGCCTGGCCATTATAAATTTAATAATTTAAAAAGTGTGTATTTAAAATGATGTTCTTGAACACACCTACATTATCAGAAGTAAAGAATATTTTCAGGCACCATTTAAAAGAACCTGGTTAAATAACACTCTTTATATGTCAGTGTACAATGGACAACAGCAGAATGTTCAAAACATCAGAAACATCTCATGGCACAGTATCCCCTCCACTGCTCGTTAATTAAATTGCTGTATTTAAAAAAGCAGTGTGAAGAACAAAAAAGGAAGCAGAAATTAATACAATCTGAAGTAATGGGTACATAGATCAAGAGTTAATTCCATTAAAAATATGAAAAGAATTGTGTCAAAATGAAGTATAGCACTGAATGCAGACTTCCTTCGTCATCCTTGTTAAGTAAATTAAACTCTTTCTGATATATTTTCACTTGAGGCTTGAACATCCATTCAGGTCAGAACAATTTTTGCTGTGGTTGTTTCATATAATTTCTTCTTTTGAAATATCTCAGAAGCTGAAGAGAGGACACTAAAGGAGAAAAATACATCTGCCAAACAAAATATTCAGAATTTCATTTGCTGCGAAACAATATATATTTCTTAAAAGTAGTAAAATTAATAGCAGTAGTAAATAAAATTAGATTTTTTCTGGGCCAGAGGACAGATAGCCCAGCTCATATCTGAAGAAAGGATATTTAAAATTCACCGTTAAATCAATTCTTGTGGAACAAAGAGTTAATAGCAATGGCAAGACTCCATTCTCATACTATAACCTACCAAAATGATGTCGATAAAATAATACATTATGATAGGTTTGCCCTCCACAGTTTTCTCAGAAGAGGGCTCAATCATTTAAGAAAGAGTAAACAGAGAAAGTATATTACATTCTCAGGGGAGTACACAGACTCTGAATTAGTGTCCAAACTTCACCCCTTTTGGGGATTTGGCTTTATTGATCACTCAAAAAACCTAACAACATAAAACTCAGCCTAAACTTTCTTGAGGTTGGTTCCCCTTAGCATACCTTATAGCCTGTGTGTTACTGATGAGCCACTTCTGCCACAATGAACCAGCAGAATTTCAGTCTCCTGATCTCTGGGTTCTAACAGCTTTGTTCAGTGACCTACACAAGATCCCTATTACTGCGCTGTGGGTAGCTTTAATTATTTCCTACAACATACTACAGAAGACAAATTATTTCTCCACATATTGAATCTAATATGCATTAAATGCTCCAACCCATTGTTAACACAGGGCCAAGGTTACCCAATAGTGCCTTGTGCCCTTCCAGAATGCAGAAAGTGGCAAAACTTCCTGGTTTTCAGAGATTTAAATAAAGAGCTATGGTACGCACTTCAGCAACACAACGCTCTGTCCCCAAGGAGCTGACAATAGTGACTGTGAATGATTCAATAATAAGGGTACAAAGATTAAATTCTCAACAGAAGTGATGGATTCTCCATCTCTTGATGTCTTCAAATCCAGCTGCATGCTTTTCTGGAAGATGCTTTAGTCAAAAACAAGTTACTAGGTTCGATACAGAAGTAACCGGATGAGATTCTCTGGCCTGTGTTATTCAGGTGATCAGACTAGATGATCTAATGGTCCCTTCTGACCTTAAAATCTATGACTCTATAATAAACAGATATGAGGAAGGACTAGGAGAACTAGCTTTTAATGCTATGTGCTTGTGCTATGTTCCACAGCTTTGAATTCCAGAATTTATCTGCATGCGCTCTGGCTGCATTCACAGTGTTAGGTATACCTCTACTGAACAAGGGGGGAATTACTTGGAGCAGCTTGGCAGAGTTGTCAAAATGCGATATGAAAAGTGTTGCATGTGTATCTTGAGGCATCAGGTCTGGCTCACTTCAGCCCTGAATTTTGTAGGTTGTTCCAACAGAGAGCACAGAAGTCTGGCGGCATACATACAGTAATCTCTCGAGTTCAGGGTATGTCTACACGGCAACCGGAAAAGTGCTTCCCAGTGAGGCTGGACAGACATATGCTAGTTCTATTTGAGCTAACATGCTAAAAATAGCAGCGTGGCCACCGTGGTGTATGTAGTGGATTGGGCTAGCTGCCCAACTACAAACCCACCTGGGCTGCCACCCGTGTCACACTGCTATTTTTAGCATGCTAGCTCGAGCAGCGCTAGCACGTCTGTCTGTTTGCACTGGTAATCACGCTCCTAGCTGTTGAGCAGGTGTGTCCATAGAAGGAAGGTCAACCAAAAAAGTTTGTGGTTCTGGTTTAAAAATGGGATGTGGATAGGACGTTGCCTTATTCAATGCATCAGAAGGAATCCACAGGGCAAGGATAAAAAGGCGTGTGGTGTGTTGGGGGCTAACTCTTAATTTCCTGGTTTTCAGAGGTTTTACCTTTTGCCACCCTCCACATTCTGGAAGGACGAAAGGCATCACTTCGCAACCTGAACTCTATTATCTCAATATCCCAAGTCCTACAGCTCAGCTTTCCCTCTCCACTGTCTCTGGCTACTTGGTAATGATTACCCCAGCCACAGAATGTTACGGCTGTAGGTTTGTCCTTTCACTGCCCCATCATCATCTCCCATCTGTCTCCCGATGAAAAGGCAGGCATTAGCAGGGGACCTGCAGACTGAGAAGCTGGGCAGAAGATGCAGGAAGAGTGCAGGGACTATCATGAATCAATGGGGACATTTTTTAAAAGAGGGTAGCATGAGAGGAAGAATGATTCAGTGATTAGGATGCTAACTTGGAAGACAGTTCCCCGCTCTGCCACCAATTTCCTGTGTGATCTTAGGCAAGTCACTTATCCTGACTGGTACATTTAAACTATCATCATTAGACCAGAATAACTGTGTGAGAGAAATAAGGATAGCTTTTCAGGCTTGGCTTAACCCACTTCCAAAGCAACATAAGCTTTGGAAAACGTAAACCATGAAAACCAGGAAAAGGCATTCTTATACCAGAACAGTGTGTCCATACCAGTGATGCAACCATTATAACAATAGTGTATAAGTTCACTTATAACAAGTTGAAGTTACCTTCAAATGGCATAACTTCCCCTTTAGACAAGCCCTTAGGAAAAAACACAGAGACACTATCTGTAAAATGAGGATAACAATACTTTTCTACCTCACATGGGGTGCTCTAAGGATGAATACATAAAAGATTATGAGGCACTCAGATGCTGAAGTGAGAGGGGCCATATATGAATCTATTAATTGATTGGTTGATAGGTGTGGATTTGTGCGGGGAGAACAGAGATGAAGGTGTCCCCCCCAACATCACCCACTCAACAGTTCTGTCCCCTCCGTTCCATCCCACTCTTCCCTACACTGCTCCTTCACGCCACCTGACTGCTGACCCCCCCCTCCCTCCACCCCATACACACACACACGAGAGACACATTTCTGCAGCTTTCGATCCCACCACACACATCAACCTCCAGCACCTTCTTTTCCACTTCATGCCCCAGGTAAGATTGGAGGGACTACAGTGTGGTGGTGCAGCTGTGAGGAGTTCTTGTACCCACTGCAGGCAAGAAGGGACAAGGGATTGGAGATGCACAGTCTGCATGCAGATTTTAGGGCACTTTAAAATATCACTCTTACACCAGAAATGTTGGTCTTAGGCAAATCTTTAAAAGGAGCAGAATGCAGACAGATAGCAAGGAACACTCACAAGGCACATGCCAAGGACAGTATGCAGAGCAGGTGTAGGGTTAGAAATAATCATAGGGCCCTCTAAATTAGCTGTGCTATTCAAGGCTATTTTCCTACCAGTGTAAAACCTCTATCCCACAGACAGAAAAGTAGCAACTTGCCCAGCAATCACTCTCACATATCTGAGTAAAGAACATGTAATTTATGATCTTTAAGGAAATATTTACAGCCATTTCTAACGTAGTTGTACTGATCAAGGGACATTTCCTCAGAGCAGAGACAGATAGCAGTAATACGCCCACCAATCATTCTCAGATTTCTGCCAAAGGCAGGGCTTGAACTCAAAGTGCAGCTCAGGTTCAATGAGCACAGCATGACCCTGTGAGCCACCCAGTCACTGTGACAACAACCTACTTGGAAGCCTTCTGGCTTCAATAGAGCCCTAGCTTTGTTGCTCATGTGCACCTCATATTCTTTGGTTCTCCTGCTGATACTCTGAGTTCCTACCAAACGTGGTTTGAGCCCCAGATGTGGGCAAAAAAATGTTTTTAAAATGAGTTGATATTGTAAAACGCGGTATGTCAGGAACCCCTTACAGCAGACTGAATTTGGACCACTAACACGATCCAAAACCCCCATGGGGCACAGCAAATTGCATGACATTCCCATTAAGCATGAAGATTTTAGAACACTTAGGGCTTGTCTACATGAACATTTAGTCTGCAACAAGCTAGGGGTACATTTATCCCACACTAATCTACCACGCCCTGTGTCCATGTGGACCCTCTTATTGCTCACCAACAGTTCCCTAGTTCACTCAAAATGAGTAGAATGAAGCGTGCTAGAGAACTGTTAGTGTACAGCAGCAGGATCCACATGGACATTTTCTGCACAGTAGGCTGGTGTGGGGTGGATTTACATTCCAGCTTGCTATGAACTAAATTACATGTAGACAGACCCATAGGATAGTTGACCTTTAAACAGAAAGTGATGCTCAACCTTACCTATAGCAGAGCTGGTGTTCTGCTACAATAATTATTGCAATGAGGTATAGACAAGTAGATTAGATAGCATGAAGACATGAATAAAAGAAATGCTTTCTTTTAATCTAATCTCATCACATCTAATTTTGCACCTATCATCTGATCAACTCACTTGAGGGTGAGGGGGAGAGATTAAAGATTTTCTGCTGCTGCTTTACTTCCAGAATGGAGAACGCTTACATTCTAACAATGACAGCAGAAACAATGGGAATCAGATCAAACGGCAGCACAAGTCACAAACAGACACAACATATTGCATCAAGTTATCTTGCTCAATTTTAACAAACAATCCATTTTAAGGGGAAAAAAAAATAAAAGACAAAAAACCTAAAACCAACTCAGCTACTGTGTGAGGATATTATATTCTTCCTGTTTTGTATGGATTTATAATGTTTGGAAATCAATATGACTCTTGTAGTAACAAACAAGTACTGAAAATAGTAACACACCCAATGGCTCAGCAGGACGCAACATCCTTGAACATTCTACAGAGCCTGACATGAAAGGGGCTCTCCTGTAAGATTTGGCACTTCTGTACAAACTACTACTTTAGTACTGTTTCCAGAAAATATTTATAGCTTACCATTATAAAATGACATTGAGAAATACTGCACTCCAGTTAGCCTGTATAAGGCAATACAATTGCTTGGCAATTAAAAGCTACAGATAGGGACTTATTTTGTTTACTAAATCATATTCTTTGCTACTATCAGTGCTACTTCGCCACTTATAAAATAGCTACTTACTAGTGGAAAACAAAGATTTGTCTGAAGATTCAATTCATTTTTAAAAATTAAACTGTAATTCTATTCTCCATCTCCCTTTAACTTTCATACTATTTTAGGAATTTTTCTGCTCCAGTCATGTTTCTTTTCCACCTACCTGCTTCTCTTATCATCCTACCTACAATCCTCTTAACCCTCTATCATCTCGCAATGTCTGCAATCTTCAGAAGTCCCTTACTTCACAAAAGTGACTTCACATTTATTTTGAATCAAAAGCAGAGTGGCCAACATCATGTGCTCTTGATTTAGCTGTACTGTTACGAAAAGACAACATTCAGAAAACATGTGGCTGTTGACCAAAGGAGATGGACATTTCTAAGATGAAATTGCTATGTTTCCATGTAATCATTGACACTCATGGCAGGGGTGGGAACTGCAGTGTGACCAGGGGATGGTGAGTATTTACAGGGGGCCCCACCCCACCAAATATGCAGAGGCAGGAACAATATTGCGCGTGATGTTCTGTCTCCCCACACTGCCATCTCCTCCTAGTCAGCACTGCTATCGAAGGTGCTGCTGCAATTAGCGAAGACCTACAGTGAACTGAACAAAGCAGCATTAATACATGGCGGGTTTTCCACATAGAAATTTCTGGGCTGGGCAGGGGATGCTCCTGCTAAGAGTGGCTGGCTCTGTCTTCCACTTTTATTTTGTCTCCCTAAACCCATCTGACCTCCTTTCATACAGAACATCTGTGGAGGAATACCCATGGGCTCCAGGAGAGGAGTGGGTGATACCATACACATCATTCCCTCTGCACAAGTACATTCCCTTACACTTCGTATAAAGAAAGTAGATGATCTGCAACCATTTCTTTTTTGACTTTGAGAATCAACAGGCCATATTTTTCAGCAATACTTTTTTAGTGGAACTTTATCCACTGCTCAGCCTGTTTCTGGTTCCTATGATATTACAAAACACAGCTGAGAAAGGGGCCCCACCTGATGCTCAATTCAACTTAAAACCAAATTTAAATAAAATGAAACCTCTCATCGTAGGCACTGGGTGCCCTAAGCTGGTTGAGAAGCATAAGTAAGTAGATGTCAGAGGCCAGGGGCACTTAAGATCAGCCATCAGAAACGTAAGTAGCTTCATTGAAATGAAGCTTTATTTGTAGTAGTCTGGGCCAGAATCTCAGTTGGCATAAAATGTTTTAGCTCCATTGACTTCAATGAAGCTGAGGATTTACATTTGGCTGTTAACGCTTTTAACCTAATTTTATGTTTTTCTAATGCCTTCTCAATGCGTGAAGCTACTTTAAATGGCATCAGAATGCTTTTTAATCACAAACGTTTCACCGTTTTATTTCCTTTTTAAATAGCGGACCTATATTTGTGTACAGCTTTTTAAATAACGGTGCTATATTTGTGTACAGCTTCCCTCCCCCCCCGGTAAGACAAGGAACACGTCCTGAGACTTTGTTCCTGTTATAGCAGCTGCAGTCCTCTACTTTCAGCCTCATGATTAATAAACACGCACCCTCAGCCATGGCACTATCCCAGCATGTCACAATCCCTGATGTGTCTGAATGCTTACCACTGAAATAGAATTCTTGTAAAATGATTGTTTGACATTTTCACCTCTGCAATATTGCCTACACCACTTACTGTACATGTTTGCTTAACACTGAAAATAGCCTCCTTTGCCTGTTCTTCGAGGAAATTGCTTTAGTCACACCTGATTAATAGTTCTGTTTTAACTAGACTGGTCTCCTGACATATTTTAAGGGGATCTTTTACATTCTAATCTGTTTATAATTCTAAAACAACAAATTCACCTGTGTCACTCACTCACTGATAATTTTCAGTGGGAAAAAAAAAACGTTTCTTGGGGATCTTATGAGCCAATGCACTCCATTCCACAGCTTAGAGTGCAAGAAATTTGTTGTGTATAAAAATTTAACTTTAAGGTAAACTTTGAAGACACAGTGTGTGTAGCATTAGGGCTTTCCAGGAGATTTTACTGCCGTAAGTGCTATGCATGGGCTCTATGGACACAATTCCTGTTTCAGCAATACCATTATGAAGAAGCCAGAACACTTAACAGCATATTACTGAGTAACAATACAGTAAGTAAATCATTTCTGTGATTGACAAATATTGATCTTTTTAATAGTGTCAATTGTTTAGAACAACAATTGGGGTGAACTTAAATTGCTTTGTATGTAGACATTCAAGTCTTCTCTCTCAAGTATAAAGTAATATCATCCTAAGTACCAACACATGGCATGAAGAATCTAATTAAAAACACACACACACACACACACACACACACACACACACACACACACAAAATTCTTCTCTAGAAGTGATCAACAAGTTACTTAACTCTCAGCTGTTTAATAAAGGGACTCTAGAAGACGAAAATCTCACCCAATGTCCAGTCAAAAGTAGAACACTATATCTTTTGTTTCAGATTATGGCCCTGATCCAACAAAACACATAGAAACATGCTTAATTTTAAACATGTGAATAGTCCCACTGAGGTCAATGAGACTACTCTCACGCTTAAAGGTAAGCACATTCTTAATCCTAGCACGACAATAAAAACTTTTTATTGTATTTCTGATTAACAGATGTTTTCTGTTTAGCATGCCAATGTGTGCAGAAAAATTATGAAAAATGTGAAGCAAATGTATAACCATGAAAAACCTGTAGTTATAAATATACTAAATTATTCTGGTCATCAATTAATTACAATAGTTTTTTTTTTTTTTTTTTAATAAAAAACACGAATATTCCATCACTACCCTGAAATATTAACTGGAAGTAACTATAATTTCATTATCTGATTTGGCAACTAGTAAACCTGAATGTTAAATTAGAACTGCAATAATCTCAATGGGAGTTGGACAGGATCTTAAAAGGAAATTTGGACTTTAGTGAGTGATTGGAAAAATCCAGACAGTATTGTTTTTTTGTGGGAGAAGGGAAAAATTAGAGGTTTACTCACATCCAGAAGCAAAATAAAATTTTAGTGTTTCCATGGATCTCTCTTTAAAATGAGGCTTCAGAGCATGTACGTGCGGGCATTGAACAATGTTACTCAAATTTATGAGTTATTTTAAGTCTAGTGAGTCAGTACATGTAACCTACGTATCCTGTATCTGTATATCTTCCAACTCTCACACACTGGGAGTCATGCTGTTTATTCAGAAAAACTGGACTAGTTCCTATACATCTGCTATTGAATAAGCTACGGTAAACTTTGAGAATGGAAAAAATAAGATTTTCAGCAAAATAGCAATGCTTCACAAAAATGAAACCACAAGAGTAGCAGCTGTCATAATAAAATGAACATGGAATCCATAAGCTTTCTGTTTCTGAGGAGAACTATAAGCTTTCAAGTGTCCAACATGTGGATAGTAATCACATGGATTCTATTACACACTTCCAGATACTCCCTTTCTTTACTGTGTGTGAAAGTTTCACTATTTTACAACAATGCTTTTATTTATTTGCATATGTTTGGCTGTGAAGTAGCTGGTAACAAAATAATAAGTAACCATTAACTAGAATATGGAAGTTAAATTTGTTTTCTGTAATTCCTGGTGACATTGTCTGTACACATTACATATGATAGACTACTTCATGCTACTGTATAATAAAATAAAAGGACAAATAATTATTATGAGATATATCAATTACTGATAAACTGACAACACATATACCTTTTCTTTGAGAGTGTCTCTCTGGCTAAATTATTGTAGAATATTGAATTTCTGATCAAAATTACTGGTTTCTGAGCTATGTTCAAGCCTCCAATAGATCCCTCTTTTGATGAAGTTCCATGTGAGGAGTTCTTTACAACTTTAAGACACTTCAATATGCCACATTTGTATTTCAGAACAAAAATATAATGGTCAAAATGTCACTCTGTTGCCAGCACTAGTGATGTGATGTAATCCTTCTCTCTTGTTTTGCATACCAATTGTAGGCATGTATAAAAAAGAGAGTAACTCTAGAACTGCAACATCACTGCTAGCAATAAAATTAACAAATCTTAAAAAGTCTGATAATGTAGCTTACTGTTTCAGATGTTCCCCCCCCAAAAAAGGGGGGGAGGGGCGTGGGAGGTGTACACAAACCATGAGCATAATTTGCAGACTGATGAGGTCTGAGCATTTAATTAATAAATTTAAATGATGGAGCGGAAACATGAGCAGATGGCCATCCCATAACTCTCTTTCATATAACTCTTCAGGCCAGGACGCTTTTCATGGCCCTGAATGAATGAGCATGAACATCTGAGGGGAAAGACAGCTTTTCCTTTATCACTTCTGAAAAGCACCAGTTTAGCCACGTAATAACTGAAAAATTTACCAACCTTCTTTTAAATTTATGATAAATGAGTTGAGCCCAAGAGAGCTATAGATTTTCTGAATTGGATACTGTATTCAATGTTGATTTTTAGAGTGCTCCTGGCATCAAGAATATGTGTTTGTTTTGTTTGGTGGGTTGCTTTAGTTTTATTTATTTTAAAGGATTTTTTGAATGTGAACAAAAAGAATGAAAGGAAACAAAAAAATTCTTGTAACTAAATTATTTTTGAACTAAAGGCTGTGTTGACTCTTAGCATAACTTTGCCTTCATGAGAGGCACAGTACTGCTGTTCCTTGGTAACCTTCAAAAACGCTCCTTTCCAAAGTAGTTGCATCCAAGACGACAACCTTTAAACATAGAGAGTCTAAGGGCACTTCTGATAAGAGATCAAAAGAATGCTTAACCAAGGGGTTTAGAACAAGATTTAAATCACTAGAGGGAGTTTTCCTCATTTGTACAGAGCTGAGAAGAAAGCTATAAGAAAGCTATAAGAAATGTCTAGATAAGAGGACAATCTGAAACTTGCTTGCTATCTCCAGCAAACTTGAAATAGTTACCACTTGGCTATTCCAGTCTATATTAAGATCTCAAAAAAAGAAACGCTTTACACTTGTCTTGACTATATCCATCCATACTAATGCCTTACCTATAGACCAGGGCCCTGAATATGTCCTTTTTGTGGAATATTTTCTCAAGGCTAAAGATACCACAAACACATCTGAATAACTTATTTTAATTGGCACTTCTTCAATATTCTGTAGCTATATTATTTACTCTGGTCCTGGGTGTGGACTTTGGTCCTTGAGAGTGAAGTCTTCTTATAGCGGTGGAATAATCAACTAGTGCCACCTGAATTGGATACAAGAAACAGGATTTCCTTGGACAACATTGGGCCTACTCTTTTTTTTTTTTTTTAAGTCTTAAAGAACATTATGAACAGGCAGATAATCATACTTTTGGCCATGAAAGAAAGTGCATGATCATAGCCATGAACTATTGAACTTCTGGATGGAAAAGGTCAGTTGACAAAGGATGGCAGTCCAGGGTCTGATTCTCCATTTGAAGACCTTGGGAGGTATCCTCCACTCTCCTGGATTTATCCTTTGCCTCCTTAACCTGCTGCTATGGTGTTTGTTACCTATTTACATGAAGTGCTTGAGAATACAAATACCTCTTTCTCTCCCCCTGTCCTCTCCAATTCACATTCCTGTTTTCCTCCTCCCTTCACCCAGGAAAAGAAAAGTTTAAAGACTCAAAGCAAGATTGATGATCTGGTACCTTCTCTCAATGACAAAAAAACATTGCAAAGATGTTGGGTGATTGGCCCAGTTGTCCATTTAACTTATAAAAAGGCTGAGAGAGATCAGTCTAGAGCAGGGATCTCAAACTCAATTGCTGTGGCGGGCCGCATTTACATTGAGTGGAGTTCAGGGGGGCCGCACATGACACACACTACTCTACTGTACCTTTCATGCTCTACTCTCCGCCGAAAAGATCTCCACGCAGGGTAAAATTCGGCGGCACAGTAGGAGAGAGAGGCTCTCACAGGGACTTGCAGGCTCCACTGTCCGCCGTCAAATCTCTCTGTGGGGCCCACATTCGGTGGCCATTTCCTTTTTAAAGCAGCACAGTAGAGCAGAGAGAGAGGCTCACACAGGGACTTGCAGACTCCACTCTCCGCCGTCAAATCTCCCTGTGGGGCCACATTCGGCGGCCATTTCCTTTTTAAGACGGCCACAGCTTCCCGGAGCTCCGCTCAAAAAAAAATGCCAGCACAAGCCTGCAGCCGGATTCGGACTGCGGGCCGCATGACACAAGCCCGCGGGCCGCAGTTGGCCCGCGGGCCGCGAGTTTGAGACCCCTGGTCTAGAGAGTGGAACCATAGGGAATGGGCAGGCTTCTGTGGAAGGCCCTAAGCCAACGTCTGCAGAATGCTGGGTACTCTAAGGGGACCAGCCTGGGGACTCAGTCCTCTATATAGAGTGGAAGGCTCTGAAGTAGGGTCAAGAGGACTTCAGGAAAGTAGCCTAGCAGTCAGCATTCTATCCCAGAGTGGAGATATTTACAGGGAGTGCAGAAGACAAGATGAGGAAAAGCCCAAGTGGGGCAAAAACTCTTGTTTGTTTGGACTTTTTCTTACCCTAAGAGGGACTGAACTTTGGGGAATGACTTAGCCGGAGGGTTGAGCCACATGAATCTGCAGGAGATATAAAACTTGGGTGATGGAAAACTGAGCTTTGGAGAACCTGCAGTGCCATGCTCAGTCAGCAGGGGTGCTAGGGGACAGCCACACCCTACAACACCATTGTTCTAATCTGAGACATTAAAGGCCTGATAGATGTGACTGAACAGTAAATTATGTTGTGGCCACCACCTTCTGAATTCTGTCCTGACAGAAACACTTCTGTGGAGATTGATAGCAAAAATGTCTCTTATGAATTATATCAAATGTATGGAATCATTTGGCTCTTGGTAGTGTTGCTAAATCCATGTTATTAGAGAATACAATCTGGACTGCACAGGGGCTGTTATGTGGGCCTTTTCCAGGGAAAGTACTCTGAAGAGGAGGTCATTTTAGAGTGAGTATACGTGAATTCTTTTCTATCCAAGGAAAGCAAAATGTTAATTAGTATTTTGGGAAGCACTCTTAGAGAGGCAGGTAGGCCAAAGGGTAAGGCAACATACTACAGACATTGTCTATTACATGCGACAAAGAGATGTCACCTATGGGAGGTTCACATTATAAATGAACAGACAAGTGTTCTCCAGATCCATTGACAGAGGGAGAAAAAAATAATTCCCCTTTAGAAATGGTTGCTAAAGTAGCATTTAGGGTTTCCATCCTGAACTGTGACTTCCAAACAAATCAGTTCAAGAACCTGAGGTTAGGCACCCCTCTGTCTTTCGAAAGCTTTGGGCACTAGAAAGAAGATGGAATAAAATTCCTAAGCATTCTTGTTCTCTGTGAGATCAATTACTGCAGTTTTCAAATGATATATTTCAGTCATCATGCTCTGGAGTTTCATCTGATTGGAAGAAGGATGTCATCATTAACCTTGGTTTAGCAGTTGCATTTAAGCCTAAAGTGTAAATCAGGCTAAATCTCTCTGTCTCAGATTTGTATTTTCTGATATAGTAGTAACTCAACACTTCAAAATCTTCTGCCATTTGTCCCCTTATTCAGGGAACTACATTATATAGTCAGTCTGTAGTCATGCGTGCTTGAAGGCTAGAGAAGATTTTCCTGTAGTATCTCTTCTCTCTCTCTCTCACGTCACTTGGCATGTTCAATCAGCTAATGGATGTCCCTCCTATAATTGGCACCTAGATCAAAGAGTGTGAAGACCCACAGTAGAGTCTACATTTCCATTTGAGCTACAAGGCCTCCTTAGCTAATTAAAAAAAAATCTGACTAACTGAAAGGAGATTTCCAGGGCAGCACAAACTACTGAATCACCAAAGAGTCTAGCTCCTGGAATATTTAGCCATAAATAGTACCTGATTTGCCTGCAAAATGGCTTTCCATGGTCTTAAGTGGAGCTGGTGCTATGATAGAGTTTTATAATAAATATATTATATGTATAAAATATTATAAAACTCTGTCATGACACCATGATGTATACGTATCATTGCTCTTATTGTAAATCTTAGGCTGTTAAGGGTGGAGGAAGGAGCATCTTCCACGACAGCCACCACTAATAAAATCTTTCTTAAAGCAGTCCAGAAGATTTTTCTGATCTTGTATGGCACAGCAGGCAATAGGAAATATAACCATTCATGTATGGCTCTAGCACAAGGTGTGGAAGCAGCAGATGCACCAAGGGCTGCTGCAGTGGCTTTACTTCATTATTTTTATTTGCTATTATTATTTTAAACAAAGACTTTGGGAGAATATAAACTAGGAGACATTTACTTGTGGGCGGATTAAATCCTTTTTCAGGTTCACTCCCAGGTGACTCTCTTTCTTGAAGGAGTCAAGGAGCTGCTCTTGGTGTTTCTCACAAACCCAGGTGCCTTGGAGCACATTTATTCGGCATTGGTGAGGCCGCATTTGGAGTATTGTGTCCAGTTTTGGACCCCCCACTACAAAAAGGATGTGGGCAAGTTGGAGAGAGCCCAGCGGAGGGCAACAAAATGATTAGGGGGCTGGAGCACAAAACTTATGAGGAGAGGTTGAGGGAACTAGGCCTGTTTAGTCTGCAGAAGAAAAGAATGAGGGGGGATTTGATAGCAGCCTTTAACTACCTGAAAAGGGGTTTCAGGGAGGATGGAGCTAGGCTGTTCTCAGTGGTGGCAGATGACAGAACTAGGAGCAATACTCTCAAGTTGCAGTGGGGGTGGTCTAGGTTGGATATTAGGAAAAAGTTTTTCACTAGGAGGGTGGTGAAGCACTGGAATGGGTTACCTAGGGAGGTGGTGGAATCTCCATCTTTAGAGGTTTTTAAGCCGTGGCTTGACAAAACCCTCGCTGGGATGATTTAGCTGAGGTTAGTCCTGCTTTGAGCAGGGGATTGGACTAGATGACCTCCTGAGGTCCCTTCCAACTCTAATATTCTATGATTTAGCATCATGATTGTGGCACTGTGCTCTGCTGCTTGGGTCAGAGCTCTGATCAAGATGTTATTTATGAAGGGACACTGGTGAGCGCTGGGAGACCAGCATCCTTGTAATGCACATGGTTTCAGACATCTGAGAGGGAGAAAAATGTTGCTGCATTTTTACCATGTCTTGCTCAAAGCCTGAATCTTAGAGCAACTCTTCCTCAGAGGGGGAGGAAATGTTTGAGTCAGAGGACGAATACATTTTTTTTATTTTTCTTTTTGCTCTGTTTCGATTTTTTGGCTTGTTTGGTAGGTGTCATTCCCCAGCTGCGGTCTTTTTGGCTTGCTTTATGCAGCACCTTGAGATCTCTGGATATGTACACTTGAGTTTCTTCCCCTTTGGGGTCCCTCTCCGTTTAACTGGGTTAATGTGGTTTCGTTGTCAGAGTTCCCTAACTCGATTTAAGAAAAGGGTGAGCCAAGTAAGAGCCCTGCTTCTCTCCCCAGGCAACTTAAGATCCATTTTAGTACGTGGAAGGGAAGGGAGGGGTGAAACAGACACACACGCACCCTGGTGCCCCTTAAGGGTTTTGTCGTTCTGGTCCTGTTCTGCCCAAGGATTGGACTAGCTGGCTGAAGTCCTCATCTTTGGGGTCTCTTCCTATTCTGCTTTTCAGTTCCTGCTTGAGCTTTTCTATGTTGGAGTAGCAGCTCCTTGGGGCGGGGGCACCCAACATACCAGTCCAATTCAGAGCTTGTGCCCTAGCAGTGCGAGGTTCAACTGGCTAAAGACAGGGAGGGCATAATTTGCCCTCTGAAGATCCTGTGAAAGCTGCCTCACAGATGCAAACATGGCCGGATGTGTGCAAGACAGCTCTGCCATGCCCGGGGAGGGGGGAAGGGGGGGGCGGAGAGAATGACAGAGAAGTCTGGCAGGGAGGCACCACAGTGCCAGCTCTGAGCTACAGATCCCACTCCTCAATATCTGAACCAGGAGAGCGACTAAAGAAAAATTGTTCACCAATGCTCCCAAAAACAGACAAGAAAGAGAGAAACAAAGAATCCTGGCAAAGAAAAATCAGGAGCAAAGTGAACCACTATCTGACTGCTGCCATTGAGACAGAAGATCTGGCAGCAAGACAGAAAGGGGGACATGGCTACCATGGGTGGTGCTATAGACTTGAACTGCCTCTGGAAACTGCAGCAGCCAGTTATCTGGGTATCAGAAGCGGTGTGTCCAGCAAGCTTGCTGCTGAACTCCGAGGCTAAATAAGATCTCAGTAATGCTTAGACTCCCAGAAGCTGAATATTAACAATAAGGACGATCCCTTTTTGGTAGCTGGTTGTTCGTTTTCTTGTGCTGAGCAGGGGGTCTGGTAAATCCTCCCTGCAGCTTCCGGGAGCAGTGGGTGCTGTCCGGGGTTCTCTGCTCAGTGTCCCATTCTGGCTCCCTTCATTTAAACCTGTGACCCCCATGCCTCTGCCCGTTTTCTCATTTGTTGTCCCCCATAATCCGTTGACTCCCGGATCCGGTGGCTTCTCCCTTAGGCTGGGGGAGAGGCTATTAGCAGCGGGTGAGTTTGCACCCACTCACCCTCTCCTGGTTCTCAAATAAAAGCTGCTGAAGGCAGATTGATCTCACTGGGTTTTCTCAGATATGACCACTTGCAGAACCAGACCTGCCGGCCCTGGCAGACTGGCTCGAAGAAGCTGCAAGCAGAGTAAGACCCATTGTAATAGATCTGTGTTCTTTCCTTACGAAGAGGAATGACTGGATTCATTTAAATCATATGTAAAAGTTTTCTTTTATATATCATAATTTCAGGCCACACTCTTATTACAAGAACTACTAGTAGGTAAGAAATAGAAAATATACTATCATAAGAATGCAATTTTTTAAAAGGCAGATAACATTTTCAACAATAAAACTTCTTCCCCCTCCCCACAAAAATCCAACAGGCAGCACTACCACAAAATACACAACCCACTCACAACACTTCTCCCTCACTGAGGTAAATTCAGAAAGATTCAACATATAATCTACATATGATTTCAACTCCTTCAAGAGGCAGCAGTCATAGCAGTTCAATCTGTAATTACAGAAAGATGCATGGAAGTTAGTACAAAGGTATTTCTTCTCGCCAAGGCATGCTTCGGTTCTACCCCTTCTGAGGTGTTAAGGTCCAAAGCATATCAGGAACCAAAACAACCACACCTGAAACCAAGACCATCCAACAAACCCCACCCTTCTATCTACAAGCAGTCTGTGCTTCCACCGATTCATCTCCAAGGTCTGGCCATCCCTGGTAGTAGGGTCTTATCAAGCTGGCAAGCTATGTCAGCTTCTGGGCAGCAAACAGCCTTCTCTCTGATCAAGAGCAGCAGAACTCTGCTTCTCTTCCCTGGTCAGCCCTCCTGGAGGCTCGACTCAGCTCCTTTTAACTCCCCTCTCCATGCCTGAGATTTGCTGCAGATGTAGCCGGGTGGGGCCATTTGGCGCCCCAGCCTCTCCTTGCCGGTGTAGGGTCTATCCGCCTCATTAACGCCTATGTTGCCAGTGTGGGGGCTATCGGCCCCAACACACTGATTAAATAAATATTTAAAACAAAACAATTATTTCCCAAAGCTATAGTGTGTCTGACCAAACTCAACGCATGTTTCCACTGTCAGTAACTGTATTTTAGATGTCTTTACAAAGTAAAATGTACTCGTGAATTCACAGAAAAGTATGGCAAACAAATTAACTCTCAGCACTGGTTTGGGGTACCAAAGAAAGGATGAGCAGCTGCAAATGCCAAGGCACAGAGTGCAGCGGTACAGGTAATAATTTGAGACAGGGTAAGTTACCCATGTCATATTTATGCCTTTTTATTTCTGCAGCCAGGAATCTCAAATCCTACTTTAAACCTGTCTCTTAAACAATCCTAAATCCAGCCGTGGCTCTCCAGAAACAAACGGTGTTATGAACGCTCAAACAGTGAAACTGTGGAGTGAAGGGTAGGAGTCATTACATTGTCATTTTATCACAAATGTGCAGAGATAATTTTAGAGAAAGATTTTACTTCAACTGTAAACTTTTTTGTTAATTATGGCTCTATAAAAGTTATTAAAATGAATGATGCAATAGTCATGCAATAAAGAAATGAAAAGCAAATATATATATATATCGAGGATGTTTATTAAGATCTTGTTTTATGCTCAAGGCAATATTTTACTCCTTGTACAATCAAACCTAGTCATGGTACAAATTGCAAACTACTGTATAAAATGACTATGCAGAACTTGTAGATTGTCATTTAACTCCTCTGATAGTAAATAAACTGCTTAGAGAAATTAAGACAAAAAATAAATAAAAGACAAAATTCTAAGAGAAGTGGAGGAGTAAAAATGTTAAAAGGACCTAAGGAATTTAAGTCCCATTTTCAAAAATTACTAAAGCGCTTAAGACTCGTAAGCACCTATATCTCCTTTGAAAATGTGACTTAGACACTTCTGAAATTTTTCCTGAAATTATCCACTGGAGGTTACGCTGTTATCCCAGTGGATTATAGTTTTTCCCTGTAAAACGCAAAATCTAGTCAATTCTGCCCTTAAGAGTGTCCTACAAATAATTTTTTAAAGCTCATCCTTATGATGTGTAAAGAGGGTTGAAATGGCAGAGGTTTATTTTTTTTGTTATTATTTTTTACTCTGCCTGGTGTTTGCTTTGTTTTTTACACTAGAAATATCAGGAATGTCAATTCTAGTCTTCCTCGTATTTTTTGTGGAGGATGTGGGGATCTTGGAGTTTATACATTGCTAGCCCACACAACTTATTTTACAAGGTGAGGGTGCAGTAACGTAGCTACAATAGTGCAAAATGCTGCAGTCATGTCAAGGTCCACAAGGTTATGGGGCCCAACCAGACGGAATGGTGCAACACTATTCACTCTAATGTGGCCCCACTGCTTCTTTGTTGGACAGAAAGGTGCTCAGATTTCAGAATCAGGAAGGGGGCCCTAACCTATTCTTGCACTAGAGCCCTTTGTGGCCTTGTTGTGCCACTGCAAAAGCGCTGAGTTTTAACAAACACATCCTGTTAGTAGATGAAATAAAAAGACAAAAACAAACATACAACAAAAACAGACCAAGATTTAAAAGTTAGGCTCCTAAATCCATATTTAAATGAAGAGATAAATAAGTGGCCTGATTTTCAAACGTGTTGATGACCCAATTAGCTCTCACTGAAGTCGTCCGAAGATGTAGAGTGACTACAGTGAGACATATTGAACGGAATGTAAAAATCCTTATTATATCGGTCATTAGACCTGAACATAATCTTTTTAACAAGGCAGATGAATTGATACAAAATGATTAAGAAAAAATGTTTAATATGCATCTAAACATGCATTTCATAAACGACACAATCAGAAATATATGATGACGTTAACTGATAAGGAAATGGTCATCCAGAGATCCCTGGTGTATAACCATAGCAAAGTTAGAATAAGCCCAGGAGAAAAAGGACAAAAAAGTACCAGATCTTCATTCACATTCAAACAAGGATTTATATTCCTGTGAAGCCACTAATTAAAAATGACCCCTGCCTGTATCTGTGGGTTTCACTAAAGCTTAGAATAAAAAGAAAAGAAATAAAGCAATGGCCTATTAAATCATCTTCTGTAAGGTTACTTCCTCTTATGTTAGCCATTAAGGGCACCTTTTAAATCCAGCTTTCCATGAATTCTGTATCATTTGATCCAATTCCCTATTTTCACCTAAACGAAATTATGTATCTCCTAAAAGACTGATTAAATGTAAAATTTTTTCTTACTATTTTCTGTATTTATAAACGTGACCTTCACTGCAATAGCGTGGCACTAGTTTATCTGAGTGGGCATTTAATCAAAATCAACCTCAATTAACTGGAATTTGTAATAAAAATATTTTTCTCTTGTGACAGATGTGCAATGTGGCAAAAAAGCACAAATTATTTATATTTAAACATGAAGATTGAGGCTTTTACAAAACCATGAGAAAAGACTTATGAGTCATAGATTGAACATGCCAGTGCATCTACACAGTTTTCTTCACTATTTATCATTATTTGTATTCAAGTAGCATCCACAATGTGTTCTCATCCACAGAAGAATACAGTCCCTGCCCCAAAGAACTTACAGTCTAAGATAACAAGCAACATATCAACAGTGGAGGAAAGAGGTACAGTCAATATCTATCATTTTCATATATACCTTAACATACATGGTCTTTATTATAGGCAGGACTGAGAATGTCTGGGCAAAAAGACTGGGACTGGGAATACAGTGGTGGACATAGACTTGGCAACAAGGAGACTGGAACTGGTAAAAATTCTGAGGAATGGAAACTGGACCTAGACAGGTAAGGAGATTGGACCGGGGACAAAGAATCGGGGGTGAGGAAGAGAGAACAGTCTAGGTCAAGGAGAGAATGGGGCAGAACAGACTGTGACCACTACAGTACACTCCTCTTCAGACCCTGGAATAAAACCCAATCCCTGAGTCTCATCATTCCCCTGCTGCCAGCAAACATTTGTGAAACCAAGAGGCAAGTATCCATAGAGAATGGCAGCCTCTGACTGCTATCATTATTCCATTAGCAAAAGGGACAGTGATCTGTGCAGTTGATCTAAAATTTCTAGAACCTGCTGATGACCCATGTGGGTGTCAATGTGATGCCATACGATGGAATTTGTTTTTTGTCAGTTTCCTTTAAAAAAAAAAACTAGAAAATTACACACATGCACACACAAACTATGTTAGTAGATGACACAACAAGGAGCAATGGTCTCAAGTTGCCGTGGGGGAGGTCTAGGTTGGATATTAGGAAAATGTTTTTCACAAGGAAGGTGGTGAAGCACTGGAATGAGTTACCTAGGGAGGTAGTGGACTCTCCTTCTTTAGAGGTTTTTAAGCTGTGGCTTGACAAAGCCCTGCTTGGGATGATTTAGCTGAGGTTAGTCCAGCTTTGAGCAGGGGGTTGGACTAGATGATCTCCTGAGGTCCCTTCCAACTCTAATCTTCTATGATTCTAAAAAAGCAATATTAAGTTTTCAAAGTCAAGAAGTCAAAAATTAGGAAATCACAGACTTAAGGTTGCCTGTGCATATTGTAATGCATACCCTTGTGTATATGCATTATGATAGTCTTCAATTACATGATCAGATACTCATTTTTTCCATAGGACCCTTATGGCTTGCAGTGTACAGGAGGCACCTGCTCTAGGGATGAATCAGAGTTTGTCATGAAGGAGACTTTTGTAGAGCCATGCTTCATTTGTTGCAGAAGTTGGAAGGTGTGTAGTGAATGAGGCAGGGAATCGCAGTAAAAGACAGAATGGTCTCAGGATTAAGGCAGTTGAGTGCTGCTCTGAAAAGTAGAGTATATCTCTGCCTCTGCCACAGAGTTTCTATGTAGTGCTGGGTGAGTCTTTTAAATCCAACTTTTCACTGGGGGTCACTAACTGTGAACTCCTCATTTCCTGGGTGCCTGAACTATGTCACTGGTGTCTGGTGTGCAGACATGCTGAGCATTCACAACTGCAACTGAAAGTCAATGGGAGTTGTGCTTTGAATGTATAAGGTGCTATATAATGGTAAGTATTTTGAAAAAATCAGGTCCTACATGTCTCAAATTAGGCACCCAAAACTGTGGAACTTTCTGACCTTAATCACTCTCTCTGTGCCTAAATTCCTTATCTACATATATGACAAAGTAGACAACTAAGAAAGCTTCTTGGACCTACAGAAAAGCACATCTACAACTGTGTTACTGATAAAAACTTCTGAAGTCCATTAATGTATATGAGCATCTTTCAAATGACACTACAGTCTCCCCTGCCTTGCTCACATTTCTAGAAAGAACTAGTGTGGATGAAATTACCATGGTGAAAAAGTATTTTCAGTTTGATAAATAATTTTGTCCAGATATGATGTCTGCTTCCCAATTATATGCAAGAATCAATGCTGTTGGCTGAAAAAGACCAATTCTTTCTTCTTGTGCTTTGAGAGAAAAGACACCTAATACTGGACAAAAAACCCAAAACTGTCTTTCTAAATTGAAAAGAAGTAGTAGTAGTGAAGGCTCTCCCCTGAATCACCAAGCAGCCTACTGAAATATGTACTAATATGCTCTGATGAGCGTGTTTAATGCTGTACAAAATGTCAGAAATGAGGCTACAAAATACAGGACAAACTAGTTTACATGCCTTAATATAAAAATGATAAATCTTTCAACCTTAAGCCTGTCATATCCTTATTTGATAACTAATCTAGTATCCTTGAGTCTAAATTTTCCAGACATGTTTAGACTGCAAAGTTACATACCTAGAGCAGTATTTAACCACAACAAAAATCTGCTGTTGCACTCAAAAAAACAAGACAGTTTTATCAAGTCTTTTGTATTCATGGTAAAAAAAAAAATTATTAAAAATCTGCTAGCCAAGAAAGCTGTTTTAAAAGAAGAGATGTATATAGACATTGTGTAAAGATAACTTATGTATAACATAGGTATCTAGACAAGCAGTAAAACATTTTTAAGGGACTTCTAAGCCTTACAGGAATCATAACATTTTTAAGCCTCCTTTTAAAAACTTAAGATACTTTTTTAAAAAAATGAACAATTAGTATATGTGAAATAATGCAAATAAGATACTTCATAAAGTAATGAATTAAAAAACCATACCACTCACTACTGTCTCACTTTGCATAACTAAACAAGCCCATTTCCCAAGTAATAATTTTAAAACATACTTTCAAAACAGACAAACTAAAACAAAGCCTTAAAACCTCTCAAATTAAACATGGAGTTATTTTCAGGTATACTAAGCAATGAACGCAACTAAAGTAATTAATTGTATGTATTTCTGTGACAAAAAGATGAAATTACATCACTACTAGTAGCGCCAACTAGGTGCTGACCGTAATCCATGACTAATTTTACAGTACACTGCAGGATTAGTAAACAACACACAATGAGATTCAATTGAATATTTTAGTGAGCGGCTTGAAAGTTAGTCAGGTTTTTCTTCATTATTTGCAAGCAAGATGTTTATACAGGAATATTTAACAATGTCTACAACTAGCAAAATGTCTAAACACCTACAGTAGTAACACTGGACAACAAAGATTTTGCTTCCTGAATACTTTTGGGTGTACCTTATGGATTCTGGGCTGCCGATTACAAAAATCACCATGAAATTTCCCTATCACGTACCATTTTTTGAAATCGCCTATATTTGTTATTTCAATTCATAATTTAAATCTATTAAAATGTTGTCCACAATGTAAGCTGAAAAGTTTTCTATCTTGTGTCCAAGCATGCCTGGGCATGCAGTGACGTTGCACCTAGTGCAGGCCACACAACATGCGGATGGCTAAAGCTTAGGCAGGGCAAATGCTGGCAGGACAGGTTTTAGAAAGGCTATAAAAGCATTTCGCACACACCGTTCTATGCATTGCGTTTCTATCAGTTTGCATTCAGGCTGATGCACATGCTCTATGCGCATAGTATATTGTGTGTACTCACAATAATAAAGCAATTGTATTTTCAGGAGGATTCGTGATAGCAAAATATCTCACCAATGTTGCGACAGCAGCGATATGTTCTGCTATATTTGTGGCGAATATACACTTAAACCTCAAAGACAGAGCATGACTGCACTATTAAGAGAACATATGAGCTCTACTTCGGCTGTAAAATTGGTGATCAAGACAAAGCCTGGGCTCCTCACATTTGTTGCACAACATGCACTGTTGATCTTAGAGCTTGGAAGTCAATGCCATTCACTGTCCCAATGATATGGCGAGAGCAGAAGGATCACGTGACAGATTGTTATTTCTGTCTGACCAATGTGTCTGGGTTCTCTGCTAAAAACAAGAAATCCATTGAATAACCCAATCTCCCTTCAGCCATGAGATCTGCGCTGCATAATGACAGTCTTCTAGTACTGAAGCCACCAGAGACATGGAGCCTAGAGGAGGCAGATGAAGATGCCATGATGCATGAGCCAGGAATGGAAAACGACACTGATCCAGATTTTGAGCCATTTACGTCGAGTGAGCCTCATCTGATAACTCAATCTGATGTAAATGACCTGGTCAGGGACTTGGGTTTGTCAAAGGCAAAAACAGAATTACTGGGTTCAAGACTGCAAGGATGGGGTGTGCTGTCACTAGGCACGAACACTTCTTCTTGGCAGCTGCGAAAGACAGATTTGACACAATTCTTTGGTCAGTTTGATAATCTGTGCTTCTGCACTGACACTGATGGGCTGTTCACTGCTTTGGGTTGCCAGGAAGACCCACAACAATGGCATCTTTTTATTGATTCGTCAGTGTTAAGCTTGAAAGCTGTGTTGTTGTACAACAGCAATGTCCACCCTTCAATACCAATCGCAATAGACATGAAATAGGCATGTCTATGCAGTAGACATGAAAGAAACCTACGGAAATATGGAAGTTTTGTTGAAACACATACAGTACAGCAACTACAACTGGAACATCTGTGGTGATCTGATAGTCGCGCTACTAGGAATGCAGCTCGGATACACCAAGTACTGTTGTTTCATTTGCGAATGGGACAGCTGTGCTAAAAAGTCTCCTTACATTAAAAAGGACTGGCCACTCCGTAAGCAGTTGGTTCCAGGGCAGAAAAGCGTGGCACATAAACCACTTGTAGACCTGAGAGATATTTTTGCTTCCTCTTCACATAAAACTCGGACTGATGAAAAATTTTGTGAAAGTGATTGTGACCCGTCCGTGCCCAGGATAGCCCACTGATAATGCCAGGGTCAGGGCAGGCTGTAAAAGGAGAGCGAATTCTCCCAGCACTGGTGGGTGACACTGCAGTCAGACTTTTCAACCAGCCACAAACAGTGCTTCTGATTCCCCCACACTGGTTATCAAGAAGCCACTGTGCAAATACACACAGCCCCTTTACTGCATTTCAGTCCCTAGCTCCCCAAACTGACACTAGGTCCAGTAAAGAGACCAGTTGCTTTAACTCTATGCTCTTTACTAAAAGATTCCCTCTGATCCCAAAGGATCAGTCACAGTACCAGTTCACTATAAGTTTGGATCTTAACCAAAATACCACGCTGCCAGCCAATCCTTTAGTAACTAAAACTAAAGGTTTATTAATAAAAGAAAAACAAACAATAAGAGAAGTGTTAAAGGCTTAAAGCAATCAGATATATACAAATGATTTGAAAATCCATATACATCAGGTTTCTAGAACAATTGTGGAGTTGTATAGTTCCTCTGGTATACATCCAGTACCTGGATGGGTCTAAGTCCTTCAGTTCAGTTGCAAAGTGTATTGATCCAGACGTGTGTCCGCAGCTGGACAGGAACAAAGAACAAGACAAAGACAAAATGGTTTCTGTGGTTTGACCTTATATACCCTCTGTTACCGGCCATGTGGCTTGTGGAACTTTACAGGAATTCCAATGGAGTCCAGAGTCACATGGGCCAATCCTGGTAACTCTTCAGGTAGGTCTATAGTTTCTTCCCGGGCCTTTGGCTTCTGTAAAGGTCTTGATGGGCCATTAAGCGGGCTATTGTCCTGTGGCCTCTCTTTCTGGAGTGTGTCTTTTACAGCACAGTTTGAAATACAGGTATAACAAAGATCTCCATAACTTTCCTCCCACATATTACACATGAACACAAATATTATCATCTTATTCAGCATATCATAACCTTTCTAACCGCACCTGACATGGTATGTCTCATATGAATCACTATGATTTTGACATATTAATGTCAAATAACACAAACGCCCCCCCCTCCCAATCCAGTCCGCATGACAGTGATGAACAAGGAATGTGAAGGATTTCGATATTTGAGACAGATGTTTCCCAAAATAACTGATGCCAAGATTAAGGAAGGCATTTTTGTTGGTCCACAAATCAAACAGGTCATCAATGCCAGGCAGTTCAAAGAACTTCTAGTAGGGCCAGGAAAAATCACATGGAAGCCATTCAAGGATGTTGTTGAAAATTTTCTTGGCAACTATAGAGCACCAAACTACGTGCAGCTGGTTGACAACATGCTACAAGCATACAAAACCATGAAGTGCAACATGTCACTAAAGATTCATTTTCTGCATTCATATTTAGACTTCTTCCCTGCAAATCTTGGTGCAGTCAGTGACAAGCATGGTGAAAGGTTTCACCAGGACATTGCGATCATGGAAAAACGGTATCAGGGCAACTGGAATCCATCAATGCTGGCCGATTATTGTTGGACACTTTAACGAGAAGCATCAGATACTGAGTACAAACGAAAATCATCAACAAAACATTTTTAGCTCAGTTGAACTATTGCAAAGCGTCAGCACCGTTATGCGATTAAACGCATTACATTAAATAAAAGTTAATTTCTTGTTTCTCCAAATTCCTACGTGATACAAGTAGTCTGAAATTATATGTGTATTCAGCTTCAAGCACTCTAGCATAATCAAAAAAAATTTCTGAGGAAGCAATACTTTCGAAAAAATTTATTGTCCAGTGTAATGAACGCTGAACCCATATGGTCAGTTCAAAATTCATGTATAAATGTAACTACAGAATATCTATCAGCAGTAACTAAATATGAAACGCATTACAGCTAAACTATTTTCTCTTTAAATCCTTCTCTGCACTAGTGAGTATTTCTCTTCTCAGTACCGGATTAAATTTAGGGACTATTAAACTTGGATGTATTTAAACACGCAAACACAGTTATGACCCATCCATGAAGCTTACATTCTTAACACTTAAAGACTAGATTTCAACAATTTAATGGCAATTTACTTTCTTAAATATCTGGTAAAAAGAGGATACATTAAATGTCATCTGGCACATTGTACACCAGATGAGACACACCGATGTGGTGATTTGGAGATCTGAGTGCCAAAATAAACAAGACAGGCATTACACACTGTTTAATGCCATTTCCTTCTACTAGATTTTATGACTACAGTTATTAAGATCAATCTTAAAATATTGTGCTCTGATACCAAAATGGATTAGACAGGAATATAATTAATTCCATTTTCCTCATCTCTGTACAAACAATAAGGAGTTAATTTTTCAAATGAAATTTTTATCTGGTAGAAAAATTACACTGTGGGCCTGAGTCTTCTCATTTATACCAGTGTAAATCAAAAATTAACTCCAAAAAGGCCTGGTGTACACTAAAATTCAGACTGGCATTGTTATGTCACTCAGGAGGGTGAAAAATTCACTCCCCTAGTGCCACAGATATGCCGAATTTTTCACCCCCAAGTGACATAGCTGTGCTGACATAACGCCTGATGCGGATGTGGCTAGGTCAACGGAAGAATACTTACAAGGAGCTAGTTACTACCACTCGAGGCAGAGTTCCTACAGTGATGGAGAAATTCCTTCCATTGCTGTAGTCTGCATCAATACTGTGGGGTTACTGCAGCATAGCTTCAGCACCACTGCTATAGCTCTCAAAGTGTAGACAAGTCCTCAGTTAATGGAGTTCTACCGGTATATAAGATTTTCTTTGTTTAACTTTTTCCGAATCTGTTTTAAGTGCACAAGTACTCTAGCGAATTTTTTTTCATTGCTTATCAAAAGGAAGACAGACTGATATTTGATTAAGTAATAGATATAATAAATCACATTTTTAGGAGCTATCCCTAAAATGCAGGTAAGTTAATAAATCAAATAAAAATGTATCAACCTTCGAGTGGTTGTACTGTCCTTACTCTCTTTTCTATTTTTTCCCCTTTTCCCATCTCTCTTTCCTAAATTTTCTCTTCTATACTTGGGCTGTCTCATTTCTATGCATCTTTCTTATTCCTTTATGGTATTTTCTTCCTTCTTCCCACATTTATCTCCATTTTCATCCCATCCATTTCCCTCTTTCACTGCGTTTCATTTCTTTTTCTCTTCCAATTTGTTTAGCATTTTTTATGTTCCTCCTAGTTGCTCTCAGGCACATTCCTTGTTCCCTCACACCCATTTCCCTCTCTAAATACATTTTTCCCCTCCTCCAAATATCACACACAGACCCCATTAAATGTTAGATGTATTCCAAGACCTTCTGCCCTCCATTTCCAGAGATGTACTCCTGGGAGCTCAAACTGGCCAGTCCGTTTTTTAGACTAATGCCTCTTAAGATTGACTCATGTGATTACTCCATGCCCCACCCTCTCTAGAGACTGTCCCAGTTTCTACCTCTTTGCTCCTGATTTTTCCCACTTGCAAATCCCCTTCCCCTCTCTCCGTCTCCCCCCGTTCCCCCCTCCTCCACACAGAGTGTCTCTTTCTAAGGTCTTCTGAGACAGGGAGGGAAGAAAAGGGCAGGAGGATAGGATCTGCTGCACTCTCCCTCTCAGAAAGCAATACACACAATTTCTGTACTCTACTGAAAGTGAATGGTGGCTACAAGCTGGTAAGAAGTGAGCACAGTGGCCCAGATTTTTAAAGGTAATTAGGCATTGCTTTGCCCAGCATTGCTACAACTAAATATTTTAGGAGCCTAAGCCTCATTTTCAAAAGAGATTTAGCTACTTAGGAGCCTAAAGCCCATTGACTATCAATGGGATTTTGGTTCCTAAGTGCCTAAACTCCTTTTGAAAATGAGGCTTAGCTGTTTGCAGCACTGAGCACAGCAAGCCTAAATCCTTGTGAAAATCTGTGCCTGTGTCTTTTGCTGTCCAGACACAGCAAAGACAAAATTTGCTTCAAGCATAACAGAACAAGGAAAAAAGTCAAATACAACCTCTGGAGAATTATTCTGGCACTCTCTGCAGCATTGTAGACTAGGTGACTTCCTAAGGCACCTATGCCTAATGCTACTACTAAACGTCTCATCTTTTCTTTTCCAGCTCAAAATCAAGGTGTATAGCTGCTAGGAAAACAGCACTACTTATCAATCAATTTTCAGTGCTTCCAAATGAGCAGCTCTCCATCCTCATACAAAAGACAGTATAAACATGATGACAATCTTGCTATGGGAACTGGAATCTCATTTGCTCCTCTACCTTCGGTTTCCGACACCACAGTGCTCACCACTGAATAGAGGTCTGACACACAAAGGCTTGAATGTGCCACTTTGAGAGCCTATTAAGGCACATTGTCTGTAAAAGTTTATTGAAATAAATATTTCCAGTCTAATTCATATTACAATTCTGCATGTTTCTATTAAATGAAATTTCAGGTTGAGTAGATTTCCAAATTAATCTATTAAATTCAATTCAAATGGCTAAAGCTAACTTGTCTTAAGATATGGTCAGCTTGTCTCACACCCTTCTGCATTTGGGAGTATTTTCATGAAAGCAGGGTTAGTAGTGGAAGCTAAATTGAGCTTGAATGCCCCAGGAAAGTGTTTGGCATCATCATGATGCCTTCCCTATTGTGTGCTGAGCCCACCATCGCATGAGAAAATTAGAAGTTTTCTTTTATTTCATCTCTCTTTGGATTGTATTTTGTACTCACTGACTACTGCACTGCTGTATCATAGTCTGGTCCTGGTGAATGGAGAAGATTCACAGCACAGTGGTGTAATGGTCAGCTACTGACCTACTGACACCAGGACAAACACTCTGCTTGGAGAAAGCTTTGCTTTTATACCATATATTTTTTTATTTTTTCTGCCCCAGTTTTTCATTGGGGAAACTGCCTACAAACTGAACCCCAGCCCCACATGGATTTATATTCATCTGATATTATACAGGTATAAAGTCACCATCAGATATGTTATTGAGAAATGTTATATACATGTATATTGTTGTAACATTTATAATTTTAAGTTTTTTTAATAAAATATTTGTTTATCAGGAATTTATCTGTTTCTGCTTCTAGATATTCATCTAAAGGAAGAATGTTTCCTTTGTTACATCAAAGTCATTTCCACAGCAACCAATTATGAGGTCACAAAAAATAGCAATTATATTTAGTGAAGAAAACACATCAGGGATAAATGAACCCTTAGGAACATCCATGAAAACAGGATGTTGGTTTTCAATATTAAGAACAGGAGAGGAGAAATAAAGAAAATATAAAGTATATCTGAAGAACTGTTTCTATACTGAATGGTTTTCAAAAGCAATACATGAGATATTAATATGCCTCTAAGAAAAATAAAAGTACTAAAAGGCAAGCAGAATGTAGATATCTTTTCACTCCAGGAAGGAAAAGCGGAGTATATGAGGTGAGCTTGCACTGGCAAAGGAAAGAAATGGTTCCACTACAAACTCTATTTCTTCTCCTTTTACTCACTTCAGTACCATCATAAGCAATGTACAGTTGGGACCAAATGCCCCATACTTCAGACCCAGGCAAAATCCCTTTTGACCTCAGTGGAAGCATTCACTGAAAAAGTAATAGATTACTGGACACTGTTAGCATAACAGCACAACAGACATTTAACAGCTGTGGAACAACCAAAGCAGGAAAGGTATTCTTCCACATGGTACAGGAATTATCTCTAATGAATAGGTATTCTCTGTATTGCCTCACACTTTCTCTTTAGTACCACTGGATACCTAATATAGCCATGGGAGCAGAAGACACACACTTCCATCTACAGTTAATCTGACATTTTTACCCCATCTTTTCAGACCAAGAGCTGAATGTGGTTATTTATGAATATATGACCTCCATGCTAGATTATTGTAATTCATCACATCCAGGAATGAATCCATATATCTTGAAAAAAGTCCAATTCACATAAATTGCTGCTCACTGAACTCATCATTCCTGCATTCCACTGGATTTTTAATGCATTCAGAGCACTATTCAAAATCTCTACTCTACTATTTAAAACTTGCTATAGGTCTGACCCTAAAAAGCACCAGTCCCTCAACTTTGTGATACTTAGAGGGAAAGCTAACATATAACTAGATCTCCAACAAGCTAGGAAGATAGAAAGAGATTGTTTTTCCTACTTTTTATATAGCTGGGAGGCACTCAGTTAGTACATGATGAAGGCTAGTTAAAAAGACACATAGGATCTATGTCTAACAACCATGCTAGTTAAAGAAGCAATGCACGACTGAAGAGACTGCTCAGCAGACTGGAGCGTGTGTCTTTTTTCTAAGGAACACACATTTCAGTTCTCAACTAACTGTATTCTGTCAGGATATGCTGGAGTCCCACAGCTATCTTGTTGCAAGATCATCACCCGTTTTGGTTTTAAATCCTTTTGAGTTTTGTTCTCATTTCAAGGGAAAAAACAAACAAACACACACACACACGTTATGTCCTTCTGACAAATTTAGCCAAACACTTTTTTGTCTCTCTCTCCCACAGCACACAACTCCTGACTGAACCTACCTTAATTCTAACTGAACCTCTAAATTCATGAAAAATCTAATACACATAAAAATCAAATTGCAAATTTTCAGTCATTTGCTTAAATCTTTAAAAAGTAGATCTAGACTTTTTTTTCACAATAGTAAATTATGAAGAAGCACATTTTTAAAACAGAGAAGTTCAGGAGCCAAAAAGTCTGGTTACCGCAGAGTGGAGAGAGGTGCCGGGTCATTAACATGCGCTAGCCCTGCTCAGCAATGGACCACGTCCTATCTGCAGGCAGGCAAGGGGGAGAGGCAGGGCAGGGGTAGAGGTCTTGGGGGTCCTGTCACCAGCATTTAGAAAGGTAGAGCCCTACTGACATTAGCTAGCATCACCGGCAGGAAAATTTGACCCAGGGTCTCTAACAGTAACTTTCTCAGATTCTTTGTACAATTCATCTCCATGTGAAGAGATCAAATGAAGGCTTAATATATATTATACTGTTCCTTGTAATTAACCAGTCTTCAAATTCTCACTTTTCACCTGTTCCTACTCTGTAATCCCAAAGACAATTGGTAATAAACTAATAGCTGTTCCCTGCTGCAATTGTGAAAAACTAAATCAACTAAGCCAGGACTTTTAACATTATAGATTTAATATAAATTTTACACAAAACCACCACTATTTTACCTATATTACTTATATACAGACCCAATATTCACAGAAAAAAAACCTGCAGATGACTAACACCTTATTTAATACTGCATATTAAACAAAAACTCCAATACGCCAATGAGGTTGAAATTTTAAATTACAGCAAATCGGTAATCTAAAAAACTAAGGTTCCCACTGAAATGTAAACTTAGCTAAATTGTACATGTATGCTTTAATATTTTTCTTTCCTCATTTTTCTTTCCTGTGTTGTTATTTTTATAATGCTGAAAACACCCAGTGGATTTCCTGTGCTGTTATTTCAGCATTTAAGATGAAACAATCATTAGCATGGAACTAGTCTCAAACTGAATTAAATACATTAAGTGCTATATTTGAAAGTCTAAACGTGATTTTAAAAAAATCCAACACTTAAAAACAAGTCTTGGAAAAAAGAGGGAAAGGGGTGCATCTCAAACCCTCAGCTCTCTCAGCTTTGTTGATAATTTGCCAGCAAAAACCTGAAAGTACTCTCTAGCCAGGGAATAGTCACCACAGCCATTAGAAGAAATATAATCTCATTTTATTACCCTATAAAATTGTGCCGAGCCAGGTTTCTTGACAGTGAGACCTACTTATTGGTCTTGTTTATGGAAATTTTAGACCAGTGGTAGAGCAAAATATGGAAGGTCCTCTTTTTCACAGCTTATATACTATATGGCAGGAAAGTCAAGTTCTATGTCTTGTAATTGCTATGATGATTAATCCCATGTAAAAAGGGGCTCTTACTACATGTTCATTTCACGTCCAATCACTGAAAAATTCAACTGTAGTTATTTCTAGTGTCCATGCTTCGAAATACACACATTTGTATGTGAATATAAACAGAATAGTGCATTTGATGCACACATGCTAACTGCGAAAGGAAATTAATTAACGTAAAACACACACAATGTGTCATTTTAAAAGGCTTTGAATTTTCTTACTTTTTTTTCAATTTTACCAAAACAAGTTTTTCTCATTCACTGCTAGCAAAAATGGCAAATCTGCAATATTTAAGAGGAACCAGCATTGATGTCCTAGAGGTGCAGCCACTACCATCAGACACTGTGATGACATTCCAAATAGTTGTTTCCTACACAAAAGTTGTTTTCTGTCGTGAAGCCCTACAGAATGTAGGAAGCTCGTCATCTTGTAAACCCAGAACACTCTGCTAAAAGTCACCTTTAGAGGCAAGAGCCCTTCACACATGCAATATGTGGCTAGAACAGGGAGCATCACTCCCCACCTCAATTCCTTTTTATCACTCAAACAGATAGAACTAATCCAGATTTATCAACTGATGAATGAATAGAATGTTGGGCCACGTTCTCTCTCAACTATCAAGTTCATTTAATCATAGAACCCAAATGTATTTTTGTTCCATTTATTGGTCTATTAACATAGTTAGAAGTAGACAGTGATTCAGTAAGTGACGTTTTCCCCTTCAACTGTGTACTGAACTAATGACCAAGCTTTGTATTTGGAAGAGATGTGCTGCTGGAGATGTCAACTTTCCAATGAGAAGAGAAACACAGAGGTCCTAGCCATTTGTGTTTATGGAAGACCCAATGGCATTTTTCACAAGTATTCTGTCCAAATTCTGACTTGGGTAATTAGTCTGTGCACTTAAATTCCCTTGTTATTGACTCTTAATTAATTTGATTCGAATGCTGGTAAATCACACCTTGCCCTCTGCACCATTTGTGCTTAGGTAGCCCAGTAAAAAGGGCTTTAGTAAGGTGAATTTCACTCTTCTTGAATAAAATGTTGTACTAGCTTACAATTAATATGCATTTCAGGAGTGGATGAAGTGTGTGTACAGCTTAAATAGACACATTAAATGAATATGAGTGAGAGAAAAAAACCTTACTGTAAATTCCTTTGGGATCCTTCAGGATGAAAGGCACGATATAAATGCAAGATGATTTCATAGCAAAGAATTGCTACATTGCTTGCAAGGGAAGGGATCTGAAGACATCTTCTTGAAAAATTGTTTTATATCTGATATTTTAGGAATAGGTACAGTTGCAACTATATGCATGGATTGTACAGATTTAGAGATAGTCTTTATGTAATAACCAACTGTAATGCTGCAATTACATGGAGACACATTGTTTTGAGATTCTACAGGTATACAGCTCTCCATATACAATTTACACGTTTGAGCACTACGACAGTGATCTCACACATTTTCATCTACCACTAGAAGTAAAATTTTAGTCTCTGCTTAACCATTTCTGCAGTTTCCCTTTAAAAGTTAGAGGGAATAATCTCATTAACCCCTGTAACGTTTTAACCAGTTCACAAACCACTATTCTTACAAAATCATCTGCTGATTACTGGATGTATTTGATATACACAGTGGCATCATGAGGGGCTGTGTAACAGCAACTCCGAATTTATAAAAAAAAAAATCAATGGCTATTTTAAGTTACATTATTTCTAAACATTAACATTTTAAAATTACAAAAAGATCAGACACCTTTAGATGACAGCATTGATTTTCTTTTTACTGAAAGATTTTGTTTGCCACAGTTGGACTGGAGAGGAAGGATATCATTGCTGAGGTAAGGTTGACAAAACGACAGCGTACTCGCTTCATGTTTTGTTGGTTCAGTTTATGAATATAGAAACCAGAAAATGTTAACACCACTAACTTTCTAATTTCAATGTGACATTATTAGAAATTCTTAAATATTTAAGGCAACTGTTTCTTCAATTCCAATGGCAACACAGGTTTTTAGGCAGACATTATGAACAGTATTAAATTATAGCTGTAAGGAAATAAGTCAAAAGTTGGTAATTTACAAAGGAAGAGAAGCCACAAGACTAATGATGGAATTTTCAAAAGCACCTAAAAATCAGTGAGATCTGTGCATTTAAATCACTTAAGTACTTTAGAAAACCCCACCTATGGGGAACAAAGAAAAATGGTTAAAATACAGCACAAATTGGTTCAGTGTCTTGTTGAAGTAAATCCAGGTGCACACACAGGGACCGGATTAACATTCTTGAATTATAGAACACCCTCAGTCTTCTCCACTCTCTAATAGTTTGTGTATTTAGCTCAATTTCATAATGCTGAGGGAGTTTACATTACAAATAAAGGTGCCTTCACAGGATCATACTACATTTGGCAACAACCATCTGATTATTGGATGGCTTATGAGAAGTGAAGTAGTAGCCTCAGTACAGTTCCCAGTGGACAGGTATCCATATCAAGAGGGCCATCACAACTGGCACCCTAGTGGCTAGTTTCAGCAGACTAAGGGGTTGATCACGGGCATTGACACTGAATTATACTCTCCCTTCTATGTGGTGCATCCATGTCACATCTGAAGCACACTGGCAGAGAGTTGTGAGGTAACTTGTACCGCTTATTAGTGTCCAGACTGTCCCTTTAGCTGTGGATATAATAAAGAACTTTCAGTCTTCAGGACTATATCCTTTGAAAACAAAAGCATCTTTCACAACCCATAAGCTTTCCAAAATTTAAAAGGGAGAAATTCTGATAATTAATTTTGAAGCCCTGAAGTTTGACCAGTTAACAGAGACACTTTTTGCCTTAAGATCTTGTTAGTATGTCTACCCAAAGTTTCTCACAAAATTTGGTCAGAAAGCTAAACTATAGCAATGAACAGAGCACCAGCAGGAAACTAAATCAGAGTAAAATGTAAAGTAGTGACATTAGAAAACAATAAAAATCACTTCAGAATAACTCTATCAGGTAAGTTTTTTGTTTAATAAGAGCAAAGAAGAAAACCTGTTTGCCAGAAAAGTGAGATATTGTAGAAGCCAGTACTACAAATACTTACTGTCAAAATAGTCATCAGAAGACACCAAGTTTTGTCTGGATTGCTGAACTAAAAATAATTGACAAAGCTTTATGAAACTCTTCCATTTCCATTCTGCAGATGCTGTGAAAAATTCAAAGGAGTGCAAACCCTTACAGGGCAAGAAAATAATGGCTGCGGCCTTTCAAAGCAGATTGCTGAAACTAATCAAGTCAAGATACAGTAGAAGATGCTACAACAGAGGAAACTAGATGAACCTAGAGCTGTGTTTTTACTGAGTACAGTGTAGAAGAATAATTTTTAACATAGCAACCAATACTTAAAGCCTTTTAGGGAAATTGTTAATGTAAAATAAAGAATGAAGTAAGCCACAGCTGCACATACTTGTGAAAGGCAGGCACAGAGATAAGATGTTAAAGTGTATTGATAAACCTGCCTGAAAGGGGGTTTTCTTCAGATTCTCCTTTTTTTCCCCCACACTCTGAAGGCTTGCACTGTGATAAAAAGCCAGGTTGAACAGCTTTTAAAACAGGAACATTTTAAAATTCAACATTTTATCCTTCAAACTGCTATTTTGAGAGATGAAGGTAGAACAGAGTACAATATAGAGTGTAGTACAGTCTTATCATTTGTATCACAGTAGTTCGAAGGCCTCAAATGAAGACTGGGCCCCTTTGAACTTGGTATTGTACACAGGTAGAGATAGTCCCCTGCCCAAAACAGCACACAAACCACGATCACAGTTCTGCTATATACAATGTGCAAATGGACTGGGGCCTCTGTGTAGCAAGATTTCTGGCTCACGTAACGAGATGGACACCGAAGTGAGGAAAACAGCTGTTTATTGTCGACAGACTCAGCGGAATCTTTTCCAAAGGCTGAGCCCCGAATATACTGGGGCTTTACCTTATATACATTTAGGAGTACATGAATATTCATACATGATAATACTACTACATTCTATATAACATGATTGGGTTATACCTTAGATAAGAGAATTTCCATACATTGGGGTGTGTGAGAGGATGCGCAGTACGGTTTTCTTTGTCTGGGGTTTTGTTTTTCGAGTAACTTCTTAGAAATATATAGGAGTATGCGCAAAGTGGTTGTTTTTGTTCAAGGCTGTGGGCCTCCTTTAGCTTATCTTAGCCCTTGGGATGGACGCTGGTCCCTTGCTCATTGTGACACGGACTGATAATGGTATCTTATATTACTTAGAACAGGTTTCTTTCTTCTTTCTTGGAACGGGTTTGAAAAACAACTCGTGTGTTGGTTTGAGTGGAAAAATCCATAGGCCTTTGCTTGCCTCATAAGCTTTATATCCAACCAAATAAAGCCAGGGAATAAGCTATATAATTTGTCTCACTAATACAGCCTGCCTCATCTGCAGCAGGGCTCAACTGAAGTCAATAGTGCTGTGTGTAAATGCAGCAGTCTTCCTATACTTCCTGCAGACTTATCTTCAAGACCGTGTAGGCCTGTTGATGTTAAATTTATGCCAAGTCTTTGCAAGACTGAGGTCTAATAAAAGCAAAATCAGAGTACAAACAACAATAGGAAAGAAAGGAGTGAGGATAGCTAATATGTTTGTTGGGTTAGAATGGCTAGCTATGTATATTCTTGTGGGAGTGTGATTTTTTTAATACCTCTGTTTTTGCTTTTTAAAATGTTAATACTTCTGGAGGTTGGTTCCCACTCCCGCACCCTCCTTATTATTTATTTTACGCTGAAAGTTTGTTTTGTCCATTTTAACAATGTGTTTCTTTTTAAGTGATAGCACTATATCAATGCCACATATATTTATGCATGGAACATTTATACTGTAAACTATTTTATTTGAAGCAGAAAATGAAAGTAAACAAACAATTAAGTAATTCCATGCCAGATCTGTATGAAAAAGTTTCAGAGTATCAATACTGCCCAAATTATATTTTAATAAGTGTTTTCCCCAGTTTTCAAATGTCATAGACCTGAAAATGTCACAAATATTATAATATAATGTCATTTTATATATAGTCCAAAAACCTGTCTCTGTACGTACTGGAGTATGGTAAGGTATTATCATTTGTATCAGATGTGAACGCCAGATCTAAGCTTCACCATCTTTAGATAAGTTGAACTGAATTCTGGACCAGATTTCATGGTTCAAACCCATTACATTCTGTATATTTCTGCAAAATAATTGTATTACTCTCTGGCATAGCACTGTTTCTCAGTAACTTCTTCAGTGTTTACCAATCTGGACCTCAATTAGGCACATATCTGAGACAACCAAGCAGATTCTCCCATTTTGGCTTAATAGCTAAAGCAAGTCCTATAATTTTCTATTGAGTGTTAATGAGGGTCACCTGGGGCCCATTCCAGCAAATCACTTAAGTATATGCTTAAATATAAGCACAAGCTGTCTGAAGTTTATTAAGTTAAATAAGTACAGTATTGGCAACTCCAAACATTTAAAAATCATGAATCAGACCTGCTATAGATTATGAAACAAGCTGGCTTAAAAAAATCATGATTTTCATAAATGAATAAACGAATAAATGAATACAATTTGGGTTTTTTCATTTGCATTCTGGTTTCTGGGCCTTTATAGGGCTCTCGTGTGTTCTCAAGCGTTTCTCCACCACCACAATGGCTAGGCACTTTTTTCTTGGACAGCTGAGGGGCTTCTACCAAAAAAAAAAATTGTGAACCAGTAAAATTGTGAGTTGGCAACACTAAGCACTTGACTGCTTTGCTGGATCAAGGTCTTAATGGACTACTGTCTTTGCTTTGTAGCTGATTGGCCCCTTTTCAAATTCTCTGAGGTGTGCTCAGCTGGTTTTCTCACTGACCCTGTCTTTTCTTTGGAGGTGCAAGATGCAATGCAGGCTTGGTTCCCCTGAGAATCTCAAACAGGACATGAGGTTGAAGAGTTTCCCCATAAGCCAATGCATTACAAAGCATCTCTTAGGCCCAAAGCGAAGTAAAGGTCACCTTTTTGTAATTAATAGTATTTATATATTTATGTGCTAAAATTTAATATTCTTAACTTTTGCCATGTAAATCTTACTTAAATCTAGCAAGAAGACCAAAGGATTTATTCTGCTCAGCATAATGAATTTAAAGCTGAGTCTTTTCACCTTAATTCATAGCTGTATGTAAAGACAGTCTATTTGCTGGGTTCTTAAATTTAGTTTCACATTATTTTTTTCTTCCAAAAGATACTCAAGTAAGTGTTATTGCCTGTAATAAAATCAGCAACTGTGAAGAAGCCATATGTAAATTTGGCCTCTTTATCTTGAAATTCATTGCTTCTTTAGGTTCATTTCATTACAGCTAAGAAATTTCTAAAGTGTGCACAATGGACATATTTGACATTTATGATGAGAGAAAATGGTAGGGGGATTGTAGTGGCTTATGACCTTAAGTGGGTGTTCAGTAATGAATGATATTCTACAATGCTAGCAGATCTCTTGACTTCCCACCACATTGTTAATAAGATATTTTACATACTCCCTATGGAAAAAAACACCTTAAAACCCCCGTGATAATTAAAGACAACCTCTGATTTAGAAACAAGTCCTATTTTTAAAAGTTTAATATTTTCAGTTTAGTATCTCTAGACTATTAGGAGTTTGGAATGGACTCTTATTAGAGGGGGCATAGTCAATTTGCAGATGTGAAAGCAGGAATAAATGATTTTTTAGAAAACTAATCTGATCTAGCAGGAGACTAACCAAAAAAAAAAAGTTGATTTCTTTTAAAGGAATTTCTATGATAGTACCATACTTCACAAAATCAACGTTTTAGCAGTTTTGTGTAATTATTCTATCAGTGAGTTAAACTGCATGCAAACTCAGTGACATTTTAATGTAAGAATCTTGATGGAATACATCCAGATGAAGAGCCTTCTCATGTTTTATGCCCTGAATCAGGGGTAGTCAATTATGGTTTTATTAAGGTTCATATTTCTTGGTCAAGGTATAGTCAAGGTCCTGACTCCAGAGAAAATAACGATAATACGTAAACAAAAAAGATGTCGGGGTCTGTTCAAAAGTATGTGATGACCCAGATTTGGCCAGTGGTTCACCCATTGATCACTCTTGCACTGAATAGTTCTTACCACATCTTCTGTAGTATACACTGAAGTGCCTTTGGCTACACCAGATTGCCTCTAGTATCATCTGATAGACTTGTTAGCCCTGACGGAGGTAACAGCATAGCTAAATGCTCCATATGCAGCAAAGGTTGTCCCAAAGATGAGGGCACAATCAATTTTTCATCATCTAGATAACTTCTGTTTTGCATGCATCCCTTCAACCTTTCTTTCTAGAGTTACAATCCAAGTTTTTTGTTCTTTTGGCAGTCCTAAAGAATATGATCCTACTTCTTAATGGTCAAAGTTCACCTTGGTTTGCAAGTCTGCACAATTTCTCTTAACCGATTACGGTCCATAGCAGTGTCATGTAGGAGGTCCATGGAAGCAATGATCACATAGCAAGGAACTCTGCACCCCTTGCATACCATGAAGGGAAATTCCTACTGGCTTCCAGTTAGTGGAGGTACCTTCCCATAGATCTCGGGTGAATTTCATTGTTCCTGCTTAGCTGCCTGCACAAAGCCAGATTATTTTGAGTTTGTGTGGAAAGAAGTATCTGAAGTGATTTGAGAGTTCCAGATAAGATTTATACATCCAGAAGGGGGAAAACAACCTCAGAAGACAAAGCATTAAACTTGCAAAATAAAGCTCATTTTATAAAGAATTCATAATTTAGTCTAACAAACCAAAGGCCATTCAACAAGCCACTATTAAAACCTAAACAAATAACTAGTTCAGATAAAAAATACAGAACACACGAGAAAAACTGAAAATCCGTAAGAATGGGATTCATAATTAGTTTCTCAATAGAATCAGATTTACTGTCATCATCAAGTTTTGCTTAACCTCAAGGACAGAATAATAAAAATTGTTTAGCCTCAAAGACACAAGAATATATTTCAGCAAATTCCATACCAAAATAAAGCTTTTCTGTGGTATTTCCAGCACATCAGGAGGTTGCAGGGACATTTCACAAAGGATTTCTTTTTTAAACTCAAGTTTATAAAATTAATTTTTGTTCTGACCACCCACCACTTCTGCCAGCAGGTATTCCGCATATAAATCTAGGATTTATTCCATCTTTACTTTTGCTGTGTAGTGGGTGCAGGATTAACAAAAAAAGATGGGCCTAGACCCCTCAATCAATTTTACTAAAAAGACCTAAATGAGGAAAGGCAAGGAAATGTTCTCCTTTTATTTTTAAAAGAGCATCTTTTCCCTCTAACACTATAATAAAGAGAACATAATTTTTAAAAAAACACCAAAGATTTGATAAATTGCACAGCAGACACTTTTTTGTGTGCTGGTCTTGGATGCTCATGTGGGCACTGCAGAGCACCAATATGGCAGCAGCCATTGGAACTCCAAAGGTTCATCTAGCAATGTAGTAATCTAGAAATTTCAAGATGTTCAAAGAAATTCTGATCACCAGAATTCTAGAAATACTAATTAAGGTACCAACCTCAACCTCAGTATCATTCAATTTCCAACTAGGTGCCACAGACCCTATCTTCAGTCATTACCCCAGATAAGACTCTACATTCCAGCATGTAAATTGAGACTCCCATCTTTGGGGGGGGGGAGAAGAGTGGACACCTAGCTTTCCCATATCCTCTTGGTATGGCCCTAAAGTCACTTAAATCAATGGGAATATTTTCACTGAGTTCAATGGTCTTTGAATCAAGCCATTCTGACTTACACCAGACTTGCTGCTTTCCATTAGTCTCATTTTGGTTTCTGTAACTTTTTTTTTTTTTAAATAAAGTATCACTGAATTTCCTGACCTTAGAACTTACTTTTTTTAAGTACTATGTTCTAATCATGGTGTTATAAATTAAAAGATTGCTTAGAAATATAATCCAACTGGTTTGTTTTGTGTTGGTTGGTGTGGTATGGTGGGTTGTTTGTTTTCTTGTTTTGGGGGTAGGGAAGAGAGAAGAAAAAAATTTATGGTTACCAAACATTCATGTAAACAGAGAAACACCAGGGAAATCATGGACTTCATAACTGAAAGACAACAATTTATAAAAGTCATTTTGGTGTTGGGAGGAGGAGGGAAGGTAAAACAAGCATTCCCTTAGCCTTAAACCATGTAAGCAGCAAACAGGTCAGCATGTTCTTAAAGAATGTTTGACTGGCACTTCAGCACTGCTCTTTGGAGGATGCTGCAATAGACACTACAAAGTATCACTAAGCATTAGCTGTTGCCCATACAGAAAGTGGAGACAGCTATCACATAGTGTGTTCTTGTTGTCTTAAGATAAAGCATGATGGAAAAATTCATTTTATTTTATTGGAACAATATTAAAATAGTCCATTGCAACAGGGCCACTTTAATCTTTTGCTTCCTTGACTCACCCTAAAATTCAATTCTTTTGATTTGATTTTCCTTGAGTTATTCTTCAGTCCCATTGGAGCCCTGAGGCTGTCTCTTCCTTTGCTCAAGTTCTTTGTTTTATTGTGCATATTGGTTTATAAACTTAAACGTTTTAGTGAACATGGGGGTTTGAACTGAATAAATAATTGTCATGACCTGTCCCTCTGTGTTGCTTAATGAAGTAAAAAAAATAAATCTGCAGCAGTTGGGCAGCCTCCCTGCCTGTGAAGTTTCTTTAAATAAGAAATGGCATGTTTTATCGTTCTCCTTTGACTATCACATTCACAAAACAAACAGAAGGTTTACCATGGGAGGTAGAGAGAGATCAGACAATGTCCTAAATTCACTAATCCAGTAAAACAGCATGGGGGTACTACAGTTACTATGGGAATATGGGAGCTCATCAGAATCATAGTTCTAGGTGAATATGTTCTCTAACGTTTTATGCTACTGTCTGAAGGAAAAACAGGTGGTGTGCTGTTTGTGCCCACAGCCAGTAAAACTAAATCAATTGGGAAACAGTAATATGATAAAATATTTTAAATGTAGTCTTTGTCCCTAAATTGCAGCATTTGATTAAGGAAAGACAGTCTCTGTGTGTTCTCTGGCATTGCATTTCATTTGATTTTAACACATTCTGTAATTGCAGCTGAAAAGAAGAGAGCCAACAGTGAAGGGGTAAACAAGAGACAACTGTTTTCCTTTGAGTCAATGTGGCTTGTAATTTATTCTGCTCAATGGACTGCTTATTGTCTTAGAGGAAAGTACAGTTATCTTTGGGTATGTCTATTGTGTACATAAATTGCATGCTTGTCTCACTGTGTTTCAGTGTGTTATGATAATAAAAAAGGACTTTCACAGATAGAAAACTTTCAAATCCATCACACTATAGTCATGTTTTCCTTAACCATTTAGGCAAATTTCAGAAGTATTCATTAAAACAAGCATTTGCTTCCTCATTTTATGATTATCAGATTTTAAAATTTGTCCTCCAGGATAGAGTGAAGATGAAGTTTCACAAGGCAGCATTGTGTCAGCTCTAAAAATATTCTAGGACAGTTGCAGTCTCCTGTAGGATAGTCCATCATATACACCAACTCTGGACCATTTGATTTTCCATCATAATCCTACAGAAAAATCAAACTAAATTTTTGACATTACCCCAATTTCCATTATCAAACACTGACGTCACAAACACAGGATGGCCACTTCACATTGGATTATAAATGAAGCAGCTGGGCTGTGACGATAAAATCACAATGGAAAGAAAATAAAAAACCTACAACAGCAAGAGGAAAACAAAATTATTGGCTAACTATACTGAGATTCTCTATCTGTTCCTGTTGATCATTTGCTCTATTATGAACGTCTTTCTTTAAAATAAACTCAGAGGATAGCATGAGATGTTTACGACTTTACCAAGGCTGTGGACATCATTAACTTGATGTAATACATTAGCCCAATGTAGTGTGGATAAACACTGAAGATGAATCATGTCATTTTATAATATAGAAGTTATTAGTTAAAAAAAATTAGCAGCCTTTTTCTGGCAGTGAACAGGCCAAAAGGCATATAAAAACCTGATTATAACGATAAAGTATCATGAGCATGTTAAATGTAAGAGTCCCATTTTGGGTCCTTGGCAAATGTATAAACAACTAAAACCGAGGATATAAAAATAAAGATATCGGTAGCTTCCTGAAGTTAAATAAATTCTGACTAACAAATACTTTTATAGCCTAGATATCCTGATTCACTATTTTGAAGTAATTTACAATAATAAGTGAGACATCTCCAGATTATTAAACAGATATTTGGGGTTTAATGAGAGACACTTGAAAGGCAGGAGTATTATATTTTGTAAAATTTCTATAGGGATATGTTCAGCTGTTCACCTGTATTATAGCAAAATCATGTTTTGATTATATCACCTTTTAGATCTATGATAATTAATTTCTGAAATGTATCCTGTTTTGGCCCACTTGAATCAGCTTTTACTGTATCCTCATTTTAAAATAATATATGGATGGACAGATGCAAATCTGAATATGGTTTCATATATACTGTTTTTAAAGCTCAGTTTTACTGTGCACCATAGATATCAGAATCCAAAAACCACTTGCCCACCCACCAGTTTGTTGTGTGTGCCTTTTGTGTCAGAATAAGTATTGCCGTATGCCTTTCATTCAGATCACTTTTCATTACAGTGTGTGGTTTCAACTTTTTAGGTTTATGTGCCTCCTTTTTATACCCCCATCCTCTCATTTGTTGTAATCACTCAGCCTGCCTTTCAAAAGGCCTACAACTTAGGACATACTTAAAAATAAAACATTAAAAAGCTAAGAACAAAAGGTCAGTACAGAAATGCATAATTTAAGCCAGTATTAACAAAATGCAAGAAATCAAGGTAGATTTCTGGCTGTGAGTGAACGGTGAAGTTTCAGACTTACATTAGCAGGAGGAATACCATACAATACCACAACATAAAATCAGTAAGAATTGTACTTCCAACACCAGTATGAATGCCAAAAAATATTAACACTGTAAGGTGGAAAATTAGAAGAGAAATTAACTTTTTGCCACTTACTGCTTCTCACACCCCTTCCGTTTATCAAACAGCAACAACCAATAAAATATTCACATGCACATTAAAATAGGACAGTATTTGCTTATAACAGAGTGTGTCACTATTCTAGTTTTAATTTACCAGAATTACGTTATTTTGCACAAGGGTCTAGTGGATGGGGTTTAGCTGTATTCCTGGGTATGCCACTGACTTTCTGTATGACCTTAAGCAAGTCATTCCACTCCCATGTGCATCAGTTTCTCTCACTGTAAAGCAGATATAAATATACTTCTCCTCCTTTGCAAAGCACTTTGCAATCCACAGATGTTCTGCTTTGAGCAGGGGGTTGGACTTGATGACCTCCCGAGGTCCCTTCCAACTCTAATCTTCTATGATGAAACTGTCTGTATACAAACTAAGAATCGTTACTACTCATAGAATATTAGACTCCAACAAATTTATTTTAAAAAGTTACTTTTGCCTAGTAAATCAGAGTTCCTTCCTTTTGTAGACATTGTTTGTCCTGCTAAACTCATCTTGCCCTTGAGATCAGCTAAAAATAAAAGGTCTGTTTCAGGTATCTGCTTTAGTGCAACACTACTGCACCAATATGATTAGGAAAAGGCAAGCTCCCATTTCAATCAAGATGCGAGAGAGTATAAAATAAACCTCACTTTCTGAAAGAGTCCTGAAAGCAGGAAGGGGACACTCCGCAGCAGGATTTTTTTTTTTTTTAATTAAAAAAAGCATAATTTTGAAGCTAAACGATCTACAGATGAGGAAGAATTCGAGTATCATTAGAACTAGTACAGCTATATCCTGCAATGGTCATAATGCAGTAGTTATACCAGGGCTGTAGGTCAGGATGCAGTTTCACATGAAACCAGGCAGTGCCTAGCACTGGCAGAATGAAATTGAGTAAAAGCCACTGTGTTAGTAAAGCTCAGCGGCCAGGTGTTGTTTTCTAATAAATGGTTAATACAGATTTTAATTTTTTAAATGTTTATAAAATGTTATTTTCCTTTTTCTTCCTCAAATATATTGAAAACGAAATCTGATTCCAGTCCAATACTGTATCTATATTTGGATTTTTATAAGCTCTTTATATCTGAACATTTAAAAAACACCATCCACACAAGCCCACAATACTTCCTTCAACTGCCAAGTGAGTCAGCCACAGCTTCACCTTCCCAGAAGTGCAGCCATCCTACTACTTCAGCTTGCCCTGGCACTCCATTCTACTCTAAAGATTCTTATTCCTCTCTTGGAACCATATTCTCTGAATGCCTCGCCTCCCAACCCTCGCCTGGCCACCAGCTGTACCTCTTTCAACAGTTCCAACCTTCCCATCGACTCCAGCCATGCCTCCCCATCTCTGTTCTCTCTCCCCCGCCTCTAAAGCCCTTCCACTTTTCTTCCCTCCCTTCCTTTATCCCCGAGCATCTATTCCCCCATTTAGTGCCCTCACAATATGCCCCCTTCACCGGCCTCCAGATTCTGCCTCCCACCAACTGCTGCATCTCTCCCTTGTAGAGCCTCTCCTCTGCTTCGCCCTCCTTTCCACACTCAAGGTCTCTCCACCCATCTAGAGGGATGAGGAGAGAAGCCACATATAGTGGATGGGGAGACACCATATGTGAGAGATGGAGGGGAGGAGGAGTGAAACAGAGTGCACTCTTGGCAGAGAGTGTACTTAAAAACTGAGTGGTCTGCTGCCTTCCTAAGAGTGGCAGAAATGCACAGAGCCCAGGCAAAATGCAGAGTGGTCCAGTTTAATTTACACAGTACTGCAGCTCTCCTCTATGAAGAGACTAATAACTAAGGAAAGAATTACAAAATTACAGAACATTTTCAGTAACAGACTAGAGTATTAATAGGATTGTGATACGAAAGTCAAAGACAAGAACTGCAGCTCTGAGACTAAAACAGTTTTGGGTAACTGTTTGCAATTGTGGCAGGGAAGAGCACTTCTTCAATAAAACAAAATGGATTTTGGCTGCAGGGAATTTATACTTTGTAAGCTTGTTCAAGTATTAGCTTCTTGAAGCAACAAGTTAAAGAAAATCTCCTCTACTGATTTCATGTCTTCTTAGGGGAAATTATTTATAACATTTTCCTATTACCACAATGTACTTCACAACTACAGATATTGCACGTTCCTTTCAGTTATGGTACAAACAAATTAAATTCAGCATGTAAAATAAGAAATCTTTTCAAAGAGATGCACTATTAATTGATTTTAATATATAGAAGATTTTAATATCTTCGGTTTACCAAACTTCGAAGTCTGTTTCTGTGACCCAATAAAACAGAGGAGGGATAGATTAATGAAAACTAGAGGAAAATGAATTATATATTTAAAAAGTCTCTTTGAAATTCTATTCTGTTCACTAGGCCTGATTCTCATCTGATTTACATGGGTGTAAATAAGGGGTACCTCTATTAAAGTAAATGGAGCTAATTATGAAACTGGTAAAGGAACAGAATCCAGGCACACCTGCACAGTAAATCTCTACAAACATAAGGCAACCACAAACTCTAATTTATGTGTACATGCTATTTTAATAAAAGGTGTAAAAGTGTAATTCCACAAAACAAATACATCATGAACAGTAATATTATTGCCATCTGATCCTTTGTACTTTTAATTACAATTATCTGGCTTTAGTACTTTTATTTCTACATCTCTGTCAAATAATTGCTTCTTATTCTGTAGGAAATCACATAATGAATAAAATACCAAGTTACACGAAGTACTGTAATTCTTTTTAACACCCGACATAGGTCTATATCTATGAAGTGCTGAACAACTCATTATTTTACATTAACTTGTGGAGGTACTAAGTGTCTTTAATGAGAGTGGTTCGTTCCACATCATGCTCCTAGTGCTGCAGTACCTTTTTCAGCTAACGTGCTACTGATGATTGCTCGCTAGGACAGCTTAACATAACATCCCAGAAGGAAAAAGTGCGACAAGCTGGCTGAAAAGTCTTAAACATGCAAGGTTTGTAGAAAATGTGGAAATAATTTATGATTTTAGCAGAAAATGTAAGTGCAATTCTGTCTAAAAGAAAGTTCTTTTCTGTCTTTAATGTCTAGGATTCTATAGTTTCCTTCCTCTTTTCTTTCTTAAAGTCTGTCCTTATGTTTGATTCTATTTAGTGTGTGGCCATCTCCTTGCTCCCCAAAAAGGTGTAGTGTTTAAAAAAAAAGAAAAAGAAAAAAAAAATCAAACAAACAGACCACACACATAGATTGTGAGCTCCTTGGGACAGAGACTGTATACTCTTCTATGTTTCTGTAAGGTTAAGCATGCTGAATAAATAAAAATAAAAGGCTAAAGACGATCAAATATCCCATAAACACATGAGAAAAAAAATTGCAAACAAAACTCCTGCCTTCAAAACTTTTAGGAATTCCTAAAATATTTAATTCTCAGCTGATTCTCTCCCTCTGCTGTATACTCCATTCACAAGAGATTTATACTTTATTGATCTTAAGGAGCACTTTTCTCTCTGACTCTGAATGCTGATTTTATGTTCATAACCTCACTATAATCCATATGAATTTATTATTAGCTTCTAAAGGCCCCAGATGTTTATATAGGAGATCCCTGTTTTTTCTTAAGTTGTCTTAAGACCAATTTGCTTGTCTTGAGAATTCCACTAGAATCTACAGAGAAGGAGAGCCACAATCTTTGAAAACATGACTGCAATGCTTTATAAAAAGAAACTGGCGTCTTTTAGATAAGCAGCCTAGATTTAAAGGCATGTCTGAACAACAGTAAGGAAGGTGGGATTCCCCGACCCAAGAGACTTGTTAATGTAGTCATTGACTGATATATTGTTTTTGTGGTTTATCTTGAATTTCAGTTTTGCCTCACTACAGAAGCCTCTCTGAGATGTTTCAACCCTTTGACAAATTCTTGATTTTATATATATTTTTCATTCATTCATTCGGAGACAAAAACTTGAAGTTGATTGACATTAAGGTTGATACTACATATACGTAACTCAAGGTAAATATCCTTAAAATCCAAAAATGCTGTCGTTAAAGAAAAACACACACACTATTAAAAAACCATGAAATTCAATCCCATATAACTCTATCAAGTGCAGCCTGCTTTATCGCCCCCAATTCCTCCCTTCAGCACTGGCCTCCATTCTGTTGGACATTCCACAACCTTTCTTCACTGACTCCCAGGCTCCATACAGTCAGCAACCATGGTAATGCAACTTTAAGAGAAACACGTTACTGTACTTACTGATCACACACGTCTCACTAGAACGTTTTTATGGTTATTTTTGTTGGGTTAAAATGAGGGTTTTATTAATCTTCGTATAATCGCAGAATTTGTTGGAAAAGTCCTATTGGTCATCTTACCCATCTCTTCACCAGTGCATGACTGCTCCCTAACATATTTTCTAATACTCTGTCCATGCCATTTTTTCAAATTTTACTACTTCACATTGACAGCGTCTCATTAAATCCTGTAAATCAGGAAAGACCAGTATTCAAGTTACCTGTACAACCTTTATTCTGCTCCCTTGTGTGTATGCATTATGATTAGAGGAGAACATTTGCAGAAGTACCTAAGTGACTTCTTAACCTCACTCCCAATGATTTTCAAAGGGCCTAAGTCACATTTGAATATTGAGCTTCAGCTGCTAACCTACTTGGCCACTTTAGATAATTCTCCCCAGTCTTCAATTACGTGATCTCATATGATTCTTCCCACAAGAGTACCCCTGTCTTACTTAGTGACAGAATACCTGGTGCTCAAGTAATGAGGCAGATGTTCACTTTCTTTTTACTCTAATCATTCAATGTGAGAACCCTGTCTTATTTACTGCACACCTTCCAAATGCTACACTGAATACTGAATTATTCATTTCTTCGTAATGTTTCCTAGGGAGCTCAGCTCTGCAATATTCTAGTGATTCACAAATATTAATAAATGTATCTCCTCTGTGAGATAAGGATATCACCATCACCATTTGTAAAATGGGGAAAAACAGACAGACTTGATTGGGCCACACATTAAATGAGTGGCAGTCAGTATTAGAACTCAGGACCATCTAACTCCTAGCCCTGTGCTCAAGCCTGCAGACCACACTGCATTACTGTCAGAAGGGCTGACCATCTACAGCTCTCATTTACTTTCACAGCAGTTCTGAGCAGTCAGCACTCCAGAAAATTAGGCCCCAGTAGTCTCATCCTTAGTGGCTGCCTGCCAAAATTTTGGTTTAAGTGTCCTGATCAGCTACACCAAGCGGAGGCAGGAACAGAACTGAGTCCTCCAGTGTAATATTCAACTGCCTTGCCACAGTACCTTTTTTGGAATCCCTTGCCTTCTTCTCTACACACTTTCTAATTTCTACAGCAAATGAGGCAGGAATCTTACAACATTTATTTTTCAATACACAGTCCTGATTTAGTCTTTGAACGCCCTCCATTCTATGCACTGAATAAGGTATGAGTAACCTGGCAAAACAGGTGATCATGTAACTAAAGAATGTATCATAATACATACACTCAATGGGACATAACTAAGGCTTCAAGGGCAAAATAAAGTCTGTTATTTCCTTACTTTCTAGTGTTTGACCTTGCAATCTAAAAATATCCTTTTACTAAAGGACATTATATACAAAAAACCTAGAAATGGTACAAAAATTCTATTATGTGCAACCGTAACAGGCCCCCCATCATCAGCCAGATTTAAGCCCGAAATATTTTGCAGTAATGCAGCACAGTTTGAGTTATAGGATTAACTACGTCAGTTGGCAGCGAGAGAAGGATGTTATCCCGTTGAAGAAGAGTAGGAGCTGCTGAAGCCATTTGCTGGGTCTGGAAGTGGTTACAGAGAGCCCAGCCCAGCACTTTCCACCTACAAGAGATGGCAAGCTCCAATCTCTTGTGGCACCCCTAGAAGGGAGGGAAGATGGTCAGCTAGAAGGTGCATCCAGGTGGTGGTCAGGGTAACCCAGCCCAGCTCTCTCCCTCCCCCAGCTACATTTGCTCCAGCAGCAACCAGCCTCTGTGCTTCCCAGGATTCCCAATGCAATACCATCTGATGCTGCTTTAGAGCCCAAGTGCCTTAGAGAAGAATACGCATATTGATTTATTAAGGTAGCGTACTGCCAAAACATTGCCAACAAAGCAACTGGCAAAAAGGAAATGATTATTTGAATAGTTTAAACTTCAGTTAAACCTGAATGGAATTTCATGGAATAAAGACAAGACACTTCTTTAGCCCAAGGACTTCCCCCTGCCAAATTTCAAACAACATCTGTGTACAAAGTAGAGTTTAGAACTACTCCCAAAAATGTCACAAGAACCTTTTATAGTGGAGTATATTTAAGGCAATAAATATAGGTGTCACTACTCTCTATGATTAACCTAGGAGTACCTGTGATAGTTGACAGAAAAATTCAGAGATGGATTGGGCGTAACCTTATCTAACTATAATTTAAAGAAATTTCCTTTAGCCTGAAATAATTCAACACTTTTTTCCACAGAACCAAATCTAAAAATAAATTATTTTCCTACCTATTAAGTAGTATGAAGACAACAATGTTATGTTGATTCAGTAGCAAAAAATTAATTTAAAACTCTTCCAGATTGCTTGATGAACACTGTATTACTAAATATTTTTTTTCCAGTAGCAATGATAGCCTGCAGTCATTGTAACAATACTCCATTTCACAAGGTCTTGTGAAGGAATTAAACAAATGCAGGCCACAGCTATATAATTCTTGAATTGTGGAACATTTACAAAAATGGTTATCATTCAGAAGATGTATGAAATTAGTACTAGATTTTTCTTCTCAATTGCAAGGCTCTCTCTGCTATTTCACAAGCTGACTCATATTTGGTCTTTTTTTTATTTTTATTTTTTTTTAAGGAATAAAAGATGCACTAAAGCTAAAAGTATAGTCCTGAAGTTCTTCAGAAAATACTGGAAAGAACTTGTGTTCAAAGCAATAATAATAAAAATAAGGGACAATTTTTGAGGCTGTACTGCTGATAAAAAGCCAGTAATTGTCTTCCATGTTTTCAAATCTTAGCAGCATTCTAAAAATAGTCCTATTAAACAAAAAAACAAAATGTAAACTACTTCAAATGTATTGTGTTGGCTTGGAAGCTTTTTTAAGCTAATATTTTACTGAAAAAATCAGAATGAGACAAAAATGTCTCGATTAAAGATCTAAATGTTTCCTTGTCATACTTTAGCTACAGAAAGGTCCACCTCTTCTAATGGGTTAAAAACCAAGGGGATGTCATGATTAGTGTCAACTACAGCTCACCTAACAAGAAGGTAGATGAGGCTTTTTTTAAACAACTAACAAAGTCATTCAAAACTCCGGACTTGGTAGCAAAGGGGGACTTCAATTACTTAGACAAGTGTTGGGAAAATAGTACAACAGATAACAGACTATTCAACACCTTCTTGGAAAGCATCAGATACAACTTTTTATTACAGAAGTCGGAGAAAGCAACTAGGGGACAAGCTATTCTAAATTTGATTTTGACAAACAGGGAGAAACTAGCTGAGAATTAAGGTGGAAGGCAGCTTGGATGAAATTGATCATGAAATGAGGAGTTCATAATTCTAAGGAAGGGCAGCAGGGAAAACAGAGAATAAAGACAATACATTTCAAGGCAGGCAGGCTTTAGCAAACTGAAAGAATTGGTAAGTAAGATCCCATGGGAAGCAAGTCTAAGGAAATAAGTTCAGGAGAACTGACAATTCATAGGAAGTATAGTAAGAGCCACTCTTCCCCCTTCCTCCGGCTTAACCAGGAGACCCTTCAATGACCCAAGACTCAAAAAAGAGCCATACAAAAAGTGTGTGTGGGTGTGGTGGGGAGGTGTCAAATTACGAAGGATTAATATGCAAAAACACAACACAAGCATGTAGGCAAAAAATTAGAAAGGCCAAGGCAAAAAAAAAAGGATTAAACTGGCTAGAGACATAAAGGATAACATTTTACAACTATATGAAATGCAAGAAGACAACAGGTTAGGCCTATTACTCAATGAGGAAAGAGAGAAAGACAACAACAACAAAAAATGCAGCAATGGGCAAAGTGCTAAACGTCTTTTTTGTGTCAGTTCTCACCAAAAAAGAAAGCAGTGACTGGACAACTAACATAGTGAACATCAGTGTAAAAGGATAGGATCTAAGACTATGTCTACACTACCACTTAAGTCAGCAAAACCTAAGTCACTCAGGGACATGAATATTCTGTCCCGAGCAACATAAATTACAGCAACATCACCACCGGTGTGGACAGCGCTATGTCAGTGGGAGAACTTCTCCTGCTGACAGCTCCCACTGCTCACTGGAGTGGATAAATTATGCCAATGGGAGAGCTCTCTCCTGTTGTCCTAAAGCTGCTACACTAGGGATCTTCCAGCAGCATAGCTGCATTGATTCAGCTTCAGCATTGTAAACTCTCTAATGTAGACATAGCCTGAGACTAAAATAGGAAAAGAACAAGTTAAGAATCATTTACACAAGTTAAATGCCTTCATACCTGGAGACCCTGGCAAAATACATCCTAGAATACTTAAGGAGCTGGTTGAAGGGATCTGTGAGCCATTAGTGATTATCTTCGAGTACTCATGGAGGATAGGAGAGATCCCAGAGGACTGGAAAAGGGCAAATACAGAACGTATCTATAAAAAGGGGAATAAGGACAATCCAGGAAACTAGTGACCAATCATCTTAACTTTGGCACAAACAATAATGGCACAAACAATCAATCAATTTGTAAGCACCTAGAAGAAAATAAGGTGATAAGTAACAGTCATCATGGATTTATCAAGAACTTATGTCAAACCAACCTACTGTTCTCCTTTAACAAGCCTTGTGGATGAAGGGAAGTAGATCATGTGGTGTATCTTGACTTTAGAAAGGCTTTTTGATGTGTCTCACATGACCTTCTCATAAACAAACTAGAGAAACACAACCTAGATGAACCTACTATAACATGGGTGCATAACTGGTTGGAAAAGCGTACTCAGAAAGTAGTTATCAATGGTTCACAATCAAGTATGAAGAGCATATCATGCAGGGTTCCACAAGGATCTGTTCTGAGTCCGGTTCTGTTCAATATCTTTAATCATTAATGATTTGGAAAATGGCAGAGAGTACACACTTACAAAGTTTGCAGATGACATCAAGCCAGGACAGGTTGCAATCGCTTTGGAGGACATAATTAGAATTCAAAATGATCTGGACAAACTGAAAAAATAGACTGAAATAAATAGCATGATAATTCAATAAGGACAAATACAAAATACTACACTTAGGAAGGTATAATCAACTGTACAAATACAAAACGGGAAATGACTGACTAGGAAGAAGTACTACAGAAAAGGTTCTGGAGGTTACAGAGGATCACAAACTAAATATGAGTCAACAAAGTAATATTGTTGCAAAAAGAGCAAACATAATTCTGGGATGTGTTAGCAGGAGTGTCATAAGCAAGACACAAGAAGTAACTCTTTCACTCAATTAGCATTGATAAGGCATCAGCTGGAGTCCTGTGTCCAGTTCTGAACACATTTCAGGAAAGATGTGGACAAATTGGAGAAAATCCAGAGGAGAGCAACAAAAAATTAAAGGTCTAGAAAGCATGGAAAAATTGCACGGAAAAATTGAAAAAATTGGGTTTGTTTAATCTGGAGAAGAGAAGACTGAAGGGAGACATGATAATGGTCTTCACATACGTAAAAGGTTGTTATGAAGAGGAGGGTAGTAATTGTTCTCCTTAACCACTCAGGATTGGACAAGAAATAAATGGTTTTAAATTGCAGCAAGGGAGATTTCAGCTAGACATTAGGAAAAACTTCCTCATTGTAAGGGTAGTTAAGCACTGGAACAAATTATCTAGGGAAACTGCAATTTCCATCACTGAAGGTTTTTAAAAACAGATTAGACAAACACCTGTAAGCAACGGTGTTAATAACATTCAGTCCTGCCTCAGTGCAGGGGACTGATTAGATGACCTGCTAAGGTCCCTTCCAGTTCTGCATGTCTATACTATGATTCTTCTTATACTGGCAGAAATATTTTGTTTTTCCACCTTCTTTCAAGATGCTAAATTTATGTATGATTTGTTTTGTTTTTTTTTAAATAACCATTTTATTTCCCCCCCCTACCCACAGGTATCTTTGAAGTATATGCTGTAGGTGTTTGGTTTGCTCTTTGATTGCTTGCCTGCCTCAGCCTGACATTTGTCAAGGGTCTCATCTTCAAAGAGCACTAAAGCAACACATGTTCTTTGTCCCAGACATCTTAGATTAAAATGCTGCTCATTTTAAAGTGAACAATGGCTCCAAGTTGTTTGTAGCTCCCTCAAGGCTACAGCAGTTTATATTCGGCTTAACAAAATGCTAAAGTGAATTTAAAAATAACCCCATTAGTGATTACCAGAGCTTTATAGCTTCAAGATTGTGCTACACTTGAACTCACAAGAGCTTGAGGAATTTTTCAGAATGACTCAAGTTCTGACAGACTTAGCTGACAGGTTGAAAGAAGCCAAATGGATAATTCTGCACAATAATTATCTTCCTATACATTAATCTCAATTTTTTACCTAGCCTACAAGATAAATATCTCTAGTATGAAAGTCTCAACTACCTCCATGCAGAACATTTCATTGCTCTTAGTTGCCTTTACTGAGTTTTTCCTCGTTTATTTGCATGCACTTCTATTCCTTGTTATGATTGTCTGAATCAAAAATCACTGGGCAGCTTAAATGAATTTGCCTTGCCAATGCAGTCCAGTGGAGAATCCCTTTTGCCACTGCTACCATGGGAAAGCAGCTCTTTTAAGCCCTTAGTGATAATTGTACCTTCCTCCTCTTTTATATTGTCTGTGAAATAAGTGTACATTAATAGAGACATTTAATGGTGCTGATCCCAATTCTGACCTCTCTCACAGCAGCTGATCTCTCCTAATACTCACAGCTGAGTTTGGTCTTCAATCAGTGGGATCCATTTTTTTACTGCAATAATCTTGATGTAGGTTCCAGGCGAGTAAGGCTCAGTCTACACTAAAGTTCTGCCAACATAGCTATTTCAGTTAGGAGTGTGAAAAAATACACCCATAAACACCACAGCTCTGCTGGCCAAAGCCCCTTCACCCCACCCCCTGGAAATGCAGCTTATACCAGCAAAAGTCCTTCTGCAGTCACAGCCTTTCACCCCCACCCCAGTGTAAATTAGAGCAGCCTTTGGGATTATTCTAACTCATGGTTGCCTCTTTACAGATGCCAATGGACAGCTTCAAAACCAAGCACTGCCCCTAAGTCCAGGATAGCTAGAGCGCAAAGACTTATGGCCACTTCCCCTTCCATGGAATACTCCTATGTCATGGTTTCCAGGTTGGGAAGCACAGGACCATTTATGTTGACCCTACACTGCTCCTGCACCAACACATCCCCTTTAGAACCTCTGTACATTGCCAGAGCAGCTCACCTGGACCAGAATCTAGCCCTTAACAAAACTAAACAATTGTGCACCTGTCCACTCCCATCAGTCTCACTCCCCACTCTTTTAAAATTCTTCTTTAGCATAGTTTGTCTTGCCCCCACTTCCCTTTTTTTTTTTTTTTTTTTTTGCTCTGTGATGATACCAGGAAGGGAAAGCAAAGGGAGGAAAGAGAAACAATGTAACATTGCTACCCCTTTTTAACATTTCTGCATCCACTCTTGACCTACACAGCATTTTCTTGCAGCAGCTGACTTGGAGATCTCTAACAAGCCTTGATCACTGAAAAACCCCACACTAACCCACATATCTAGCTCAGCAAAGAACCACTTGGAAACCTACATTTACAAAACCATTCTTGTACTACTTTGATGATATTTAGTGCACTGCAGTGTGTTTTGTTCCTTTAGGAAACGATAGCAGCAACTGCAACAAGACAGCACTGTGCTGCAATATTTTTCATCTCAATCCATCTGGGTGGTTCCTTCTCACACTGGAGAGCAATAGCGTTAACTCTTTGACTACAAGGTCATACTCTAAAGATGGTTGGAGTCTTGAAATATGTTTCTCAAGAGATCAGGAAACAAAAGTGTTATGGTAGCTTGTTCCTATGTAACATGACTAGATAGGACAATGTTTCTGCTTTTGCTCTTATATTGTTTCTGTATTGCCCTTGTAGTAACAAAAGGTTTTAGTATGTATTCTTAGTAACAGTATCGGATTCCTTACCCAAAGGAGAAAAAAATAGCATGTTTTCTTTTCCCTGAAGTCTCTTTCTATTACGGTCTTAGCAGGGCATTCTTAGAAAGATGAATGTGTTATTTCATTAGTAGTGATTTTACACTATTGTACTTCGGCAAGATTTGCTCAGGGGCTGTACATTATGCTACATTAGTGGTGTTCTCTGTACAGTAAGAGGTCATTTTTCATGTATTTACCATTGGAAAAGGTTGCTTGTCATTGCTGCTGTTAAACTTAGCTAAGTGTTAGTGCAAGCCAAGTGGCACAAACCTAGATGCCACAGTAACTGCAGATTACAGGTTCTTGGCTATTCTAAATCACAGGAAAATGGGATGGATAAAAACTGCTGGGCTTGTAACTGACTGAGATGATCACTTATACCACCTTCTTCCTAAAGCAAGACCGTGGAGGGTACCACAATATTGTTACAGACACCTGTTCAGTGTCAAATGCACACAGTATTGCTAATGTTTGACAGCATCTACCATATACTCAATGCCTCAAGCAGAACAGATACTAACAAACTGGTAAACGACACTCCATTTGTAATCTTTCAAGAACATGTATTAATTCTTCAGGAAACCTGGTCTGTTGAGTCTGAAAAATTCCATGTTGATAAAAATTCAACATTCTCATCAGGCATAAGTAACAAAAGAGTAAGTCTAGTGATTTTGTAAAGTGGCCAGAAAAAAATATAGAGCAGTTTGATTTTTTTAGAAGTCAGAAACATACCATTACCATGCATGCTGGTTTAGGTTTGAAATTTTTAATCTCTGGGAAATTACGCTTTCACTTATAATTCTGAACTGAAATGGACAGTGATTTGTCCAAAGCACAGAAGACAAAAAGAAGAAATAGTGACAAAGGAATAACAAACTGCCATTTCACAAGTGTAACGATAAACTGCAGGTTATGTGGGCATTCTGGATTAATTATTCTAACCAGTCTTAATGTACTCTGGCTCATACATAATATCCAATTAGTCTATAATAGCACTGGTAATATAGCTCAATTACTTGTACTTTAGGCTCACAAAAGAAACATAGCAAGGCTAAAAATGGCATTCCTTTCTAAGCCTCCCCATTTTCAATGTTAATATCCTTCTAAAAGTACTGGGAGGATTCGAAATTTATGTTTGGTCTTACATTAAAGGTGAATTCTTTCAAGATGTCTGAACAAAAAACAAAATCGATCCCATTATTTCTGAGGCAGTCAATTGAGATTTAATATTTCTTTTTTTTTTTTAATTAGAGACTTTTCTTCTACTCAAACACCCCAAACACAGCTGATTGTAAAAATTTCTGAGCATGTGGTTACTCACATCACTCAGGCATAATTGCTTTGCTACGTTTGAAAGAATGAGTAAAATTTAAAACAGAAAATTTGATGGCAAACACACTCCAATTTCCTATAACACATCTGCAATTAACCATCCTCTCATTGAAGTGAACATGGGAACAATGACACACATAGCCATACTATGGTTAAATGAGGCAACCTCAATTTTGAGATTAACCAACAAGACTCCTTTCCCCTCAAACCACTATGCAAGGCGGGTGCAGTGTGGAATTCAGCTGGGCACCAATGGCTCCAGGTTCTACAAATAGGAGGGTGCGTATGAGAGCAATGCACCCTCTACACCTCAGGCCTACCTAGGGACCCCATCTCAAAGCCAGAATTCCAACCTCTTCTCCTCCTCCATGCAGAGGGTAGATCTGAAATGAGGGGAGCTACACTGCATGAGACATGGAGGCATATCCCTTCACCCCACAATGTCATGCTTGGAGCTAATGCCCAAGCAGCCAATTGGGTTTTAATCCTGTTTTAATCCACCAAAGTGGTGACAAATGTAATTCAAATCCCAAAACTAGAATGCCAAGATGGAAGATGAAAAAAAACCTCACATAGCAGTTTGCCTATTTTGCCAAATGGGAAAAATCCCTTCCAAACCCCAAACAAAAGACTGGTGAGATCCACCTAGCTCCCCAGTGCCACGGGAGTCCAGAATAGTAGGTAAGGGCAGGAAAAAGTAGGGCTGGAACAGAGAGCCCATAAAAGGGCTACTCAGCTCAACAGCATATGGTAGCCATTACCCCTCCCCCCACTCTAGCAGGTGAGAACCAGTTAGCTGGCCCATCTCACGCTCCAATGCCTAGATGCAGCATGAGATGGCCTGCAACCATCTGCACAAAACGGAGAAAGAGGGAAGGGTAAAAAAAGAAGCGCGGGCATGCGCGCACTCACGCACGCTGCAGGCCATTGGGAGAGGGAGCCGGAGAAGGGTGGGTAGCACTGCCCTATCTGGTCCTGGCTGAGATCCACCAAGGAAAGGGATGTCTCCATTACTCCTAGCCCCATCAAAGGTGCAACTCAATCAGCAAGTTGCGGAAACTATCCTCGATTCCACATCCCATAAATACACGTGAGACCCTCCCAACTTCTCCATGCAAAAAGATTACTTATTGAAATAAAGAGGTATGTGAATATTATGGCACGTATGCTAGGAAGAGCAAGGGGACTGGAGGATTTGCAGTGGGAGGAGACCTGAGATGTAGTGCCTGTAATTGAATTGATTGGAAAACTAGAAGTTCAGAGGAAAGCAACAAAGTTGATTAGATTGCTGGAAGAGTTAATTTAAGAGGACATAGTAAATGGAATAAATATGTATAATTTGGTAAAATGACAATTGAGGAAAAGTGACTTACTCCTTCTGATGAGTGACTTTCAAGTAAAATAGGATGTGATAACCAAGGAATGGAAAGATCAATGAAGAAGCCTGGGTTGGGAATCATTAACCAAAACGGTGAGAGACTCATTGTACTGTGCTTGGCATCCAACCTAGTTCTCCCAAGCCCTCGATTCCCTCACAAAGAGATACATAAAGAAACATGGCCTTAGCCAAATAGCAAAATGAAAAACCACATTCACCACATTAGCATTTGCTTGAAATTCAGGTCATCTGTCCAACACGCAAGGGCATATCGAACAGCAAATGTCTGCGGCAATCACAATCTTTGCATTGCTAAACCTGAAACTAAAATCGAGAAAGATCTTTAAACAGAAAGCAGTAAAGAATATCAACAGTACAGACTGAATACACAAGAGTACTGCAAGGAATTCTGACCTGAACAGATCTGAAGGGCTGCCAAAGGCAAAGGAAGGCAAGACACACACTGGACCTGAATGAAAACGGGCAGTAGTCAGTGGCATGTGTATGTGACTCAAGATGCAGCAGTCGCAGTTGGATATCAACACAGAAAGAACAACAATGGGATAAGTCAAAAGATATGGTGTCTCATCAAGGAAAGAAAAATACTGAAAGGAAAATTCCTGAAAGCTAAGACCAACAACAGATTGGAAAAAGCAAAGGAGGAGTGCAAGAAAGTAAAAAAATCAGTGAAAAGCAATGCAAGGAAAGACAAACGGAGATATGCTGAAGACCTAGCAATTGAAACTGCTGCTATGCCAGGAAACAACAGAGCCATTTATCATGTGTCTAAAATCCAGTGTGTAAATTTCAAAACAAGGAATGGGCCAATAAAAAGCAAAGATGAAAAAATGCTTACAGGTGAGGTAGAACAGAACAACAGATGGGCAGAGCATTTCTAAGAAGGTCTCAACAGACCCAGATCCACTTGAGCACCAGATTTCAATGAAACATGAGAACCTGATCAACTTGACATTCACATCCAACCACAGAGACGCCAGAAGTACAATCAAGCAACAGAAAAACAACAAAGTGGCCAAATCACAGCAGAAATGCTAATCACGCTAGATACCAGCATCTTAATGAAACAGAGTTGTTCTATGAAGATTGGAAAAAATAGATACCTCCTGACCAGTGGAAACATGGAATCATAATCAGAAAACCCCAAAAGGATGATCTTACTGACTGTAATAACTGGAGAAGAGCTATAATACTCTCTGTTATAGGGAAGGCCTTCCGCAGTATGACATTACACAAAATGAAAAAGGCAGTAGAGGAAAGGGAAGGACAGGCTGGATTCAGGCCCCAAAAGTGCTTGTGTACATCAGATATTCACATTAAGGACAATTATAGAAGAATGTATATAATGGCAAGCTCCCTTCTTCATCAGTTTTATTGATTTTTCAAAAAGCATTTGACAGCCTGCACAGATATACATTATGGAATATTCTTCAGGCCTATGGAATCCCAGTTAAAGTCATCAATCAATATTATCAAGGCCTCACAGAGATGCAAAGTACTCTATAAGGGTGAACAGACAACAGAGTGGTTCAATATAGACACTGACAAGAAACAGGCTCTGATTCGGCATTGCTACATACTGGATAATGAAGTAGTATATTAACACCACAAACGCTGGTATAGCATGAGTTGATGGCAAATGCTTAGAGGACCTAAACTTTGCTGCTAACATGCAAGTTAGCAACATCTCTGAAAAGTTACAAACAAAGATAGAAAACCTGACAAGAACAGTAGGCCAAGCAGGGCTCAAAATTAATTATGCTAAAACAATCATCCATGAAACCGAGATGTCAAGCAGTATCAAGTTATAAGGCAAAAATATCAAGAAAATAGAATAGCTCATCTGTCTGGGCAGCACTATATTGGCCCACAGAGACCTCATAAAAGGAGGGACATCAAAGTCAGGAAAGGCATCCACAGCATTTAATAAGCTTAATAACATATACAAATCAAAGATGCACAGCACTAGAACAAAACTGAGAGACTTTTCAATTCAAATGTAATCTCAGTGCTACCATATGGCTGTGAGATCTTAGAACGTTAGACAGAAAACTAGACAGCTTAAAAAATAAGTGCTTACAAAAGATTCTGGGCACTGTTTGTTAAGACTTTATTTCCAATTAAGAGAGCCAAGAAATCGCCACCCAGCAGCTCATTGACACTAGAATCAGAAAGCAGCCCTGGACATATTTTGGGCATGGCCAAATATGGATGCCAACACACAAGATCCCACATAAAGCTGTCAAGCGGCATGAGCAAATGAGGGTGCCCAAAAGAAACCTTAAGAAGAATCCTCAGATTGGAGGGCAGAACAGTCAATCTCAACATAACAGAGCAGATGGAAGCAGCAGAAAATGACAGAAGAATGGACGAGACCAGCCTCTGCCTTGTGTATCAACTTGCCCTGGGAAGGATGCATGTAGGTATGCGTACAAAACAAATATTTGACATTAGTGTAAAAATCAAGGGAAGAGAAGGTGTTCCAAAGGACTGAAAATAATCATGGAAAAGCTGGAATAAATCCCAGGAGAAAGTGGCAAGATCTAGTACTGTGCAACCTTTTCACATGAGGAGTGATGAAAGCTGCATCAAAGAACAAGTTCACAACTAAATTGCAAGGAACAATCCTGCCTTGGCAGGACAATGAATGAGAGGACTTATTATAGTAACTCTTATCCATATCGAACTTACCTTGTTTTATGACACACTTCTTGATTTCTTTAAACCAAAATAAACGCGCACAAAGAATGTAGAGGGTTTTATAAACCAAAACCATGTAAATGAAACATTAAGGGTGTAAATGCAAACAACAGCAATAAGCAACAAAAAGTTACCCTTCCAATACTAATGTTAACGTAGCCATGTTGCACACGCATACTAAGTCATATATTTAACATTACAATCAGTAACCTAAAATACTACAACAATGTCATGTGTGCAATGATGCAGAGTTAACATTTCTGTTGGAACCTTAACTTTTGAGTTACTGACATACTAAAAGTATTTACATTTACTACCTAATGCTGCATTAATATTTTTTTCACTGAATATGAAAATACTATTTCAGAGAAAATGCTGAAAGCTCACTTCACAATGAAAGCTCACTTCAAAATTCTGCTGTGCAGCATTCCAAAGATGAGATGACCCAAACTAATGGAAAGGTTGGAGACTGCTTGGATACACCGGCTCAGGCAAACTATTTTGTTATTAAAAACTGAATGACTATTTCCCCATGTTTTTATATCAGAATATAGAATGATTTCATAAGGTAAAACATGAAAGCACACTCTATGAGACAAAAAATCATTTCTCCAAATCAGGCTGCTTCTTTACATTTTCTAAGTACAGTTAGCAAATAGAATACTGTCAATGAAATAGAAGGAATTGCCCCCAAAATTCAGTTTAAGAACGTTATCTGTAGTGTTGAAGTATTAGTGTTGACCTAGCATTTTCTTCAAGACATATAAGGGTATATATATAAGCCACCACACTTATTTTCTATCAGTGTGTTCTCTGCTTCTCCTGATTTTATTTTGAGATTTTAAAACTAACACTGTAACTGGAGCTTGTTTGCTTTTTTACACATTTTTAAACAATTAATTATTTCTCCTCTATATACAAAGAACTCAATTCTGCCCTCAGTTTCACTGTTGTAGTCCCCATTCACATAACTCTAGTAGTAGTGAGAGAGACCTAACTTTTTGGTACTTACCAGTTCTGAGATCAATTGCACTTAAAGATCACATCATTATGGATAGAACTGAGCCCTACAATATTTTGACAGCTTGTCCCTTACCCTTTCCAAAAATCTTGAGGGAAACCATAATAGAGTTTCACAGGGACTGACCAAGTTTTTGACAGAATATTACTAAAATGCCTTTGATTCTTCATTCCTCTCTTCTGGCCAACTTTTGTATAACATCAATCACTTTTCTAAGATGACATTTATTTTACTTTTTTTTCCTCCTACTTAGTATCCAGTGGCAACAGCAACACAGACAGAATGTAGGGATTTAAAAACACATACATTAAATGGAGTTCTGCAATTTATGATGTCAGTCTGAATTTGTATAGGCAATTACCACACACAATTTTAATATTTCAGGACTTTGGTAGAAATCTCCCAGCATGCAGCTGGATGTGTCCAAATTGGTAATGTTCACATTTTGTCATGTCAGATAACATATGTCCATTTCCCTGAAAATGTAGTTAACATCCAAATTCAAAATTTAAAAAACTTCACAAGTACAAAAAAACAAATCTGAACAACTAGGTCCACCACGATCACTAGACTTCTGTTTAACTAAGTCTCTCTGGTACTATCTTAAATGTTAGAAAAAAGACATTCAAGCATCATAACCTACTTTAAGGATAATGTCCAGAAAGTTAGCTGATGTGTAAGAGGCAGTGATAAGCCAAAAGTTATTCAGGCCAAGCTGACATGGTAAGTGAGGATACGGATATACTACATTTTAGGGATTTTTTTTTTAAATGATGGTTAACGTAACGTTTTCAGCCAATTTTCCTCTATGAATCTTCTCCACTTTACTTGAATAGTTAAGCAAAAGAAACCAAATGTACTAGATTTTAGAATATATTAATATGAGTCACGTTGGACTCCTACTGCAGTTTATGTGAAGACTACATAGGGTGACCACATTTCCCCAAACTGGAAACGGGACGTAGAGGGCTGCCTTAAGCCACCTGGCACCGCTGCGTCGTCTTCTGCACCCCCATGAACGTTCCTCCGTGCCCCCAACTCAATCAGGTAGCAGAGATGAGGGCAGGGTGGAAGAGGAATGGGTTTGGGCTGGGATCTGGGCAGCAAAGCAGGGTGTGCGTGTGCGAGCGTGAGTATTTTTGGGCTTGGAGCCAGGAAGTGAAGCTACTGGATTATGATCCAGTTAGCAGTGTGATGCCCTTTTGGGGGCTGGAATAGCAGAGAGGCAGGAAGAAGGCTCCAGACAGCAGGCAGATTGCTCCCAGCTGGTGAGGGGAGGAGGGAGAGGAGCAGGCAACAGGAGACGGGTTGCTCCCGGTTGATGGTACGAAACTCGGCGGGAGAGGAGGCACGTGCCACTCATTGCCCTCCCTAAACGGTGCCCCTGCAGGGAGGTGGCAGAAGCGGCCAACTGCAGGCAGACTGGGGAATGAAAGAAGCCAGTTGGGATGGGAGGGTGGACCCATCACCCCTTACTAAGATAGACAGTCACAGGTGAGGCCCTAGAATATGCCAAGTTTTAGAGAAAGGAAGTTGTATTCCTGTAGATAAAATATTAATGAGTTCAGCTCTTAAAGATTTAAAACAACTAAGCCAGAATCTACTAGGAAAGAAACTTCTAAAAATAAAATACAAATTATGAATAATAAAAATATTTTTTAAAAGAAATCCACTTTAAAAATCCAAGCCCCCAAAGAGTCTGTCTCCATTAGAACCAAGCAGAAAGATAACAGATTAATGGATGTTGCAACTCTTACTGAGAGTGAATACCTCTAAATTGTGAATGGCAAACATGAGCAAATTAAACAAGTCTTTTGGTTATTGCAAATCACACACTGCACCACCAAATTATTGTCATGAATATACATATGGAAGAATCAAACTCTACTGCTAAAATATTCAAAATAACCTTTCATACGTGAAATAGACATTATGACTCCTCCAAACAGTTTACCTCACTAAAGCCCTACTCCAACAACCACTCAAGTCAAAACAAAGTCTCCTATTGACTTCAGTGGTGCAGGACCAGGATTTAAGAGAACAGCAGAGTTTACAAAAAATGCAATGTTTTCGTGAATTAGTGCATGTTAACTTGTTGGTATGCTCCACATACTCAATGAAGATATGTACCATCTAAAATAATACTTAGTATTTATTTAGCACTTCTTAATATAAGGATCACTTTACAAAAATGTATAAATATCTCCATTTTACAGATGGGGAAATTACCCTCTTTGTGAATCAAAGTGACTTGCCCTATGATCCACAGCAAACTATTAGTACAGCCAAGAAGAAAATCCAGGTCTCCTGATTTACAGTCTTCTGGATTAACAAGATTAACCTTGCCTCTTCACAATGTTTTTTATCTTTTGTGTAGATATATATGGTGGTCTAGATTCCAGTTACCTGAGGAATCTACTCTCCTTCTATGTATCTCATCTGGTAGCTAATATCTGATTAGAGAAAATGGGATGTATGTGTCACTCCTGCTGTTAGCTCTTCCACCACTACCGTCTAAGACTGGCAGCAGACCATTTTCAGTTGAAGATTATTAGCTAGCAAAGATGCAGAGCTAATGGACTTCAGAGCACAATGTTTGGGCCTTTCAAATGGGATTTTATTAAATATAGTATAATATACATAGTAAATTGCTCCCAACTACCCATAAAAATGATAGCTTAATTAATAAACTCCAGGATCAGTTGAACTGTGCACATATATTTACACATGGGTGTGTACCAATATAAAATATGTATGCACAAGTGATTTGCCCATGTGATCCATATAACATATTTGTGACAGTTACCTCATCTGTTAAATAAATTAGAGAGAGAGAGAGAGAGAAAGAGAGAAAGAGAGAGAGAGAGAGATGTAATTGCATGTAGTTGCTGAGATTTGTCAATTAAAAAAACCATTCAGTTGTCAACCATTAGAAGGAATTAACATGACTATTTCATGAACTTCTGAAAAACAACAGAGCCTATTTGCTCCTGCCAGTGTGCCATCCAGTAACTAACTACACTTAAAGAAACAAATGTTAGGACTAAAAATCTGACAGTTGTCCATTGGAATGGAAAATCTCCTGAATTCTAACTTCCTTGAAAACAAAAACAAACAAAGTCACAACACATACTGCTGAGGAATTTACACTTCTTTGTTGGCCATACAAAAACAAGGTTATGCTCTGATGACACTTCATCAATAAGAGCTCATTTACAAGAAGAGTGGAGTATGCAATAGTTGGAGGGTGCTCAGCACATCCATGCAAATGCTGAGGAAGCGTGCTGAACGTTTGCTCCTGCTCCCACTGACACCAATGGAAGGCTTGCCACAAACTCCAATGGGTCCGTAATCAGGACCTAAACCACTGCACTAACAAAAGATAAAGAACACACTAAGGGAATGGTAGATGACACACCAAGCAGCTTTGGCATAACATGACGCTATGTAAATATAGTAGTTTATTAAACAAAGACAGCTGAATTCATCTCCAAGAAAAATATGGGAAGAAATCAACATTTGCCAAATGGAGGGACAAAATTAAACACAAAAGAACCAAATAAATTTCTAGGTAAATATTAAAAAGGAGAAAAATAATATATAGTGCCAAGTACTGCTGTGATGTGCAGCCAGCCGACATGAGTGCCAATACACCTGGTAACAGCTCTGAAATGGAAAAACGGGGCAGACTGTACCTGCAGAGCAGGAACTATTTGAGCATAAACCTCCAGAACAAAATGTAAAATGCACTTATTCAACTTTGCTGGTTTTACCTGATTTTATGGGAAAGCTAAGAAGACAGACAAGAAAGAAGAGACACAAGAGAAGATGCACAATAGAGGAGAGGAGAAAATAATTTAATCAAATAGCACACAGAGACAGAGTCATCGCAGTCAAGGTCAAAAGGGACAACTAGATCATCTAGCTCAAACCACCTCAAGGGAAGTAGGGATCAAAATTAAGACTACTGATCTACCGTGATTTTGGATATCATCCACTGGCAGGTACTCAGATACCATATTGCTGTATTCCATTATTAGGACAGATGCACAAGGGATGCATTTATATCCTTCACTTCCTATCATGAAACTTCCGTGTAGTGTTAGTGTGCACAGTTGAATACTTGCAGCATTTCATCACAGAGGAAACGCTGTATTTCCGTGGGTTATGTACATGTAATCCATGCCTGCTTGGTGTGGCACTCTGTCCCCCTCTAGTGGCACCTAGGCCAACTAGAGATTGATAAATCTGCTTTTAACTGATGCTGCAAAGCAGCGATTCCCAAGCTCTACCACATTGCATACCACCAACATAAAATGCCACCACCTGTAGGGGTTGGGGGAAGGGGCAGGGCCAGAAGGGGGAAGCAGCCACTGCACTGCTTGAGGGCAGGGCCAGCGCTGGAGTGGCTCCTGACCAGCCCCCAACAGTAGGTGGACACGTACCATTCGGAGGTGGCCTGTGTACCACTGGTGGTACACGTATCACAGTTTGGGAACCACTGCAGTAGAGGCTCATCCACACACACTCACACACTGTGTGTGTGTGTGTGTGTGTGTGTGTGTGTGTGTGTGTGTGTGTGT
>ML675612.1:3805047-3833023 GCA_007922155.1 Mesoclemmys tuberculata | reverse complement strand
TGTGTGTGTGTGTGTGTGTGTGTGTGTGTGTGTGTGTGTGTGTGTGTAAATTATCTTGATGTTAGCAAAAGATGATTTCATATCCTATTTTACAAGAGCATATTCCACTTCTTCTCCAGTTGCTTCTGGATCACAAAATAATATTGTATTTATGACAGCCATACTTCCTTGACTCTTGCTGCTGTTAAATTTATTGTAGTTTTTTGTGAAACAGGAGTGGTGCTCATGTATATTGGTAATTAAAGGGTGATTTACACCACCCATCCACACTTTAACGGGCAGAGCTAATAGTATTTTTTAAAGTTAGTATTTACTCAGACTGTCTCTTAGTCCTTTCTCCACTTGCTGAAAGAGGGACTAGTGTACAGCAGAGCTCAGCTCACAACTAATATCCTTGCTGTTAGAGTCAGACACAGCAACTGAACATTTTGTGTCTTTCTCCTCCTCCCAACCTCCAACATCTCCTTCTTCTTTAAGGAGTTAGCATGGGGGTAAGGTGAAAGGAATTTCCTACAGACAGAGCTGCAAGAGGAGCATATAAATTGCTTGCTAATTGAAGGGGAACCAAGCCAACAAAGTAAATGGGAGATAAGGAAGGAGGGGAGTGCTGAGAAAGAAAGAGGTATTATTGATAGACAAGGGGAGGAAGCAGGTTAATGTCCCAGTGAGGATTTGGGGAAATAAACAAAAAAGCTCCTGGTAATGGACCCAGGCTGGGAGAAAAACCTCCTCTCCCATCACTCTGTGCAGTTCCTGAGAAGTTGCCAGCATTAGCTAGTCAGCAGTTACCCTCCCCACTACATATCCCACCAGTATGCCTCAGTATGCAGCCAAGTTAAACTCCCCCAGCAAGCAGATTTTAGGCTCTGTTCCCCATTCCAAATATGGCTGCTGGTTTGTGGTAACCCTGTTCCCGTGCCTCCAATATACAAGCATAAAATATCATGACTCAAAGGGAAAAAAAGGAGGGGTTGTATTTATACACTTGTTACCAACTACTCCAATATCATCAATGGGGCAAAATAAATGCAGACCACTGATTGATTCAGACCCAGTTAAGGGGTGCAACGTCTTTTTTATAACTTGAATGCATAATTAAAAATAGATAAAAACGCCCATGGGTATAAGTTCACCCCTCAACATGGATGCATTTGCCTACCCTGTTTGTGTTAACAACAATTTGCATATAATGAAGGTGAAAACAGAACAGCGAGAGTACCATTAAAATTTAATTTAGATTCTAGAGGTGAAGCATTTTTCAATTATGCCTCACAAGGTATGTCAAACCAAATTTAAAAGAACTTGATATGCTGACATGCCAAAAAAACTGTTTAGGTTTCCAGTTCTATTATATTTCATACTGGTCATACAATTGAAAATGGAATCTTGATTTCACTTGACAGCATAGTTTTATTCCAGTACACACAATATTACAATGTATAGCCATTGCTAGATTTGGACACTGAAGAGAAAGAAAGGGCTTTTTTAGCAGCAAAAGACACACTTTTTTATACTCTTTTATGAAAGTATCTCAAAATACTATCCCTGCTTATTTCATACTGAACTGCATATTCCATCCTCATGAAACTGTTACTTTGGTTCACCATATCCTGTCCCCATTGAAATCAACAGCAAAACTCCCATTAATTTCCATAGGAGCTGACAAGCCATTTTTAGTAATTTCATAAAACCTTATATCAGAGTAGTACAATATATAATTTCTGTAACAGTGAATTAGACTGCCTAGAGTTATCATCAATGACTGGTAAAAAAGTTTTATGGGCTAAAAGAAGCAATAAAAGGGAATTTACAGTAAAAGTCTGCAATATACCACTAATTTAGAATGAAGACAAGTATAACTTTGTTCAGAAACAGAAAGAATGACAAAAAACCCTCAGAGAAACTAGTACTCATGGGCAACCTTACTGCCCAGGTATTTATCCTAAGACTAATACAGCAACACAGCTCTTGGACAGCATTGAATATTGCTGCCCATGATTCAAAAGTTATTTACAATGAATCCGTTTTGGATGTGAAACCCACTCCCGCAGTCCTTTCCCAGACAAAATGCCCATTAATTTATTTTGAAGTAATTACAGTTTTACCAAAGTAAAGACTCTGGGATCAACCCACAATATTAGCTAAGAGCAAAATTTTCAAACAAACTATAAAAGAAAGGAAAGGCTCAAATATATACACACACACACCTTAAATCAGAAGATGGTATTTCAAAAATACCAGGATATTTGAAAGTCAGGCAATCTGGAGATACTAAGCCTTATGGCCTTAAATTTCCAGAAACAAGTTTAATTCTGTCCACACAACAACCACCAGTGAACCACTGGCTAACGTAATGGAAGTATTTCACCTGTTCTTCCAATTACTGAAATTAACAATGGAAAAAATATGTGCAGAGCTCAATTCACCTGTACATGAAAGAACAAGGTTATAACATTTCTAAGGAAAATGAGCAACTCACCCCTATTTAGGAGGGAAATGGCTGGGGGGAGGGGGAGCAGTTTACTTTTGCATTCTGTTTGCTCCTGATGAGAGCTCCTCCGTTTTAACTGCCCTCTTTTTGAAGGAGGTGGAAGCACAATTTATTCTTCTTAGTAATGGCATTTTGGGAAAACAATAACCAGCTACAGCCCTGCTCCCTGAGAACTGAGGAAGCACCATACTCTTAAGAGGAATGGGAGGTTACTCAGCCATAAATTTGTTCAGTCCTGCTTCCTGAACCCCACCTGCTCAAGCCCAAACTTCAGTCAAAAACCCCTTCAGAGGAAGAATGAAAAGGGAAACTTGATAAAATCTCATATATTTTTCCTTAAAGATCCATAGTGCACTGGACAGAAGGTCACGTCTGCATGCCATCCAGGCAGAACAGAAACTCCGTTCTCAGCTGGTAGTCAGCAGATAGCATAGCTCAGTGAGAAGGAAAGCACTATTTCTCTTGGTCTGCTCTGCCTTGCAGTTAAAAATGGAAGGAAATGCCCAGAAAGATGAAGCTGTTGAACAGAAAAGCATACTTTGTGAAGATAAGACATCCAGTAGCCAGGATTGAAGCTGTTAAAATCAGCAATGGGGGGAGCAATTAAGCTGCCAGTAAAAAAATAAATAAATAAAAAGGCTGTTAAAAATACAAATTTTAGACTTTTATGGACCTCTGTTTTCATGTTCCTGTGTGATGATGCGTTGCATTTCTGCCTTGGTTTCAGTACGAGTGAGGCTGTTTATTGATTTTAGAGAAGTGATTAAAGAAAATCTATTTAAAATATTTCTATTGCTAGCTTCTTTCCTTTTAAAAAAGGTCAATGATGTTATTAAAGTTGCTGATAAAAATGGCAGAAGCAGGAAAATAAACCTGCTATAGTAAAATTATATTTTAATATGATCTGACAGAAAGAATTGGGTATTTATGAAAAATTGGTATCTTGTCAGGTTTTTTTGTTTTGTTTTGTCCTGGCAACTCTGTCACTGTGATACTGTCAGTATCACCTGTGACAAGTACTGGGAAACAACCTGAAGACTGCAATACACTCGGAGATATTATCACATGACTACTACAGACAGCAATTCTACTACGAAAGAAAACCATGAGCAAAAAGAAAGAAGGCCAATGTAGCCACATAAAGAAGTACTTAAGGAGCCGAAGGTTAAAAAGACGTTGTACCTGAAACGGAGACGGAGAGAAAGCAACAAGAAAGGGGCAAAAATAAGTCAGTGGAATAAGATTTAATTTAGATAACTACAAAGTAATACATTTGGAGAAAAATAGTACCAAGCAGAATACAAAATTGGAGAATGCTAGATAGGAAATGAGGATTTTCAGGTATTATACAGACAACGTATGTCCAAACTCAAAATAAATCATGAGAGTCCTTTTCTTCCATTTTGTGTTGTGTGCTCCTAATGGGATGGCATGACAGGAATGACCAATTGCACTACAAAAGCCATGGTCCCTGTAGAATAAAGAGGGGGCCAAGATCAACCAGCCTCTAAACCCTTCCAGGAGTTCATCCCCTTTGGGGAGCACTTGGTACAAACATTAAGGTGATATTCTGAAGTCCTCTTAAACTTTTCTATGAGCTTCCCCACACAAGTGTCTGATATGGCCCCAAGGGATTCAGAGGACAATCCTGAGCTATTATAGAGGTTAGACTGAGATGTTTACGGATATTTGTCATCCGCGATTTAGACATAACTGATGCCATAGTCTCAGAAAATAGAATACTGTACCCACCTTATTTTCTACATACATAAATTATTATTTATACATTATGAAAATGCATTTGTCTAGATAGGTATAAAATACACATAGGACTTTTTCTTTTGATTACTTTTTTGTTTGCAAACCACTATCATCTCTGGCAGCACAACTATTGGAATAAAAATTATTAACTTGTATTCCCTCCCGTGGCTAACTGGCTCTATGATCATAAAAACAATAATACCCATTAGGTCCTAGCTAAACTAATCAGTTTTCTACAATTTCTCAAAAAGGTCAGAGTGGTAGCTATTTATGGTAGGGGGGAAGTAGCAACATATTAGAACCAAACAAATATTCTCAATCAAATTATGTCACTCTTTCAATGCCTTTTTAACACACACAAAAAAAATTAAAATCACACACAGGACATTTAACAGCACCATTATTAAGAAATGTGATAGTAAACCTACATAAGAAATCCTTTCTTAGGTCATTTTCCATAAGATTTAGAAATGTAATTTCACATTTTCGATCTTCAAACTGTATCAGCAGGTTTTACTTTGACTCCAAGTTAAAATTTCCTTTCCATAAATAAAGCACCATCTGTAATCAGACTCCAATCCAATTTACCATAAGCTAAATGATGTTTTTGTTGTCAAGGTGATTTCATACCAGCTCCCCAGGAAAAGACAGATGAAATGTAACACAAGGATTGAGGATAAGTGAAAAATGAAGCTTGTAGCAAATGAGGATACAAATTTACCAAAATTCAGATAAGATTATCTTAATTATTGCTCATTTTAGACAGCGTCTTTCCCTGGCAATTTAGATGCTGCGACTAATCATACAAATTAACAGAACGAGTCCAAACAGAGTATTTGCTTGTTTTTTTCCTAGTGTAATACTTTAAGTATTGTAACCTGGCAAGTAATTTTATGCCTGCCAAAAATTACTGCACCAAATACAAATCTGAGGTATTGTGTACCCTTCAACTCTTATTACCTTAGAACTACTTTACGTCATAACTGTGGAACAATACCAAAAAGCATCCAAGGGTTTGATTTTCCTCCCTGGAGAAACAATTTTAAGGACCAATTTTCAACATTAGATTCTAACAAAGGAGCTCATGTTTGAATGATCTTTAATTTAGTTAGCTGTAGTAAACATAAATGTACCAGTATGATCACATTCAATTAGCAAAAACGAAAATAATGGCAAATTTCATTAACTCTGCTCTGCATATTTTTGCTTAATAGGCATTAATTTTGTAAACGGGTGCAACAGAACTCTACTGTTATATACAGATTAGAAATGTAAACACTTAGCATTTCCCACAACTACTGACTTCACAATTGATTTTGAATATTTCAAGAAACAGTCAATGTGCCAAAGAAGCATAATGAAGATAAAGAGCACTACTGCCCCCTAATGAGCTAATCTAGAAAGAATTTATAGTAAATCATCATTTCAATCTCTCTCCTTCATGGACCAACACCAGGCCATTACTTTCAGGAGTGAAGGATAAATGGCAAATATAAACTATTAGCCATTATGAAATAGTAACTGCGATCCATACCAAAATTCTGTGTAAGAGGCTGAAATTACTTCTATGTATAAATTTAGGGAGAAAATGAAAAAAGCTGTAACATTTAGGATGCTGAGATAAATACTTAGCATTTTGTGTATGCAGAACTTGAATGATGAAAAGTACCTTTCAAACATTAATTCATTAAGCCTCAACACTTTTGTGAAGTAGGTAGATAAGTACCTTTCTGTCTTAAAGCCTGTCCTATACCGGGATGCGATCAATAAGCTGCAAGCCAGTTGTGGTTCTTCTTCAGGTCAAGCTAGATTTCTAAATTCCAGTATCCAAATGTTACAGCATTTGTATGCTTTTGTTGTTAAACCATTCCATCTTCTAAGCACCAATTTCAGAGTTATTTAAGGCGCATAGTAATTGCGAGAAAATCCAATTCCATCTGATTACACCAATAAAAAGAAACAGAATGAATCAACAGAAAGAGTTTAGGAACTGGAGTTGTGTTTATAAAGGAAATGTGTGCAAGTGATATGAACAAACTAAACTGTCTTCTGATTAAAAACCAGACATGATGTATGAATAAATGCCAATATGTCACTACGTGACCAGTCTAGAGGGGGCTGGGGAAGGGAGGAAGTCACTTTAGATATCTATGGCTTGAGCTTTCAACAGATACATCAACAGGCAGACTGGAACCACAGGAATCGAATGTCAATGAACAACCCAATGGATAAGGGTATTGTCTCTATATTTTCACACCTGGAAACCAAGGCAAAGGAATCAAATGACTTTCTAATGCCAAAAGCATGAAAGCTGGGATTATTGCTTGAATTTTCTATTTAAAACCCTGAAAATCCTGTATATAAAATAACTTCACTGTACAAATAGGGAAAAAACTTTCAGCTGGGCCTCTGCTGTGCTTGTGTGTGTCCGTGCACAAAACTGTACATGCACATACATTCCTGCTCCTGAACTTCACAGGTGGAAATACTGGGCACAACACTGCAAAAATATGAACATCTGCATAGAAGCACTTTTAACAAGTCTTAATACAAGCCAATGCATGTATGTTAGGCATAGGGCATACTATATTAATAATGTATTATACCCAGCATGTGGGCAATTATGTTAACCTAATTATATTAGGTCTTTCCTAAAATTCTGTTCACTTTGTTCACTCATGTCAAATCATATACATCCCATAATACTCGGCAAAGCTAAATATATCTTTTGGCAATAGTGAATATAATACCTCTCAAAAGGTAAGATACATTGGCTCTGTGTCCTAACACAGGATAGAAGGTATCCTGGCATGGAATGTAGTATCCAAAACAGAGATAAAGAAAGGTACATCCTGATACCAGAAAAACAAAGTAAAAACTGATTGGTGAATTTTAGTTTTGGGTGACATATACAGTGCTTTCTAAGTTATAAACAGGTCTGGCATAAAGAGAGGTAGTTTTGAGGGCCTGGTTTTGAAGCATTCTTACTCTGTAAAGTGAGCTAGCTATACGCTGTGAAAAACAGCTCCCTGGAGGAAGTGGTATGTATACCTCCTTACCATATTGTGCTATTTTGTCTTCAGGCAATACATTTGCTAAGCTTGGTTCTTTGGTCTCCCGAACATTTTTAATATCAAACCACTAGTGTAGTCAATCAATGAGCTGGCTATACATTTTAATCACTCTAACACTAATAACTGATAATCTAACTATAGAATCACTTTGGTCATCACTGAATTAGAACCAATAATGCAGCTGAACACAATAGCTACAACACATTTTAGGACAACAGGTGAAAAAGAATACAATATCCAGTTTCTACTGGAGGAACTTAAACAGGAAGAATATAATTATGTAAGTCTGAATTTGGCCAACACACAGCCTTATCACCCTATTCTTGTGATAAGTGCTAGGGATCTTTAATGACTACAAATAGGACCCTAGTTATACATCACGCCCAAAAGCCAGCATATCCAAAAATTAGCATATTCAACAGAAGAGTGCTCCACTAAAACTGAGGAGACGCATTGGTTCGTCACCTCCTCAAAAAGATCACTGCCTCTTAGAAGAAGATCTATTAATGAAGATTCTCAATATCCTAGTAAGGGGGAGAGACTGGAAGATGATAAAATACAGATAGGATCTAATGAGAAACAGTGAAATGAAAAAGAATCCCATTCAATTACATCACATAATGGCAGAAAGCTAAAAAGCGACAATTTTTTAAAGTGCTTATATACAAATGCTAGAAATCTAAATACTAAGATGGACAAACTTGAGTGCCTTGTATTAAATGAGAATATTGAGAGGCACAATGAGGCATCATATACAAACTTTATGGAATAGGGATAAGCAACGGGACCCAGTAATACCACGATACATAATATATTGGAAGGACAGAATAGGTCGTACTAGTGGGGAAGTGGCATTAAATGTTAAGGAAAGCATAGACTCAAATGAAATAAAAAACTTATATGAACCAAACTGTACCACTGAATCTCTCTAGGCCAGTAATTCCATGCTTGAATAATATGAATATAGCAGTTGGAATATACGACCAATCACCTGACCAGGATGTGAAATGATCAGGGAGATTAGAGAAACTATAAAAATAAAAAACTCAATAATCATGGGGGATTTCAACTAACCCTATTGACTGGGTGGGTATGTGTCACCTCAGGACAGGATGCAGAAGTAAAGTTTCTGGACACCTTAAAAGATTGCTTCTTGGAGCAGCGCATCCTGGAACTCACAAGAAGAGAGGCAATTCTTGATTTAGTCCTAAGTGGAGCACATGATCTGATCCAAGAAGTGAATATAGCTGAACCATTTGGTAATAGTGACCATATCATAATAAAATTTAACATCCCTGGATGACATCAAAGCAGCCCCCCTTTTCAGAAAAAGGAATTACACAAAAATGAAGTTAGTTAGTTAAACAGAAATTAAAATGTATAGTGCCAAAGGCAAAATCCCTGCAAGCTGCATGGAAACTTTTTAAAAACACCATAAAGCAGGCTCAATTTAAATGTATACTTCAAATTATAAAACATAGCAAAAGGACCAAAAAAGGGCCACTGTGTAGTCACAACAAAGTAAAAGAAGCAGTTAAAGGCAAAAAAGCATCCTTTAAAAAGTGGAAATTAAATCCTATTGGGGAAAATAGAAAGCAGAATAAACTCTGGCAAGTAAAGTGTAAAAATATAATTAGGAATGCCAAAAAAGACTCGAGGCTCAAAAAGTAACAGCAAAAAAATTTTCAGTACATCAGAAGCAGGAAGACTGCTAAACCAGCAGTGGGGCCACTGGATGGTCAAAATGCTAAAGGAACAGTCAAGGAAGATAAGGCGATTGCGGAGAAGCTTTGCATTGGTCTTCACGGCTGAGGATGTGAGGGAGATTCCCAAGCCTGAGCCGTTCTTTTTAGGTGACAGATCTGAGGAATTGTCCCAGATTGAGGTGTCATTAGAGGAGGTTTTGGAACAAATTGATGACTGAAATAATAAGTCATCAGGACCGGATGGTATCCACCCAAGAGTTCGGAAGGAGTTCAGATGTGAAATTGCAGAACTACTAACTGTGCTGTGTAACATCTTTTAAATCACCTCCTATGTCAGCTGGCTGGAGGGTAGCTAACGTGATGCCCATTTTTTAAAAAGGTTCCAGAGGCAATCCCAGCAATTACAGACCAGTGAGCCCAACGTCAGTACCAGGCAAATTGGTTGAAACTATAGCAAAGAACAGAATTATCAGACACACCGATGAACATGAGTTGCTGGGGAAGAGTCAACACGGTTTTTGTAAAGGGAAACCACGCCTCGCCAATCTACCAGAGTTCTTTGAGGGGGTCAAAAAGGATGTGGACAAGGATGATCCAGTGAATACAGTGTCCTTAGATTTTCAGGAAGCCTTTGACAAGGTCCCTCCCCAAAGGCTCTTAAGCAAAGTAAGCTATCATAGGATCAGAGGGATGGTCCTCTCCTGGATTAGTAACTGGTTAAAAGATACGAAACAGAGGGTGGGAATAAATGGTCAGTTTTCAGAATGGAGAGAGATACATAGCAATGTTCCCTGGGGCTCTGTACTGGGAGCAGTACTGTTCAACATATTAACAAATTATCTGGAAAAAGGAGTAAACAGTGAGGTGGCAACATTTGTAGATGATACAAAACTACTCAAGATAGCAGTCTGCTTTGGACTTAACTAAGAGTTAAAGGGATCTCACAAAACTGGGTGACTGGGCAACAAAATTGCAGTAATGCACATTGGAAAACTTAATCCCAACTGTACATACAGAATGATGAGATCTAAATTAGCTGGTACCACTCAAGAAAGATCTTGGAGTCATTGCAGATAGTTCTCTGAAAACATCCACTCAAGCAGCGGCAGTCAAAAGAGCTAACTAAATGTTGGGAATCATTAGGAAAGGGATAGATAAGACTGAAAATATCATACTACCTCTTAAAAATCCATGATATGCCCACATTTGAATACTGCATTCAGATCTTGTTGCCCCATCTCAAAAAAGATGTATTGGAATTAGAAAAGGTACAGAAAAGGGCAACTAAAATGATTGGTGATATGGAACAGCTTCCATATGAGGAGAGATTAAAAAGACTGGGACTTTTCATCTTGGAAAAGAGATGATTAAGGAGGGATATGATCAAGAGCTATAAAATCATGACTGGTGTGGAGAAAGTAAATAAGGAAACATTATTTACTCCTCCTCATAACACAAGAACTAGGAGTCACCAAATGAAATTAATAAGCAGCAAGTTTAAAAAGGAACAAAAGGAAATGTTTGTTCACACAACACAGTCAACCTCTGGAACTCTTTGCCAGAAGATGTTGTGAAGGCCAAGACTATAACGGAGTTCAAAAAAGAACTAGATAAGTTCATAGACGATAGCCATTGATGGATCTATTAGTGTCCCTACCCTCTGTTTGCCAGGGCCTGGGAATGGGTGACAGGGGATAGATCACTTGATGCTTGCCTATTCTGTTCATTCCCTCTGAGGCACCTGGCATTGGCCACTATTGGAAGACAATATTGGGCTAGATGGACCATTGGACCACTGCTCTTATATCTCAAAACCTATTTAAAGCAAATAATAATAAGCCAATTCTTTATTAATTCTTGTTGCTTAAATTACTTTAAAAAAAAAAGAAAAAAAAAGAACAAGTGAAAACACTAGTGTGAGATTAGTGACAACCAGTCTTCGAACCTGAAAATAGCCAAAATAAAAATAAATAAATAAAATAAAATAAAATCTGCCAGGTAGTGGCTTTCCTACCTTTGAATCTTCACTGCTCACTCCAAGCTCTAAAACAGCTAGAGGAGATTTCAGTTTCGCTTGGGTGGACTGAGCCATCTGAAGGTTAAGCTGCCATCCAATTGTCTCAAGCTATAAAACACAAGTTCAAATTAGAATTAGATGCTGCAGAAGCACTAAGGAGGTGAGCCTTCAACATTTTAGTAGTCTGTGTCAATGAACATGGATGTCCAGGTTCTAGGGGGACATTAGGGTTCCTATGCCAAGCACATTCTGCAAATTCTCCCTCAACTATAGAATGTGGCTTGTTTCAAATTAATTTGCAAAATCTCTCTTTAAATATTGTTTACTCTATGATAATTGTGGTAACCTTAAGGATAAAGCTCTGGTATGTTCAAATAAATCACTGTGTTCCAAAAATTACAGAGAACAGAAACTTACATGGCTTCCCAATTCTGCTGAAATTAATGTATAAAACAGAACTAAACAAAATGAAAGGATAGCACAATTTTCAAAGTGGCTGACCCCCTGAGGTTCCCACTTACATTCTGTTTTATAGTTAAATTTCCTTTCCAAAAATAGAATCTTAACCGAAAATGTGGTCTGCTTTGGAAAGAGACTTAATAAAACAGGCATCTTCTCAATCGGCAGATCTGCTCCCTGCATGCACTGCATCACACCTGCCAATATTCACGACAAAAATTATTTTCTGCTGCTTTCCTCTACTGTTAGCACTGCAGAAACAAAACAGCTAAGAGTGTGACCTGAAACGTCTGTTCCTTCTCCAGTCACAAACAAAATGCACACCAAAGGAAGCCACACACAAAACACTCTATAGCACTTTTAAGTCAAGGACCTGAAATGATATACAAGCATTTGTGAATTATGCATCACAATAACCCTTGTAAGGAAGGTATTACTATATAAGCTACTACTAGGGGGGCCTGCAGGAAACAATTTCTTTAGCTATAGGAGAAGAGAAAAAAACTGAAGGGACTGTTACCTGCTTCAACTTAGTTTTATAAAGTTTTAAAATTGTATTTTGGTAATTTATTTAAATTCTGTTCATAGGAATGCATTTTAAATTGGTTATGTAACTAAATTATATTAAATGACAAAAATATTAGTTAATGCACAGAGTTAAGGTTGCCCCAAGATAGCCTGTGCCCTTCCAAATGTTGAGTTCAGCAAAACTCAAACCACTGAAAAAAGGAAAATACAGAGTTAAGGTAAACTCCCAGGCAACCTTAATTCTACCCCTTCCCTCCCCTGCAGCTAGCAACAGCTACTGGGAATTGTCTGCATTCACTCCAGATACATTCACTTTTACGCATAGCTGTATTGAATGGGGGATGAATTAGTTGGAGCATCTTGGAAGAACTGTGATTGTGACATAAGATCTCAGTCTGCGTCTCCCCTATGCGCATAATCAAAAGAAAGAGGGGCATCAAAAGAAAAGTGTTATCAAAAGCAAGTTTCCAATCTGCATCAGTTCAATACACAATTGGATAGGGCTGTGTCAGCAGCAGGGCTCTGGGGCCTTCTTGGCCTTGCGTATTGTCAGTAGTGAAGTGGGATATAAGAGCAGTCTGTGGATTTCATGATGGGTAAGTGAAAGTATAGGTTTAGGTGGTATCCTGTGTGCTAATGTGAAGAGATTGTAAGTGGTTGTTAAATTTTCTGCTGGGGGCATACGCTCAGCATTTGAGCATAAGGTCAAGTGCAGTTAGTGCCCATCCATTAAAGTGAAAAAAGCAGAGTGGGAGTATGTGTATTATAGGCATTGTGGGACATTGTTCAAAGGTGGCAGAGTTAAGGTTGCATGGAAGTTACCTTAGCTCTATATTTCCTGATTTTCAGAAGTTTGAGTTTTGCTGAATTTGATATTCTAGACATCAAAACTATCACCTGGCAATCTGCATTAGCCAAGTTTTTTGTCATTTAATTTTCTAGCTTTTTAAACAGAAAGAGAAATGTCTGTTGATAGGAGCTAATGGTCATTTAGACAGCTGTATTTCTCATCTAGGTTTGCAGTTGAGATACTACAGTGGCTAGGCAATAATGAAAAGACCCAGCTTTTACATAGTGCTTTTCATCAGTAGATCTCAAAGTATTTTACATTGTCAGCCCCATTTCACAGATGGGAAACTATGGCACAGAGACGTGAAGTGATTTGCCCAAGGTCACCCAGCAGGCCAGAGGCAGAGCTAGGAATAGTCCCAAGCTAGTAGTGTTTTCAGTAGGCCACATGGTTGCTATGAAAATTATTTTTCTGGGTGCTGTCTCAGGAACCCCAAGGTCCACCAGACCCAAATTCCAAAAGCTAGCAGAATCGCACAGCCCTATGAAGCTTACCAAATTTCAAGGCAATCCAAGTAACGATAAAGCGTATAGCTCACTTAGGAAAGCCAAGCTTAAAAAAGAAACCTGGTCTTAACCTTAACTATAGCAAAGCTGTCACCCCGCTGTAATGAAAGGGTATGTGAATATATACAAAAAGTTATACCATGAGGAAAGGTGGGCATCCTATTCTAATAGTGAGCTCAAATTGGGTAGTTGATCAGAATGATAAATGTGTTGATTGAAAAGTCCCAGAAGTCAATAGAAAGACTCTTACTGATTTGATAATTTGACTCTAACTGATTAGTCTATGTAAAATTTAAAAACCAATTTAAGTCAGTTTAGAAGAAAAATTAATTAAAATTAGTATAACTCGCTGAAGCAGATACTTGCTTTACATCAAATTTGCTTAAGTTGATTCCTCAGTGAGGTAAGAAAAAACAAAACAAGTACTCAGTCCAAAATAAGAATGTTCACACCAAAGAGTTACACAGATTTAACAGGATACATTTCTAGACAACTTCAGTTAAAATTGATGCTCACAATGTTTGTAGACCAGGTGTTAAGAGTCCCTGCTCTCAAATCTATTTGAATATTTTAAACAGGATTAAGCTAAATCAAAATAAGCCATTCAAACTAAAATATCTGTTCTGCACACAAATTTGAACCAATTTAACTAAATTGGGTTAAAAAACGCACCACTATTAAAACTGGTGCAGTCTGCAATATCTGCTTTCCTCTGCACTCTGAGTCAGGAAGAAAGGCTCCGAACCAGAATATTGGACTGCATTGGGTAAATTAATTAATTCATGATATTGGTCAAGAGCAACAGACTCCAGTGAGTGGTGGTAGACTGGACCAGAGCTGGCAGCAGCAGAACTGTCAGAGCAGACATCAGCAGACCAAAGCAATGAACAAAAGATAGTACCAGCTCTTTTGGTGAAAGCCAAGGGAAGCCATGCACCGAGCTGACTGCAGGGCCAAACCAGAAGTTTGTGACTGAGGTTTATGTACGGTTTCCACTGAACAAGCCTTTAAGACCCCAAAGGGCTGGCCAACAGGTACTAACAGCAACTCTGAAGTCTGCCAAATCTCCAGTACATGTACTACATTTGAGAAAAGGAAAAACCTCTTATTGAAGAAGTAGTTGCTTTCCCAGACTCTCCAAGGAGCCCACGTTTGCTGAGTGGGGAAGCAACAACATTAAGGGAGTCCAAAGTTTGGTTTAAATTTGTATGAACTATAAGTGTCAATAAGATTTTAGGTGGGGGCTTGAGCCAAATGTTTTATTTTGAAAGGGACCTCTAGTAGTAACCTAAACATCAAATTATATTAGAAATTCCGATTTATGGATTTTACTGCACTCCTAACTCACATTTATCCTGGAATATTGCAGACATCTTAGAACAAACAATATATACTGCAACACAATGGTCTGAGCTAACAATACAATAAAAGCCCTAACTTTTCTTATATTGGCTTACCTTAAAATTACTTTGTTTTTGGTAAGATTCATGTCTTTAATTTTTCATTTTAACATAGTTGTCTGAGAACAATCTTTGATTAATGTACTGTATGCTGTCTGAGGCGTCAAAGTTTGTTTATTTATTTTCTTGAAAGGGTGATGGAACATATATTTTGCCATGGCTTTGTTTATTTGGAAGATACTCAAAATTCTGAAATAATAACTAACCTTTTGTGAATGGTAACAAGATTTTTATATGGTATTTATATCAGGGTCACAGTACTTGTCAGCAATTAAGTGATACAAGTTTTAGGGTTAATTTTTCCAAAGGATAAAAATATATTTAAATTATTTTCATTTTTGATGTAATGTTTACTACGACACAAAATGGTTAGAATGATTTTCAGTATCCACAATCTACCGTTAGGTTTTAATGTAATTTCAGAGGTTCTCCTTGGATTTAAAAAAATACATATATATTCCTCTTAATTTCTTAATTAAAATACATGCTTCACTTACTGCAGACTTTTGGCATCTTTTCACAGTTCCTCATTAGCATTCCTATATATATTTATATACAGCATGAAGAAAAGCTACTTTTGCTCTCTCTCACATTTGAAGATAATGATAGATGATGTATTATTTAGCTATGGAACATCGTACTGGTAGCACTGACATTTGTCTATCTTGTTTTAACTCAACATTTTTATTTTTATTTAAAAAGATTCACACATATGCTGTCTTTCAACCATCTGTAAACTGATGACAATGAGGTATAACTACATAATTGGCAGTTGATATTACTAATACAAGTTAGCATTTATGAAACATCTTTAGGCTCCATTCCTTCAATACTATTGAGAAGGACTCAAATCAACTCAGAAGTGGGGAACCTTTACATTACCTTTGCAATCTCCTGATGCTGGGGCCACTTTGCATCACCTTGGTCCCCAGGAGATCATTATGGTAACAGTGGACCGGCAAACGTAAGGGAATGCAATCACATCCCCTACACGCCAGCTGTATGGACAGCCTGCCTACGTGCAACTTAAATGCCATTTAAGTCCTATTTTCAGAGCTTAAGTAGTGCACAGGCCTTGTAGGGGTTCTCTGTCCAGGCATGTATTTTACCCACTGTAAACAATGTCCACAAAGTTAATGTTTGCAGTCTTTTGTATACGGTTACCACCATAACATAAATTAACTTATAAAATTACTCTGTATCAGGAAAGACACTCCAGTTCAACTAGCTTGTTTGTACTATGATTTAATGGAAGATAAACTGAAGGAGTGTAGCATAAAAATCTAATAAAACTGGAGATAGTTGTTTTGGTTACATGACAGATTCATAATGAACTTGACAAACACCACTGCTACTAATAAAAAAGAAATATCCATCTCAAATTAAAACATGTTCAGAAGCCCAACCTAAATCATAATGCAAAGATGGCTTTGACCAAAAGTCATCTTAGCATAAGCGTACATACTATTCAGCTACAGATGGGTAGCCATGTTATTCTGTTTTTAGCAAAACAGCGAGAGTCCTGTGGCACCTTAAAGACCAAATTTATTTGGGCATAAGCTTTTGTGGACAGAAACCCATTCAACGAAGTGGGTTTCTGCCCACAAAAGCTTATGTCCAAATACATTTGTTAGTCTTTAAGGTGCCACAGGACTTCTCTGTTATACTATTCAATGGATATCATGCACCATCTTCAGAAGCTGGCAGCTGGAAACCCATTACCATTTCTGGCAGGAAAAGGCTTCTAGTCATCAGTTGCCCCAGTAAACTCCATTTACCTACAGCAACAGGCTCCCTTCTCTAACTGACTCCTGATCTACTCCCACTGGATTCCCACTCCCCAACATAGCAACAGAGTGGCTGGGATGCCTGAACCAAATTTTCATTGTCCAGATAAACTGAAACTGAAAACAACAGAATCATAGAAATGCAGAACTGGAAGGGATCTTGATAGGTGTAGGGGACTGGACTAGATGACCTAAGGCAAGACTAAGTACTACCTAGACCATTCCTGAAAGGTGTTTGTCTACCTGTTCTTAAAAACTCCAATGATGGAGATTCTACAACCTCCCTAGGTAATTTGTTCCAGTGCTTAACTACCCGTAGGAAGTTTTTCCTAAAGTCTAACCAAAATCTCCCTTGTTGCAATTTAACTCATTACTTCTTGTCCTGTCCTCAGTGGATAAGCAGAACAATTTATCACCCTCCCTCATAAAAACATTTTACATACTTGAAGACTGTTTTCATGTCCCCTTCAGTCTTCTCTTCTCCAGATTAAAAAAACCCAATTTTTTTTTCCACTCTCTCCTCATAGGTCCTGTTTTCTAGACCTTTAATTATTTTTATTGCTCTCTTGTGGACTTTCTCCAATTGGCCTACATCTCTCCCAGAGTGCAGTACCCAGAAATGGACACAATACTTCAGCTGAGGCCTAATCAGTGCTGAGTAGAGTAGAAGAATTATTTCTTGTGTCTTGCTTATGACACACCTGCTAATACATCCTAGAATGTTTACTTTTTTGTAACAGCATTACATTGTCGTCTCATATTTAGTTTGTGATCCACTGTATTGTTCAGATTCTTTTCTGCAGTACTCCTTCATAGGCAGCCATTTCCCAATTTGTGTTTGTGCTATTGATCATTCCTTTGCATTTCTCCTTACTGAATATCATCCTCTTTGTTTCAGGCTATTTCTCCAGTTTGTCAAGATCATTTTGAATTCTAATTGCTATTATCTGCAAACTTTATAATGTACTCTGTATGCCATTATCCAAATCACTTATGAAGATATTGAATATAACTGGACCCAGAAAAGATCCACGGGAAACCCTTCTTGATATGCCCTTCCAGCTTGATTGTGAACCATTAATCACTGCTTCCTAAATATGCTTTTCCAACCAATTATGCACCCACCTTATAGTAGGTTCATCTAGGCTACGTTTATCTGGTATATTTATGAGATGATCATGTGAGACAGCATCAAAAGCCTTACCAAAGTCAAGATATATCACATCACCTGCCTGCCCCCCCTCTTGTTAACATGTCAAAGGAGGATATTAGGTTTCTTTAATATGATCAGTTCTTGACAAATCCATGTTGACTTATTTATCACCTTATTTTCTTCTAGGTACTCACAAATTGTTTGTCTGATTATTTGCTCCACTACCTTTCCAGGTACCTAAATTAAGTTGATTGGTCTCTAATTCCTTAGGTTGTCCTTATTTCCTTTTTTATAGATAGGTACTATATTTGCCCTTTTCTGTCCTCTGGAATCTCTCCCATTCTCCAAGACATTCTATATTGTGTTCTGAACAATAAGTGCTCTTGTTTTTATTTTATGTATATTATACGTTTGAGTGAGTGGTTTTGAGATGGCTAAAGAAAATCAAAAAGCTTTTCTGGCCCAGCAACCCAGGCTAGAATGAAAATCCATGAAAGAGAAAATAATCCTTACCCTAACTATACTTCCCCTCACACTTGTACTCATCATCGTCCCCTGTTGTGTTGTGTCTATAGTAGACAAGTTATTTGGGGCAGAGATTTGTCATTTCATATTTGTCTGTAGAGCATTATGCACGACAGCAGCAATGTAAAATGATAATATGAAATGATCTCTCTTCAAGCTCCTCTCCCATTGCAGACACTACCTATGATGATAGGACAGATGATTAAATGGAGCCTGAGACATCAGCCAAATATAGGCAAGGCTCTGCCACAATCTGCCAAGGAAGGAGTGAGAGGACTGTGAAGGAAGGACTTGAGAGTGGGGGGGAACACTGGAGATCCATGAATGAGACGAACTCAGGGTTGCAGCTCCGAGTGCAGATATGCCAATCAGAATGTGAGCTGGAGACTAAAGCAGGGCAAATCCTTGGTAAGGAGTGCAATTTGAGTGGGAGAGGAGGGGTATTAAGGCCGAAGAAAGAACTGTGCATGTGAGCAGACATTCAAAGCAGGCAGTGAAATATCTTATCTCCCTTCCTAGTATTGCTGTGACAGTCCATACCCCTAAGCTCACCCGCTCTACAAAACTATGTTAAATTCTGTACAAATCACACTGTGTAAGGTATCAGTTGAAAGCTCATGATTTGCTGGTCATTATTGCCATGGTAAAATGTGCGTGGCAACATTGTATGTTAAGATAACACATTCCACTGTAAAATGTTACCAAGACATGCTTCAGCATGTTCTGGAGGGCAGTTACAAACAAGTTCCCCAGAAACAAAAGACTTGATTAAGTGACACTCTTCTGCAGTAGACAAGTGTGGGGGAAAAATATATCTACTTTTTGACAAAGAAGCAGCTTGAACTGTCTGTCTCCTGAATATCAGTTGGAGAAGATTTTTGTGCAAGAGAAAGGGCTATAAGCGGAGAGGACAAATGCCTCAAATCATCTCTCTCTTGCTCTCATCAATACCTGAAGAACAAAGGAAGTAGCACTGGATTGTGGGGGGTGAGGGAGAGGAGATCCTGACTGAAAGAGGTTCAGCCACTAAGACTGACAGAATATGTGGTGAGAAATCTTCGCTTTGTATTCATTTAGCTTGTTAAGTTAGGCATTAGTTGCATTTTGTCTTTTATTTCCTTGTAACCAATTAATTTATATGCCTCATTATTTGTAGTCACTTAATCTTTCTACAGTTAATAAATTTGTTTTGTTGTTTTAACTAGACCAGTGTGTCTGGATTGAAGTGTTTGGGAAACTCCACTCAGGATAATGAGATTTGTGCATATCATTTTCTATTAATAAATTACCAACTTTCTGTGAGCTTATACTGTCCAGGAGAATGCTGGACAGTACACGATGCACATTTCTGGGGGACATCTGAGACTGGGAGTTTGCTGGTGTTGCCCTGTAATGTAATTCACGAGTGGCTGGTTAGAGCACTCATATAGTATAACTGGGAGTGATTTACATGCCGGGGACCATGTGTGAGCAGACCAGGAGTGGTTGATCTCATAGCGAAGCAGGGTAAAAGGCACCCCAGGTAGGAGAATTGAGGGGACACATCTGTGCACCAGTCTAGATTATACCTGGGTAATGTCACAATCGCCAATCCCAAGTGCTCCAGGAAAAAAAAAAAAAAAAAAGGTCTAAATTCTAAGACCTGAGATAGACATGAAGGCGAAACATTTACTTTAAAAAAACAAAAAACAAAACCACCTGAAATCTGGGTTTATCATCAAATCACCTGCTTCCAGGAGCAGAGACTTGAATTGTCACAAAAATCACAAGAGTTGGCGATAGTGCCCTTCACACGTAGTCAAGTTGAGGTCAAGCAGACAATATATATATTTCTTCAGCATGAGTAGTGATTGGACATCTAACATAGTGCCAGTGAAAATGCAGGTCAGACCAGAGGTTAAAATAGAGAAAGAACAAATTAAAAATTACTTAGATAAATTAGATGTCTTCTAGGGCCTAGAAAGCACACTTGTAAAGTTTGTGGACAATACCAAGCTGGGAGGGGTTTCAAGTGCTTTGGAGGATATGATTTAATTCAGTGTGATCTGGACAAACTGGAGTAACGGTCTAAAATAAATACGACGAAATTCAATAAGGACAAATGCAACGTACTCCACTTAGGAAGGAAAAAAAATGGTTACCTATCTTTCATAACTGTTGTTCTTCAGGATATGTAGCTCATGTCCATTCCAAGTAGTTGTGGGCATGCCCTGTGCACAGTCATCAGGAGATTTTTCCCCTAGCAGTACCTGTTGGGTCAGCACAGGCACCCTCTGCAATGGCGTCTCCATGGTGCCATATATAGCACCCTGCCAACCCACTGCTTCTTAAGTTCCTTCTTCCCAGTGGCCTGACAAAGGGGAAGGTGGGTGGGTCTTGGAATGGACACAAGTAGCACATATCAAAGAACAACAGTTACGAAAAGTAGGTAACCGTTTTTATTTCTTCGAATGCTTGCTCATATCGATTCCAAGAAGGTGACTACCAAGCTGACCATAAGTGGAGGGGTCGGAGCTCATGGAATCGCTGAGTGAAGCACTGCTCTGCCAATTGCTGCATTGTCCCTGGCCTGTCGGGTGATGGCATAATGTGAGGTGAACATGTAGTTTGATGACCATGTTGCAGCCCTGCAGATCTCCTGTGTAGAGACATGCACCAGGAACACTGCCGAGGAGGCCTGCGCCCTCATGGAGTGCATTGTCAGTGCCGGAGCTGACACCTTTGCCAGGTCACAGCAAGTCCTACTACAGGATGTGATCTGTGATGAAATCCTCTGGGACAACACTGGGAGACCCTTAATCCTGTCCACTATTGCAACAAAGAGTTGGTTTGATTTCAAAACGGTCATGTCCTTTCTATGTAGGAAGCCTGCCTGACATCTAGCAAATAAAGACTTTGCTCCCCTCTATTGGCATGCGGCTTAGGGAAGAATACTGGGAGGAAGATGTCCTGGCTCGCATGAAACTGGAACACCAGCTTAGGGAGGAAGGCCGGATGTGGTTGCAACATCGTGTATGGCAGTTCAGATGTCAGAGCTTTGCGCTCAGACACCCTCCTGGCTGAGGTTATCGCAACAAGGAATGCCACCTTCCACAAGACGTAGAGGAGAGAGCATATTGCTAAGGGCTCAAAGGGCTCATTAGCCTGGAAAGCATCAGAATCCCTAGAATAGTCTTGCCTAGACTACATATTTTACAAGCGCAGAGGAGGTTGGGCCTTAAAGTGCTTTCTCTGAGGAGCTGGTGTATGAAGGACCAAGGACTTCAAATGCTGTCCTTGAATCTTTCAGGCTTTGGAGCTTGGAGTCCATCAGCTCTGAAAAATTCAAAAGGCAAGTCCTGTATTGTTTGTTGGACCTCTGGAGGGAGGCCTGACAACAGTAGCCAAGAATTCTTCCTCAGGGCAACTGCAGCTGACATTGTTCGAGTGACCAAGTCTGCCACATCCAGGGCAGCCTGTAGTGAGCGCCTCGCCACTGCCTTGCCCTCCTCTATAACCACTGAGAACTCAGATCTGGAGTCAGCTGAGAGTAGCTCCTTGAACTTTGACATGGTGTCCCACGAGTTGAAGTTATAGGAGCTCAAGATGGCTTGCGGGTTCACGATATGAAGCTAGGGCCCCCCTAGTGGACTAGACCTTTCTGTCAAAGAGGTCCAGCTTCTTTGAGTCCTTGCATTTGGATGATGGGCCTTGTTGACCCAGTCTCTCTTTCTCGTTTGCAGCCGCTACCACCAGCGACCCTGGCTGAGGATGACTGAAGAGATACTCATGCCCCTCTGGGGTGCAAAGTATTTTTTTTCTATCCCTTTACCTGTAGGGGGGGAAAAAGATGAGCATCTGCCAGAGAGCTTTGGTAATAGCCTGCATGGCCTTTATGATAGGCAATGCCACTTTTGAGCTACCGTCAGGTGATAAAATGTCTACTATGGGGTCCAACAACTTGATCACCTCTTCTCCTTGGAGTCCACTGGGTCACTCTCCATAACAGCTCCTGGTGGGCCCTGTTGTCCATAGGAGGTGGAGCAGTTGAAATTCCTGCCATCGCCTCATCAGGTGATAAAAATGATGCTTGAGCAGTGTCAGGTCTTCCTGCCCTCAGGATCATGGGTGCTGATCCCCGTGTTGCCCTCTGTGCCTCTGAGTTTGATCACCACAACTCCGAGTGTGGAAACCGCAGCGGTGCCAAGCAAAACAATGCCAGAAAGCGGCTCCACGGAGAAGGCGAATGGTGCCACATCACAGCCAGTTTGCCTCTAGTCAGAGCTGCAGGAGGTCTTAGGTCCAGTGCTCTCTCTGGCCTGGCTAGGGATTGCTGTGTTGTCATGGTTCTCAGGTCTCTAGCCACCTCAAATGTAACCAGAGTGGAAGAGTAATCTAATTCTTCTACCTGGCTCTCCCTTATGAGGGAATCCACTGGCACTGGCCTCAACAGATCCCTCTGTGGCCCCAGAGTCAACGGTGCCACCTCTGCCCCAGCACAGGATGCGCACCATTAGTGCTGTCCCTCCCCACTACCTTCACTGTGGGCAAATGCCCTCTATCAGTCTTTTTGATCCTCTTGTGAGGCACCGGAGAGTGGGAATGGTGCTAGGTCATCTTCGATGCTAGGGAATGTCGGTGCCAAGGTTCTCTCGGTGCCGAGTCCTTCTTCAGCACCATAGACTCTCTAATAGAGAGTACACTTGGCACCGAGGTACTGGGTGCTGGATCTGAGTGGCCTGGGGTCAGCTGGGGAAGAAGAGCTGCCTCCATGAGAAGGTGTTTAAGTCTAACGTTCCTCTCCTTCTTGCTCCCAGGGCAGAACCCCTTCCAAATCCAACAGTGATCGATCTTCAGCCAGGATTCATGGGGATTGCCATTTGGCATAGGTTTATGGCAGTTCCCACATAGTTTGAACCCTTGGGACTAAGGCATGACCCAGTTCCAGGGTGGGAGGAAACACAGTGGGGGCGGAAATCCCACAAAGAAAACTTTAGTTAACTATTAATAACTAACTCTACTCTAAGTATTTACAGGAACCACAATAGAAGACCACTGGGGAAATCAAAGCAAGAGAAGACAGAAGCTCCAATGACTGTCACATGTGATAAGAAGGAACTAAAGAGGCGGCCAGTCGGCAAGGCCCTGCAGATGGTGCCATTGAGGCGACACTCCAGGGGGTGTCTGCACTGACCCGACAGGTACTGCTAAGGGAAAAACCTTCTGACAACTGTACATGAGGTGAGCACACCTACTTGGAATTGATATGAGCAAGCATTCGAAGAAGAACAATAAGTTGCACACATACAAAATGGGAAATGCCTGCCTAGAAAGGAGTACTGTGGAAAGGGATCTGTGGGTCATATTGGATCACAACCTAAATATGAATTAACAGTATAACACTGTTGTAGAAAAGCAAGCGTGATTCTGGGATGTATTAACAGAAGTGTTGTAAGCAAGACACAAAGTAATTCTTCCACACTACTCTGTTGTGATCAGGCCTCAGCTGGAGTAATGTGTCCAGTCCTGGGTGCCACATTTCAGGAAATATGTGGACAAACTGGAGAGAGTCCAGAGAAGACTAAAAATGATTAAAGGTCTAGAAAACATGACCTATGAGGGAAGATTGAAAAAATTGGATTGGTTTAGTCTGGAAGAGAGAAGACTGAAAGGAGGCATGATAACCATTTTCAAATACATAAAAGGTTGTTACAAGGAGGACGGAGAAAAAAATTCTCTTTAATCTCTGAGGATAAGACAAGAAGCAATGGGCTTAAATTGCAGCAAAGGTGGTTTAGGTTGGACATTAGGAAAAACTTCCTAACTGTCAGGGTAGTTAAGCACTGGAATAAATTGCCTAGGAAGGTGCAATCTCCATCATTGGAGATTTAAGAGCAAGTTAGACAAATGCCTGTCAAAAATGGTCTAGATAATACACTTAGTCCTGCAGAGGACTGAATTAGATGACCTCTCGAGGTCTCTTCCAGTCCTACGATTCTATGATCAGCCAAACCACCCATTGTTTCTCCTCCCCAGATTTTCCACACTTTGGAACCTATTTGCAGAGCAGAGGGTGTCAGTCGCATTTATCACAGAGAAAGCAATGGAGATAGAAGTGACAATAAATAAGTAGCACTGCTTAAATTGTAACAAAAGCTGCACATTGTAAGAGTGGCTGAAATCAACATTAGCAGAATTTCTACAAAAGAAAGAAGCTTAGATAATTATGTGCCAGCCAATCAGCTAAAGGCTTAGTATCAAAATACTATGAATACCCTGGTTATTACATTCAGATCCTTGTGGCTTCTTTGAAAAGATGTACTACATTTAAAATTACTAGCTTTTCACTAAAATATAATACAAATTGCATCTTCCATTTGTGTAAGATTCCCAGATGTGTGGCATTTAAAATTTCTAGCTTTTCACTAAAAGGTAATACAAACTGCACTTTTCATTTGTGCAGGATTACACAATCTATCTAATAATTGTTAAAATGTATTTATTAAAAGGTCTAATAAATTCAAGCCTTTGATATGGTTCAGAATACATATATGCAAGCACAATTAAACCATATTAAGCCTGTAATACTGCTTTATATTCATAGAGGACCTAGATACATTAATGGTGTTGAATATCTTGTCATTGCCATCATTAGAACCATGCATAAACAAATGCTACTCCTGATTACATATTAAAGGATTTGAATGCTGACTGGCTTTGTCCTGGTGTGACAAAGAAGAACCCTAATTTACATTTATCTCAGATAAATGCATTGCAGATTTATCTTAATTACAAAATCAGAAAAGCACAGCCTCCTGGACTGAATACTTATTAGGAAGTCTGAGAGGGTGGAGGCTGAAGTAGTGGTAAACTGAGAGTGAGTGTTCTATAAGTTTCTATAGATAGAAAACCAAGTTTAAGGAAGCCCAGTGTAAGAGGGTAACACTTAAATCACAGAAACACTACCATGCTTAAAGTAGACACGCATGAACACTCCCAACGAAATCAAAGGGGTTACTTACACTGGTGTGCATTAACCAGGGAGGTGTTTGAAGATCAGGCGCATATTAAATCAGTATAAGTTTTCGGATAAGTTAGATATTTGGTGGGAGTGGGCCTGAATGGTATTTTAATTCAGCACTGAGCTAAATTTAGCATAGAACATAATGCTGCTTGATCAGAAACTTTAAATTAAATTTGTGGCCAAAACCACAGACAACTTGTGTAGTCTCCTTTGAAACAACTAGATTACACAGTACTATTGCAAGAAAAATGTGCCCCAAGGAAAACATGTACCGAGTCTCGGCAGGCGCCTTCCACGGGGCAGAAGCCCCGAGACCCCCCTCCCTGCAGTGCTGAAGCCCCAGGAGGCACGCCCAGTGGAGCAGAAGCCCTGAGCCCTTGCATGTGCCTCTAGCGGGGCAGGACCCCCTAACCCCACCACGGGGCTGAAGCCCCAAACTCCCCCCGCAGTCTGGTAGGCGGAGAACGGGGGAGTGCAGAGGGCTCCATGAGCCACACTTTAGCTGTTAAAGACCCACGTGTAGCTCCCGAGCCACAGTTTGGCCGGCCCTGGTCTCGTTGAACGAATTTCTATATAGCTTTTAGTAACGGTACATTAGAAATAAACAAATGTCAAAAGTGTCTTCGCTGACTCACTTCTTGGGGGTGTCATGGAAGAAGTGAGTCTGAGAAAGGGATCTGAACACACGAGAGAATAGCAGCCTGACAACTAAACTGTTTTAACTAAGCAGCTGCCACAACTAGCTCTGGACAGCACCCCGGTAAAGAAACCAGTGTAAGCTGCATGCAGCAGACACTTTAACCCAGATTCGTCTAGCACTATCTGCACTGCCCACTCAGTGGGACAACTCAACACATGTTCTCGTTCTTATAGACTATAAAATGAATTTGTACCTGATTAACTTAGAAAAGGCTTAGCCCTGTTCCTGACAGTTACAAGCACTGACAAAAAGAAAATAATCCTTTAAAACAGGGTTTTCAAAAATGAAGTTAGAAACATTCAGTGTCTTGGATTTTAAAAAGTTAGGGTTTGTTTTAGATATGTTTCTTTAAAGGAACGTATATCCATTTTACTCAACCAAAGTTTATGATAGTCCAAAGATAAGCATTTGTCACAAAAAATACCTGAAAGAAGAACTGTCTTTTATATTTCAATAGATCTGCAGTATAACTATCATTATGAATTCTACATAAGGGAACTCGTTCAAGGACAGTAGGATCTAAATTTACTCTACCGCTTTATAAGAGTTTGCAAAATTCAGAGGGTATCTGGAGGTTGGCAGCACATGGGTGCATCTTTGCACCCAGCATGCTTCCCAGCTCAGGTAGACGGACCCACAATAGCTCTGCTCAAGCTAACCCACTAAAAACAGCAGAATAGCCAGGGGTAGCATGCACGGCAGTTTGGGCTAACCCCCCAAATACATATGCAGAGGGTCTATGTGGGTTTGTATGCAGATGGCTAGCCCAAGATTGCTGCCCATACTGCATTGCTATTTTTAGCACGCTATCTCAAATGGAACTAACGTGTATGTCTACCAAAGCTCGGAAGCATGCTCCCAGTTAAAGTGTAGACACAGATCTTATACTTAAAGATCAAAGAAAGGACTACACAATATTTTGATCAAAAAACTCTAATGATAAAAAATTCAACATGGCACACATTAAATAGATTTAAAACTGATTAACTGACAGGTTTCAAAACGTAACTGTAAATAGGGAATCATCATTAAACAGTTAAGTTTCTAGAAGGGTCCTGCAGGGACTGATTCTTGGCCTTAATGCTATTTAACATTTTTTTCCAATAACCTGGAAGAAAATAGTCATTACTGATAATGTTTGTGGACAATACAAAAATTGAGGGAGTGGTAAATTAAAAAAAAAAAAAAAAAAGCACAAGTCACTGATGCACAGCTATCAGGAATGTTTGATAAGCTAAGCACAAGTGACAATGTGTGTTTCAATGTATACATTTAGGAACAAAGAACATAGGGCATACTTACAGGATGGGGACTCTATCTTGAGAAGCAGTGTCTGGAAAAACTTGGGGGTCATGATGTATAATCAGTTGAAAATCAGCTCCCAATGCAACACTATGGCCAAAATATCAAGTAGGAGTAGGGAGGTTATCCTCTGTATTTGGCACTGGTACAAACTGGTACAAACTGATACAGATACTGGAATATGTCCAGTTCTAGTGTCCAGAATTCAAAAAGGATGTTGATAAATTGGAGAGGGTTCAGAGAGGAGCCATGAGAATGATTAAAGTATTGGAAAACATGCCTTAAAGTGATTGAACTCCTTGAGTCTATCTATTTAGCATAACAAACAGAAGGTTAAGGGGTGATTTGAACACAGTTTGAGTACTTACATGGGAAACTAAAATTTGACCATGGTTCTTCAGTCTACCAGAGAAAGATATAACAAGATCCAGTGGTTCACAGTTTACACTTGACAAATTCTGACTGAAAATGAGATGCAATTTTTTAACAGTGAAGTCATGAATCACCAAGAAAATTTACCAAGGGCTGTGGTATATTCTCTATCACTGGCCATTTTTAAAACAAGATAGGATATTTTTCTAAAAGACACACTCTAGTTCAAACAAAAATTAATCAAGTGAAGTCCTATGTTATACAGGAATGATCACAACAGTC
>ML675612.1:3756486-3800047 GCA_007922155.1 Mesoclemmys tuberculata | reverse complement strand
AAAAAAAAAAAAAAAAAAGCTGACAGCCCAGCATTCATGAGCTACTCTCTACTCAGTGTTTTTCAACTAGGGGTCTATGTCTAAGGGGTCTGCAAAAGGATGTCGTTACCATGGAACAGACCCCTGAGGGTCCACAGACTATGTCTAAGATTTGCAAAGGGATTTGCACTTCCATTTGAAACTGTTTAGGCGTCCGTAAAGGAAAAAAGGTTAAAGCCCACTGCTCTACAACAGTAACACCGTACACGCATGTCAAATGGGAAACAGGAAACAGAATAATAATGCTGAATAACCACTGACTCTGCCCTGAGAAGTCACAATTTAGGGTCTCAACTCTGCTTTCTATTAACTACGGTCAGGCCTACTTCCAGGGGGCTCTTTGCAGAAGAAGGAGTTCATAGAATATCAGAGTTGGGAGGGACCTCAGGAGGTCGTCTAGTCCAACCCCCTGGTCAAAGCAGGACTAACCTCAGATAAATCATCCCAGCAAGGGTTTTGTCAAGCCGCAGCTTAAAAACCTCTAAAGATGGAGATGCCACCACCTCCCTAGGTAACCCATTCCAGTACTTCACCACCCTCCTAATGAAAAACATTTTCCTAATGTCCAACGTAGACTCCCCCCACCACAACTTGAGACCATTGCTCCTTGTTCTGTCATCTGCCACCACTGAAAACAGCCTAGCTTCATCCTCCCTGGAACCCCCTTTCAGGTAGTTAAAGGCTGCTATCAAATTCCCCCTCATTCTTCTCTTCTGCAGACTAAACAGGCCTAGTTCTTTCAGCCTTTCCTCATAAGTCTTGTGCTCCAGCCCCCTTATCTTTTTTGTTGCTCTCCGCTGGACTCTCTCCAACTCGTCCACATCCTTTTTGTAGTGGGGGGGCCCAAAACTGGACACAATACTCCAAATGCAGCCTCACCAATGCCGAATAGAGGGGAATAATCACTTCCTGCGATCTGCTGGCAATGCTCTTATTAATGCAGCCCAATATGCCATTAGCCTTCTTGGCAACCAGGGCACACTGCTGACTCATATCCAGCTTCTTATCCACTGTAACCCCCAGATCCTTTTCTGCAGAACTGCTGCCTAGCTCGTCGGTCCCCAGTCTAGCTGTGCATGGGATTCCTCCGTCCTAAGTGCAGGCCTCTGCACTTGTCCTTGTTGAACCTCATCAGAATTCTTTTGGCCCAATCCTCCAATTTGTTTAGGTCCTTCTGTATCCTATCCCTCCCTTCCAGGGTATCTACCACTCCCCCTAGCTTAGTGTCATCTGCAAACTTGCTGAGGGTGCAATCTACCCCATCCTCCAGATCATTAATGAAGATGTTGAACAAAACCAGCCACAGGGGCACTCCACTTGTGACTGGCTGCCAGCTAGACATGGAGCCATTGATCACTACTCATTGAGCCCTATGCTCTAGCCAGTTCTCTATCCATTTTATAGTCCATTCATCCAACCCATACTTCTTTAACTTGCTGATAAGAATACTGTGGGAGACCATATCAAAAGCTTTGCTAAAGTCAAGGTATATCATATCCACCGCTTTCCCCACATCCACAAAACCAGTCACCTCTTCACAGAAAGCAATCAGGTTGGTCAGGCATGACTTGCTCTTGGTGAATCCATGTTGACTGCTCCTGATCACCTTCCTCTCTTTTAAGTGCCTTAACATGGATTCCTTGAGGACCTGCGCCATGATTTTTCCAGGGGTTGAGGTGAGGCTGACCCGCCTGTAGTTCCCTGGATCCTCTTTCTTCCCGTTCTTGAAGATTGGCACTATATTTGCTTTTTTCCAGTCATCAGGGACCTCCCCCAGTTGCCACGAGCTTTCAAAGATAATAGCCAATGGCTCTGAAATCACATCAGCTAACTCCCTCAGCACCCTTGAGTGCATTGCATCTGGCCCCATGGACTTGTGTATGTCCAATCTTTCTAAATAATCTTGGACCTGTTCCTTCAGCACTGCGGGATGTTCACCTCCTCCCCATTCTGTGCTGCCCAGTGCAGTAATCTGGGAGCTGACCTTGTCTGTGAGGACAGAGGCAAAAAAGGCATTGAGTACCTCACCTTTCTCCACATCCTCTGTACTAGATTGCCTCCCCCATTCTGTAAGGGGCCCACGCTTTCCTTAACCTTCCTCTTGTTGCTCACATACCTGTAGAAACCCTTCTTGTTCCCCTTCACATCCCTTGCTAGCTGCAACTCCAATTGCGCTTTGGCCTTCCTGATTTCATTCCTGCATGTTCAAGCAGTGTCTTTATTATCCTCCCTAGTCATCTGACCAAACTTCCAGTTCTTAGAAGCTTCTTTTTTGTGTTTAAGCTCACCAATGTCTTCTTTGTTAAGCCAAGCTGGTTGCCTACCACACTGGCTATTCTTTCTGCACATTGGGATGGTTTGTTCCTGTGCCCTCAATAAGGTTTCTTTAAAATACAGCCAGCCCTCTTGGATTCCTTTCCCCCTCATATTAGCCTCCCAGGGGATCCTGCCCATCAGCTCCCTGTGGGAGTCAAAGTCGGCTTTTCTGAAGTCCATTGTCTGTATCCTGCTGTTCTCCTTTTTGTCAGGATCCTGAACTTGACCATCACATGGTCACTGCTGCCTAGGTTGCCACCCACTTCTACTTCCCCTACCAAATCTTCCCTGTTTGCGAGCAGCAGGTCAAGAGCAGCACGGCCCCTAGTTGGTTGCTCCAGCACTTGCACCAGGAAGTTATCTGCAACACAGTCCAAAAACTTCCTGGATTGTTTGTTCTCTGCTGTATTGCTCTTCCAGCAGATGTCAGGGTGATTGAAGCCCCCATGAGAATCAGGTCCTGTGAACTGGAAACTTTCTCTAGTTGACTGAAAAAAGCCTCATCTACCTCATCCTCCTGGTCTGGTGGTCTATAACAGACACCCACCACAACATCACCCTTATTGTTCTTGCTTCTAAGCTTAACCCACAGACTTTCAACTGGTGTATCTCCAGTTTCATACTGGAGCTCAGAGCAATCATAGTGCTCTCTTACATACAGTGCAACTCCTCCACCCTTTTGCCCCTGCCTGTCCTTCCTGAACAGTTTATACCCATCCATGACAGGCTCAGTCGTGTGAGTTATTCCACTAAGCCTCAGTTATTCAAATCATGTCATAGTTTCTTGACTGTGCCAGGACTTCCAATTCTTTGACCTATATGCAAGGCATTAAAGAATCAGGATCTAAGTTAGATACCATGCTTCCCTATGTCGTATCATTGGACAGGGAAAAGGAAGTTTACATATCACATTAATTTCTTTTCTAAATTGCTGTTATTGATTTATATGTTATTAGACTGGTGTGGGAGCATGGGTCATTGCTGGAAAATTGCAGGCAGGAAACAGGATTTAAAACCAGGAGATGGATCTTGTGTAGCACACGCCAAGATATTGTAACTTCTTTTAGCAGGTCTCACTAAAATAACTAATCCTTCTATAGAAGGAAAGAGAACCTGCAGTGTAATAACCTTTTTAGTTTACTTGAGAAGATATCATGTCACATTACCAGTCTTAGGGGATATGTAATGGCTGTCTATTATACGAAAGACAGATTTTAAAACATTCTTGTATGTTTCACCAGATTCTCTACTGAGTGCTATAAACACCCATTTTCCCAGTCAGTTTTCCTTTAATCATTACACATTGAAATGACAAATGCCTTTGAGCTAGATATTAAACGTAGATGCTCAAGAAAAAAGGAGACAAGGAATTTATGTGCAGGTTTGGAAAGCAACTGCAAAAAAAAAAAAAAAAGAATTGGCAAGCCTCAATACACGTGCATGTACATGTGCGTGCACGCACACAGGCATATAAAAACCACATTGAACAAACACAATGAGAAGCTGACTGAGGACAAGAAAGGTTAGTGATAGTTACAGGAAAAATGATTATAGTATTTGTTTATGCAAGAAAGAAGAGACAGAACAGCAACTATTCATGACATTAAAGGAGAAAGTTATTTAGGAGGAAAAATAAACTGATTAATCGTCAAACTCAAAAAACCCCCAGGTTATTTACAAGTTAACAAATATGTAAAAGTGTCATTTGTTCAGTCCCAAACACAACAGCCTGTGTCACCTAATTGCTTTAGAAATTATCTTCTAGAGCATACTTTTTATTGATTAATTTTAAAAAACAAGATTCTGTTACAATCTTGGCTAAACTCCCCATTTGGATAGTCACCAGACTGCTGTATTAAACCCAACCTTGTATTCCATGTTTTTAAGCTTACTGAGACTAAGTAACATCCAGACAATGGCTCTGTATCTAGTCTTTCAGGCACAGTCCCAAGCACAGACTCCTATTCTGGTACCCCTTCACACACTGTGGAACCACCACAGTGATGGCTACACTTCTCTTTTTAGTGCATTAGCTCAGTCAAAAGCTGATGCAGATATGCCTGCCTAAAACTGAAAACCACACCTCCTGCTCCAGTGCAGACATATCCTGAGTCAGGATGTTTTCTCCTCCTCCATGTTGCCTTGGTGTCAGCTACAAGGACATGGAGAGCACACGGGAAAGTGTCTCCCGCATGCTCTCAGTTCTGTTGTCCAGAGCAACAGCAGACCATCAGGGCCAGAAGGAGCAACTGCAGGAACAGCCCTTCTCAGGGCTCACTCTGGGGGGATGGAACATCTGCAGTCCCACTTTTATGTAGGAGTTGTGCGGGGATGGAGTGTAATCAGTGCAGACAAAATCTTCAGAAGAGAGCGCTGCCCAAACTCTGAGAAACTTCTACTGAGTAAGTGCAAACAGATTTTTCAGGGGCTGATATCTTGGCCAAATTTGGATCAATTGTCACAGGGCTGGAAAAAGGAATGCCCCTAACACAAAGGCCATCCCCCTGTCAAATTTCAGTGTTCTCTCTCAGACAAACTAGAGCTTCTCAATGAAACAGATGAATGTTTAATACCTGCAGAACTACATATTTCTCCCTACACTCATTTGCAGAAACAGATGGGTTATTTTAGCTGAAACTTCCCCTCCACAAACAAAAATCACCCTGAGGCAGCCGCCCAGCATGTAAAATTTCAGCCGAAACACTGTAAGTTTCTCAAAGTTATCATCAGCTAAAAACATGGTCTGTTGTGAAAAGTGTCAGGCAGCCTTAACCGCATGCATCACTATCTGTGCCACCTGTAACAAACTGGCTTGCTTGAGTCACTGCAGATATTCCCTCCCAAGCACCCAGACAACGTTGAATCTAATTAGGCGTATCCAGTGCTGAGTGTAGGAGTTCTTCATTTAAAAGCAATCCATAAGCAACAGCAGCACGTCTATCAAGAGAACACTATCTAAAATACGGGGGAAACAGACCAAAGAAGGCAGATGGTAGTGACTAAGAGATTTCATTTTCAGAAACATACAAAGGGCATGAGGGTGTGTAGCAGAGACACAAACCCTCATGTTTTTTTGCCTCTGGAAGAGACACTACCAGAACTGGACAAATTCTTGGCAGAAGCTGAACTGGAGCCAGCTATTTTCACGTATACTCAAGAAGCAGTGACAATGGAACAGAGGTCCTAAAATGAAGGTAAGAAGTAATTAGGTGGGTACTTTAGAAAGTTACCACAAAGTTAAAAAAATATGTATCGTGTCAGTATTTCATGTACTGAATGCTGCAGAGTAATCTGGAGAAACGTAATGTTCCTCATCATTTTATAAGACATTAAAACACCAATCCATTGAGGATAAATGGTCACCTCCCACTTCGTGAGATACTGCAGCAAGCAGTCTGCTGAGATGAAAAGTCCGTAATGGAGTGTGCTGGAAATTGAAGCCTATTTAGAGAAGTAAGGTAACTCCAAAATTACTATTAAAAATTACAGTTGTGTAAAGGTATCAAAATCAAACACTCCAGAGATAGGAAATCCCAGAATTAAGGTTGCCTGCACAACCTTAATTGGCCTTCCTCATGCATAGGCAGTCCCAGTCTCCTTGCCCCACCAGCATCTCGTTTCCATCTCAGCCATGAATTTGCTATTCTCAATCTAATATTAAGACACAAACTGAATCGATTATTTCTTTTTAAAAATTGCTAAAAATATTTTTCATCTTGAAATGATAGTAATCCTTAAATGACAAACAATAAGCTTGAAAACTAAGGGAAAGGGAATGTGTGAAAAACGTTAAATTAGCACTCACGTTGCAAAAATCCTAACAGTTAGAGAATCACGTTGTGCAGAAATGAGAGTCCTACTTCATTCTGATATGAACTGAGAAATCTGCAAAGACTTGATCATCACAGTTAAAATGATTAGAAAATAGAACTAGTAGATTGGATCTAAATTAGGAGGTACCTACATAGGTAAGAGATTTCTGATAAATGGCTCTTTAATCTAATGGAAAAAGGCACAACAAGAAGCTGAACCTAGACAAATTTAGACAAGAAATATGACACAAATTTTAAAAATTGAGGGTAATTAAGCACTGGAATGATTTCATCTAGGGATTCTTTGTGACTTGAAGTCTAAATAAAGATTGGACACCGTTTTAAGAGATGTGTTATTGTCTAAATAGAAATTACTGGTTGAGGACCCATGTCCTGTGTTGTGCAAAAAATGAGATATGATGATCATAATATTCCTTTCTAGCTTTAAAATCTATTGATTTTGCTAGATGGAGCACACAAACAAATTCAGATTGTGTTGTAAGTGTGTAACTTCATAATCCCTTTTTTCCTGTAACTTTTAAACTCTGTAATGGAGGAGGTAGAAGAACAGAAACTTGGAAAGAGAAGAGAGCAAAGAGGAATGCATAACAGGCCTCAAGCACTAGTAGTGCACTGGCTTCATCTTCCAGCCCTGCGCCTTACAGCCACACTTTTTGGGGCAAGGACTGTTGCTCAAGGAATAGACTTTTTAGGCACTCGTGATGCTGCCACATTACACACAGTTAACGGAACCATTTTGGCACTTACACCACTGTTTTCTGAGACAGACAGTAGCCACCACCTCCTTTACCTAATAAAACCCAGCTGTCAGGAGATAATCAGGAGAAAGAGCAGACAGTCTGGAAAGGAAAGCATCGAGTCAGGAGAGAGGCTCCGAGGACCAGAATCAGAATGGAGACTGGAGAGCTGAAGAAGCCTACCTGAATCACAGCACAGTTCCAAGGAGGAAGCTGGGTGCCCCTGAACCAAGGGAAGAAGTGCCCAAGGACCAAGAAAAGCTCTGTGGAATAGGGCTGCAACCCAGATGCTGGTGAAGCATCAGCACAGCACAGTTCCAAGGAGGCCTGAAGCCTTCCTCCTAGCAGCTTCCTCATGTCAGGGGCTCTGTATCCCCTGCCATCCACTCCCGGGGTTGGCTCTCTCAAACTGTAGGACTCACAGACGCATGGACTTTAAGGTCAGAGGGGACCATTGTGATTATCTAGCCTGACCTCCTGCACAATGCAGGCTACAGAGCCTCACCCAGCCACTCCTGTAATAGACCCCTCACCCAAGACTGGACTATTGAAGTCCTCAAATAATGATTTAAAGACTTCCAGGTACAGAGAATCCACCAGCAAGTGACCCGTGCCCCATGCTGCAGAGGAAAGCGAAAAACCCCTAGAGCCTACGCAAATCTGCCCTGAGGGAAAATTCCTTCCCGACCCCAAACATGGTGATCAGCTAAACCCTGAGCATGTGGGCAAGACTCACAAGCCAGCCAGCCAGAAAGAATTTTCTATAGTAACTCTGAGGTAACTCTTAATCCACCCCATCTAACATCCCATTGCAGGCCATTAGGCATATTTATCCTCCTCCCAAAATATCTTTCTTACCCCAGAACAGAAGGGACAGCAGCCAGCCGTTGCCTCCCTTCTCCTCCCACCATGGAGCAGACTTTGAAACCTACTTCACTCTCCTCTCCTGGTTTTCCCTGCTGGCTGAACAGCTGCCCCACAGCTGTGAGGCAGCATCCAAGAGGAAGAGCAAGGAACAACTTTTTAAGGGCTTTTCCGATGCTTACAAAAAAATTAACAGGTGGTTCTGCCTATTGATGCTTAGAACATGCCCTGAAACTCTGGAATTGTTTGGATGCAGCGTTTGAAAGGATTACATCCAGACACACAGAAAAAAGACATCAAGGTGAGTGCAATGTCCTGCTTTGCTAGGCCAAAAAGGATGTTAAAAAAGTGACCTGGACAGATGTAGTGTAAATTCCAGCATCTTAAAGACTCAAGGTACAATCGTTAACAGAATGCAAAAAAAAAAAAAATGCAGTATTATGAAATTACTTTAAGAATACATAAATAATGAAAAGGTTAGATGAAAGAGGATTTACACAGATATGCTGAACTCATATGAAACCAATAATATAGAGAAACTATAAATAAAGTCTTTCATGCTTATCCTATTTTGATTTTAAAATTCTTTCTATTTGGAGCCAATTAGGTAGCTGAGGAGATAGCAGCTAGTTCTGCATTTTTAAGTTCTTAGTCAGGGAAAACTCCCATTAACTTTAAGGGCAGAGTTTTCCTGAGTAAGATCTGCAAAACTGAGTCCTTAAAGATTTCTGAAGCAAGGAGCAAAACTAAATTCATAATGCTATCCCTATTCAGCCTCAAGAGCTACATCTTGTTCCTTATAGGCCTACACTCAGCTCTCTGTGCCAGTCTGAGTAAAGTATCATACAAACATCCTGACAATATAGAAGTTGTCCCACAGAAAAATGGTAATTTAAACAGAAGCCTAGACTCACAGGTTAAAGCCATATTTGTTTTGATAACAAACAAACAAAAAGCTTTAGAGGTGAGTGCAACATTCCACTGTTGCACTAAAAGAAAGTAGTTATACTGGAAGATTAACAACTACGGACCATTTTCAGAGTTTGCATATATTGGAGGGCTTGAGTGTAACACACTAGACACAATGTGGTTCCACTACATAAGATGAAGACAAAGCCATGAAGAATCTCCAAAAAGGGACTCAAGATGAAATATCTGATGCAAGTCTCCAAAGGCAAACACAAAGGAGAGGGAGCAAAGCCACATCACTCACAAACGAGGCCATGCTCAGCACACACAGAGTAAGATTCAGCAGGGCCACAACTCCAAACAGTGGAGGAACAAGAGGTCATGTCTGCTAAATTCCCATATGCCCAACAGTAGGCAGCAGCAAGCCAGCTCCCAATATGTAGTTGCATACTATGGATGAAGAGAACTCACAGTCATGCTGTTCCATAGCATATTTTAGGATCAGCAAAACCTTTTCTTTCTGGCTTTATTCATTGTTTCAGGATCACACTTCATTTGATAGTTTTTGTATTCTAAGAAGGGTATTTTGGTAACTCACTTCATTTGACATACAACTGACTCTGTTGTTGTTAAAGGCAGAGTGTCACTATTCTAGATTCTTAACTGACTTCTGGCATTTCAGTGTATGAAATCTGAACAACTGCGTGGTTGTAAACATATCAAACTATCTATTATTTGCCTCATTGAATATCTGAGTGCACAAATATTTGATTTGCACATAGTCACAGTAAGTACATGCCTTAATAAAGTACACAACTGTGCACAAGCCTGAGTTTCTGACTTTTAGAAAATTGGGCCCTTAATACAGCTCTAAGTTTCTTAGCTCTCTTCCACGCACCAATCCTTTTGTCCCAAAATTTGGATTTAACTGTAACAGAAAATGTAAACAAATACTTAATACAATGACAGGAAACAAATGTATTTTTTCTGTATTAGTTTTGTGTGCTGTATATTTTTTACTTCTATCCAATAAAAACATAATACAATTAAATTAGCAGATAATCAATTGTTATCCTAAGACAAACAACAGTAGCAAGACTAGTTTTCTCCAATCCTGTCCAACCATTTTACTGTACTAATCAAAGCATCTTGTAATATAAGGGCCCAGTCCCATATATACCTACTACAGGGCAAAATACTTTCTACTGTAAGAAGTTATTTTAAAGTTAACAGTAGTATGAATTACACCTGATCAAAAGTATTTGTAGGATCAGACCCTAACTTAGAGCTAGCGGAACAATAGATAACACATGCAGCACTAAAAAAGCTCACTTTTTTTTTTTTTAGGTGGGAAGAAGCACACACTTTTAAAATTAGTATCCTATACTCTACTTAAATTATACAACATATGTTGTAAGGAGCCATATATTGTGCATTTTATCTACTGCCACATGTCATTCATTCATTGCTTCATATACATTGTTGTAGAATATACTCAATCAGATATTTGGTTGGTGAGCTGCATTGTCTTCAGTGGAGTTATGCTGATTTCTGATTTACACTAGTTTACAAGATACTGTGAGTAATTTAAGTAGCGTACAGGATGTTAAAGTGTCAAACATATTACACCCATTATATATAAAAAAATTGTATTGATTTTTTTAATTTCTTGGCTGGTCAACAGAATTTTCCTTACAGAACAAAAAAGGAATATTGTAATATTTGTGTCCTAATAATTTTTGTTTCATCTACTAATGCCTAGAACAATTGTTACCTTCTGAGGGGCCAAAATCCTCTGCCTGAACTTTTCAATTGTATCTTGACCTGCAGCAGTCCATGCACTGACAAATGCTTCTGTTTTGTCTTGATCAAGGTGAATGCTCTCCAGCTGCTGTTGCAGAATAGCTGGTTTCAGATTATGATAGACTGCCTATATAGCAGAAAGAGAGAGTTCAGTCCACTTTGCTACATGCAATTTAAGTACTCAATTAAGAAAAGCACTTTATCATGTGCTTAAGGTTAAGCTTGTGCTTAGGAACTTTTCTGAATAGGGATGCTCTTCTCTAAAGAGGTCTAAATGCTTTAGTTTTTTCAGTCCAAAATAAAGTATTTTATTAATACAAAACAAAAACATGTATTGCATGATTACTATGACCCAGGGAGGCCCTCAATGCCAGCCAACAAACTATACTGTATCTCACATCAGTCATTACACCCTTTTTTGACATTTTCTGTCTATTTCCCAAACTGATTTTTTCCTACCATTTTATTGTTTTTTATTTGAGTAAAGCACAGTCCAGCACAGAAGCATGTAACCTGAATTCATTTACTGAAAAAAAATATTCACACTTTCTATAAGAACAATACTAAACACACAGAGATGGATTTTAGTCAAACCAGGTTTATATTAAACCAGGATTAAAACTACGCAAAATAAAACCAAACCAAACTGCAGGCCTGAGCCCGCAAAGTTTTATTCACAAAAGTAGTTGCATTGAGTGAAACGGGATTACTCATGTGAATAAAGACTTCTCACATAAATAGAGGCTTACATGATTGCTATCTTAAGTCATAAAGTTACAGCAGAGTAACTCTGTACAATATTAGGAAACATATCTAAAATAATCAACAGGGAGAAAATGTTTAATCCAGTTTTCCAAGTGGGTTTTGTTGTTGTTGTTTAAACACTATGTGCATTTTAAAATATGTTTATGTATTTAGCAGGGCTTGGTTTAGGTGTTTTGCTACCCACAACAGCAAATGTTGCTGGCACCCTCCCAAGCAGCTGAGTTTACCCAACAAAAAACAAAGAAAAACAACTTCAAGTAACATGGCATGTCCGCAGAAGTTGGAGCCCAGAGCTCCTAATACTAGTACTTACGACCAGATTCTGACACTCTTGATGCATAGCATCTTACTCCAGGAGTAGTCCCATTGACTTCAACAGTGTTACCTGACAGCCCTGTGTTCTTGGGGAACCAGGGTGCAAAACCCCTACTCTCTCTCCATCTCACCTGAACACCCCCCCCCCAACAGCCTCTGCTTGAACCAGAAACAAAAGCAATAAAAAGTCAGTGGGAGACACACCTAAAACCCTCGAAACAAGGGGATAGGATTAAGACAACTCCCCATGCCTCACCTACATAGAAGATGGAATTAGCATGAAGAATCAAAATCCAAAACAGGGACCGCACTGAACTCTGGGATTGGCAAAGCAGGGACGCACTGAATGATGGGAGATCTCTGCTCTTGATGTAAATGAACTCAAACCTACACCCATCCAGCTCCGCAGTTATCAGACCAGTCTATTTATTGATATGCAAAACACTATATCTGCCTGATTTCCTTGAGGGAGCTCACAATGCACATTGACCATAGCTGGGAGTGATCTTTATGCTCCTATTGTCCAGCATAAAGAAAACCACTTTGGGGTACTTCATTGAGACACTGTTTACACAAAACAAAACTGGTTCTACAAAAACCCCCTACCCAAGTTCAATGTTCTGATGCCTGGATCCAAATGCTGCCTGCTTCCCCTTTTCCTGACTGATCCTGTTGTGGGCTTTGTCTCTCTCTCAAGCGCTCCTGACCCTAAGCTGAACAGCCTGCCTCCTGGGAACTTCTGAGCTGCAAGGAGTGGTGAGGCACTCCCTCCCTCCACCATCTTTCCCCAGTTCTCTCTCTCTCTCTCTCTCTCTCTCTCTCTCTCGTTAATCCAGGTATAACTTTCTACTTTCGTAATCAAACTTGAGCTAGCCTTCTCCAATACCCCTACTGTAATTCTGTTGTATTATAAGTGTTAGATTGTTTTTCTCTCCTTGTATGGCATCATTATTAGTATCGTAAGTTTTATACACCTGGCAATAAACTAACTATTATAATCAAGCTGGTTGCCAGTTTCTCTCTCTCTCTCTCCATTTACTCCTTTGTGTTCTTGGCTTCCCTATCTTGCTCTGCAGCAACACTTCTTTTACCTAAGCCAAAGATCCCTGGAGTGCCCAAAATCCTATGGGGTTTGCTCATCAAGGGAGTTACTGCTAGAACAATTGTAGAGTGAGGTGGGAGGCAGCTGAGAAGTGCTGCTCTGCCTAGCCTATGGAGTCCAAGGGTATATAAGGGTGACAGCTGAAAGTGCTGTTTGACCCAGCCTGATTGAGTCCAGGGGGCATATAAGGGGAGCAGCTAAAGAGTGCTATTTGGCCCCAGCCTGCTCAGAAGTGTGCTCCATTCTGGCACGGTGCAAGGGGCACATAAGGGTGGCAGCTGACAGTGCTGTGTCACTCAATCCGCTGAGTTCAGGGACAAATAAGGGGTCAGTGAGAGTGCTGATAGCCCGGTCCGCTCAGACGCACTCAGTTAATCTGGAATGGTTGTGTGTATCTGTGGGGGGTTTATCTGAATCTGGGGCTGGAGGAACCCAGCCCTGAAAATCTTAGGTCCTGCAGGATAGCTCCATTGGGAGGGACTTGTAGCCATATGAACACACAAGTAACACAAGCAGCACATTAATAGAATTCCACCCTCTCTTCCAGGAAGGTAACCCTCATAAATAAGCATACCTCAAAGTGACGGACAAAACTGGTAACAACAGAAACAGGGGCTTATGAGGTTTCCTTATGCCCCGAGTGAGAGAGAGGATAACAACCTGGTGCTCAGAGATGTGTTGATAAGCACTACAAACTGAAGGCCAGCTTCTACCACCGTTACTCACATTAAGTAGGATCTTGCTCCTCAAGTACTACCCTGATTTCAATGAGATTATTTGCCAAGTAATATACTATGCAACATGAGTAAAGGAGACAGGATCTATTCTTGAATAAATAAATAGCATGACTGCAATATTTGTTTTTAGGAAATCTATTTTAACTTGCTCTGTATAATCAGGGCCCCCACATGTGGGGGGTAAGGGTACACTTTACCAGGGCCCAGCCCAGGCTGCAACTCCATGGGTGTGTTTGTGGGAGGGGGCCTGTGTTACAAGTTTGTACTGGGCACGAAAATGTTATGCTTGGGCCCTTTGTATAATAACTTTTCTATCAAACAAGCAGTATGTTTCAAGTGCTTAACAATCTATACTGATAAAAATGGTACCTGTTCCAAAATAAATGATATAGTTTCAAGGACTAGATGAAGATCTTGCTTCTCCACTGAAAAAGCAGCTTGAAGTTTTTCCTCCTCCTCTTCACTGAAACTGCTCTCAGCCTGAAGTACAAAAATAGGTTTATTCCTGGTATTCTAGCTGCATCCAGAACTCAATCTCCAAAAGACAAGTTTAGTTAAAACATGAGAGAGACAGGGTTTTTGTTTGTTTGTTTTTAAATGGGAGAGGAAAATGAAACCTTGTTTGATGAAAAAAATATATCAGGATACCAAAACATGATCCAAAGTCCACTGACTTCAGTGGGAGCTTCTCCACTGTTTTTAGTGAGCTTTTGATCAGGCCTTTATAAAATGCACATCACACATGCACACCTTTTTCTCCCTGTATTTTGAAAAATATGCGCGAAATTACTATGTAAAGAACTCATCTATTGACCACACTTGATGATATGCATTATGTGGGGAAATTACACATTTATACTGATAGTACAAAACAATGACAATGGCATAATGCACACTGGGTGATCTAGAAATAAAAGCACCAAAGAGAAGGCAAAGTTGTAGTGCAGTTATATGCTTCTCTTGGTTTTGCTATTGACATTTCCCTGGTCTGAACAGTCTATTTTCTTTTAAAAGACATAATAATAAAGATTTATTTTGGGAAATTTAGAAAGCCAAATACAGAAATTTAAAAATCCACAACGTTGTATTAAAGATCATTGAATTCAAAATCTCACTGAACTAATGTACTATATGTTTAAACATAATGCAGATATTGTCATCTTTTAAAGCAGAATGTTCTATCTTTTAGACATCAAACAACATATTCAGGATGCTTAGCAATCCAGTAACTGCACAAAAAAAGCAATTGAGCTGCCAGAGTGAAATTTAACAAATAATGTAATTATAAGAAGATCTAGACAATCAAAACGTTTGTATCTCTAACAAAAATGCAAAAATTAAATGTCAGTTTAATCTTTGTATGCAGCGTTGTTGTAGCCAGGCTGTCCCCAAGATATTAGAGACATAAGATGGGTGAGATACTATCTTTTATTGGACCAACTTCGCTTGGTGAGAGGGATAAGCTTTTGAATTTACACAGAAGAAGAACTCTGTGTAAACTCAAAAGCTTGCCTCAGTTTAATCTTTAGCTTTTAGAAGGAAATAGGCAGCTTTAAGTGGCTCTGCTAACACAAGGAAATTTATTTAAAATTTCCACCAATTCAGTGCACCCTAGAGTTAGACAACTCATGGCTCATGCAACTGGTAATGTAATACAGTCTTTCAACTCTAGCTCACTCATTCAAATCCAGCGCAGGTCAATAGCGACCAAAAATTATTCTACACAAGTGTCATTTAATTTCACCTAAGTTAGTGGCTCTTTCCACCCGCTAGTGGGTGAATATCTTAGGGTATGTCTATACTGACAGAGGCAAAGTCGCCGCCGCCGCCGCCACCGCCAGATCGATCTTTCTGGATCGATTGAGTGGTCAGTGTAGACCCGCTGAATCGATCAAGAAGTCAACTGAGTAAAACCACCCCCTCAAGTAGCATAGCTTTGCGTCGGCAGGAACACAGTTCTCGTGGGACGATCCTGACATTTCTAGAAGTGGTCCCACTAGATCACCCACCCCATGCTGTGCCTGTCCTATGACTAGAGGACTTCAATTTCCAGTGCTACCAGTTTGGCACCTTCTAAAACACTAAATTCTCTTTCAAAGAATAAATACAAGTTTGCATCCATCAAACACTGATACAAGGACTAAGGAAAGTTAGAAACAAGTGAGCAAATATGTACCCTTGCACTTGGTAGGCAAGACCAAGTTTACTGTTACTATTGTTCTCACGACTACATTATTGTAATTTTCTGTTCTCTTAGAACAAAATCTAATAGAAGACGTGCCACTAATATAATTAGTCCAGCTACTAGTTTTCCTTTTCCATTTGATGGAGGGTACGAATGCAGGTTGCAAATAGGTCAGACTGAATAGAATCAAGCCTATGATTGAATAGAGTCAGGCCTATCTAGATCCATTCATTCCTAGTATGCACACAGAGGCTCCTTTTTGTCTAAAGAAGTGAATGTACAAAATCTAATTTAGGATCAAAAGAAATATTTAATAAAGTCAAAAGAAAACTTCAAACAAAAGCTGCTTTTGTTTGGATTTAAACATTTTCCTCTAGCTTTCACTGGCGCTCTTTCCTGACTTCTTAGTGCCACAAAGTCAAGCTACCACCAGAATATAAACAAATATGACTACTACTGACGATTCATTCTATTTTCATTGCCCAAACTGAGAGAAATGAAATACAGGCAGCCAGCATAAATAGTGAATAATTAATTATGGGCCTTATTCGCACCTCGAACTCCACAAGGACAGAAGAGAGGAGAGCCTGTTCCATCCTTTCTCTCAAACCAATGGAAGCCCTCTGTGGAAGTTTCACCATAGTCCACATCCACAAACAAACAAGGAGGCAGAGTCAAGATGGGGCTTAGGGCAGCAGAACCAACATTCACTCAAATTCCTTAGGCAACCTTGTAAAACCTACTGCAGAATCTACAGTATTTTGTGGTTCTCAGGGAAGGCAGAGAGCTGGTGGGAGGCATTCCTCTTTCCTCCAGCAGATCCCTCAGGATCCAGAAGGTCCAACCCCCCCGGCCTTTACCCTGGAGAGGTAAGGGTGCAGTATAAGGTAGAAACAAAACTCGTGCCTCCCAACAGAAGAAATCCAATGATGGAGTTCTATCACAAGGCATTTTCACCCTCCTATGCAAGATTAACATGTGCAGAGGAGACCCTGGATGCAGATTTTTAAAAAATCCTGAGTGTTAACACAGGTAAAAAACATTGTTTATGAAATATGACTTTAAATACGATATTCCCTTACAAAATATGCTGCATTGACATCTCTTGCTTGCCAATATTTCATAACTTTTTGGCAGGGGGAGGATCACAATTGCTCAGTTTTCCTTCATAATGCTTACTGGGGACACACAAGTTTTTGACACATTGTCAAACAAAAAACCATGATGCTCCCTATTATACAGAATAGCAAAATAACAATCATGACATCCTTTGTAAATAAAAAGCAGCAGAAGAGTTTCTACAGATTATTGTATTATAGAGCTGATCAATAGCCTGGTCAATAATGATTACTTGTTCATTTGTTGGCAGATTTCCGTGGTATTATACAGCGTCTGTAAATATTGACATGATTTACACATATGAACAAGGGCTGCAGCCAAATTAAATGTTATAGATTTTTTAGTGTAATTTATTAGTTGTAAATTATGGTCTATAGCAATTACATCTTTATATAAACACTGGATCTTAAGGGCTCTTTGTGCCCAGTCTTTCCTTTCTGATTCTACCAAACAAAAGGTATGATTTTCTTAGATCTTTGGATTTATCTTACATATTTAGCATGCAAGTTATTTCAAATCATAAAATAAATACATTTATTTCCCCCAAAAAAGAAGTGCTTTTTTTTTCCTCTCCCAGAAGCATGATACTAACTGACACACAGAACAGGATGCACTTCTGTGGAGAAAAAAGGGTGTACTTTTTCTGTGATTTGAAATAATGTCTATGTGTAAACATGCAAGACAAAACCTAAAGATATAAGAAAATAGTATTTTAAGACATAATTTTAAAAAAGCATAAAACAGCATACATTAACTGGTACGACATATGCATTCCAGAGTTTAAAACTGTATTAAAAGGCAAGGACTTAATAGTTATTGTCATTATACTATACAAACCTTTACATGAAGCTTTTGAAGGATGCGGGAAAGTAATCGAGGAAACTTTCCGGTGTCTATCATGTTAATGAGCAACACTGCTTTTTTGATGCTATGTAAAATGAGAGAAATTGGGTAAGCCTCCTAAGTTAAAACATTGGCTTTAAATAACGTAGTGCAATATTTTTGTCGTCCAGTGTTTCACACACCTGCAAGCACACTAGCTCTACTGACTTCTAACTGAAATGGATTTCAATTAACTCGATACTTTAAACACAATTTATAAATGTATTAAAAAATTCACAGTGAGAGTATCAGAGGGGTAGCCCGCTTAGTCTGTATACAGCAAAACATCTGACGAAGTGGGTTGCAGCCCACGAAAAATTTCTTAGTCTTCAAGGTGCTACAGGACTCTTGTTGTTTTTACAGTGAGAGTAACAGACCCAGTGTCCAAGTATGGATCAAAATAAGAACAGTCCCACCCGCCAATTAAAGGGGCCTCGGAGCCAGCAGCTTCCCAGCTGGCTGGGTGATACTGACATGGTCACATCCTAGTGGAGAACCCCACTTGCTAGGGAAACTGAGGGGCGGTACAGCTCTGGCCCACCGCGGACCCAGGCCTGGTGACCCTGGCATGCTGGGGAACTGGGGTCCCAGCCCAGGTGTCCCAGAGTTTGGGGGGTGTCGCTGCCCTAGTGTCCCTGACGCCCTGGGGAACCGGGGGTGTCCTGGGCGCACTGGGGGATGGGGGCCAGGGGGTGTCGCTGCCCTAGTGTCCCTGACGCCCTGGGGAATGGCCCGGGGTCCCCGCCGGTCCGTACCTGCTGCTCTCCGGGATGATGGGCGCTGCCATCCTGGCCGCCCGGCGCCCGCTTCCGCCGCCGTCAGCCGACACGGTCTCGCTCACCCGGCGGCAATTACGGGGTAGGCGGGGCGGGCGGGCGGCTCACTGGCCCCGCCCCGCCCCGCCCGGCGGGGGCCCCGCTTCCCGCGGCCGGGTGCAGCGCGGGGCCCTGCGTGGAGCCCAGACCCTGCCCGGGACCGCTCGGCCCCTGCCGCGCTGCGGGCTTCTCCGCAGATGGCGGGGCCGGGCCGGGCCGTGGAGCCGGGAGCCGAGGCAGCCTCTGCCCCGCCGTGGGCACGGGGCCTGCGGCCTCTTTATCCGCCCGCCGTGGGCAAGAACGTTCACAGCGGCCCCGTCAGGGTCCCTGCCGCCAGAACGCGAGGGCCAAGCGGGGAGGGGCCCTTCTGTGAGCGCGGTCCCCGGCCCGGCGCCTGCCTGCCGTGCGGCGCGCTTCTGCGCGGGTTTCGGGCCAGGCGGAGTGTGCGCTCCTGTTCCGGACGCTGAGGCAGGAGGAAGCGCCTAAAAATCCCATGGCGATCTGGCATGTAAACAGCTACGCGCTGTTTTCAAGGCTGGGCAAGCCACTGATAAGCTGAAAAAGAAAAGCAATGGAAACCCAAGGGAGCTGGACTCCAGTGGCTGTCCTTGTCCGGTCTGGGGGAAGTGAACACAGAAATAGCGTCCACTCAGACATTTTAAAAAGACTCTTGGATTTTTTAAAAAAATGTTTACGGTGTCGTCATGTAAGGCCTTGTTTAGATTAGGAGTTAAAGGTGCGTTGTCAGAACATTAGCTAACAGGTTCTAACTAACACTTGAAAAGTCTAGACTCTCCTCTGTCTGGGGCTGCTCTAAGCTACAGAGTTTTGTCGTCAAAAGTCAGCTTTCCTTGACAAAACAATGGAGGTGTACCCACTGAAATGCTTCTCCCACTGACCTAACTCCCCTGCTATGCCCATATAATAAAACCAGCTCAGGTGTAGGTCAGTGTGGTAAGGACAAGGCAGTATCAGTGTAGACGCTGCCTTCCTCACATCAGCTGTTGGCTGTCATTTTTGTCAACTTGGGAGCCATGAAATTGACAAGAAAGCTAGGCAGTTAGAGCCCAACTGTCCCTCCTGCTCCCCTGGAGCTGGTGTGAAGCCCTGGCAGCTTCTCCTAGCAAGAAACAAGGAGGATACCCCTTGGGTGGCTTTGCCCAGCTCCAGACACGGAATAGGGAGTGAGGAGAGGCAGCCTGTTGGGAGCCCAGGAGCCTGTGAGGTAGCCAGGCTCCAGCGGGGAGCTGCAACCAGAGCTGAGAGCCCAGGCTCTCAGATCCCCATACTGCCCCTCTTACATCAGTGGAAGCACTCCTGATAAGGACGTCCACCACCGACTACAGGAGAGTAGCGTGGACATCAGCCACCTCAGTAATTAATGCGGTGGCTGTAAGTCCACCTAACATAGGTGGACTTATCTGTATAGTGTAAACAAGGCCTTTAACTCAGCCACTTTCATGTTAAAGTGCACACTGCCTTATCGATGCTAGATTTTTCAAAGGTGTTAGTTAACTAAGACTTTCTAACACCCCTTTTATTCTAATCTAGATACAACCAAATTCACTACCCCAGCATGGGTATAAGGAAGTGTCTGAGTCGTCATGCTTGAAATCCTCCCATTCAACCAATCCCCCCACCCCCAATTAAGTGCTCCTGAGGTGGCAGCTTCAAGGACATAAGAGGAGAGAAAGAGACTATCCCTCTCTTCTCCTTTGGTAACTACAATCCTGTCCCTGCATCATCTCATCACATTTCTGTACCATGCTCAACTCTTGAAGTTTGAGGCTGGTGTGGAAGTTTCTGTGTGATGGCTGCACAGGCCCTCCAGTCCCCAATGATCACACCAGCTCCACACCATTTTCAGTCATTATCTTTCTCCAGAGCTCAAGGCAGCAGGGAGATAAACTTCAATGAACCTAGTACTTTCCACCCTACAATGTCCACTGCAGCACCCCTCCCAACAATAGCAATTTTAACACCTTTCATTAGCAATTATCCCAGCACAACACCCTACATCACCCGAAGCACACATCCCACCATCAAAGCAGTACTTCCCAACCCACTAGCACCAAATGGATGTATATGTTTTTATTTTAGATTTATAAAAGAGGCAACTGTAAAGTATGAATGCATTTACTATAATAAAAAAAAAGGAAAAAGCTGCAAAGAACACTTAAATGTGGTTGAAAAGGCTTGTTGAGATGCTGCCAGAAAGGACTGGCGAGCACACTGTAGAGATAGTGATTTGAGAAAGAAAGCTGAAGTGGTTTGGACATGCTGTACAGGTGCCAAGAAACTGTACTACTAGATAAGCCCTAGATTGGACACCGCTGGTGGAAGACAGAAAAGAGGAGGACAACAGATGCCACTTAAGAAAACTATTGAAAAAGATGCTGCTGTCATGGAAACAGACTATAACAGACCAAGGAACATACCATTAGACATGGAGGTGGAAAGATTGGCTTGCTTTGTGTTAGAAGGCATGAGAGCACCTAATAAATAATGGATTATGGAATTGGGGTCATGGAAAGAAACCATGGCAGGTGCTGGAGTCTGATGGAGAGAGGTTGAGAACCTGTGATCAAAGGTATTATTAATAATAAAGAAACATCATAAACAGTGAAATCCTAGCCATATTGAATAGTAATTTTGCCATTGACTTCACTAGGGCTAGGATTTCATCCATTATTTTTAAAATGATAGCTATTTAAGTAATGTTTTTATTCTGAACAGAATTCATTATATACTGCACCCCAAAAAAAACTCTGAATAAAACTACTGATCTTATTTCCACAGAGGAATTGAATTCTAAAGTAGAAGATTCCAAAGTGAGGGAATAACAGAATTCCTACCTATAAATATATTAGCAGGATTTGAATCCACAATCTCCTTTGTGAAAGGTACTATTTTTTTCAAGCTATCCCATAAAAGATAATTAAATACAAATGTTGCATTTATTTTTACACATTTTCATGCAACCAACCAGAAGATGTATAATCCCATGAATAGAGTAAAAGCATATTAAAGTTGGCAAAAGAAGTTAAGATTTCACACCAGGGTAAAAGAATTTAAATATCTTATGCTCTTGTGTTTGGGAAGCTCTACATGCATGAAGAATCTCACAAAAATAAACCATTTAAAAGGACAAAGTGGACTGGAGATCCAGATACATTTTTTAAAAAGGATTTAAATCTAGTTCAGGTATTAAATTTTCCCCCACAATCTCCCTGCCAGTTCTGGGATTCACTCAGTGCTCATTTTAAGTGTTACATGTAGCAGTAATAGATTAAAAAGTTCAGACATAAGTGGGGTATTTTAAGTTGACAGTGTCCTTTGACTATGGTGGTTATTTTTCTTGTGTTGAAAAATATGATAAAAATGAACACCTATTAAAATGATTTATTCATGCAATATGATTAACAGGTCTTTTCAAAACTGCCCAAAAGCTAACATTCCACCATTTAATATTATATCAATTCCCTAAATTATCTAGCTTTGTTGCTCTAGACAACTGCTGTAGACTTGGAAATGAATTGGATATGGTGAGGCATTTTAATCCAATCTTTTGTAGGATCAGGGCCTTAGGCATTATAGCTGAGATTGTAGGAAATTTAGCTGAATTCAGCTACTGATGGACGCTGGGCTTCTAAATCCCTTGAGCAGCATTTTTTTTATAATAACCACCTACACCTTATCCATGACCACCTATGCCTTATCCTTTCCAAGAGTAGAATCATATATTCTGCTTTATTGTAGGCTGGAATGCACAAGTACCAATAGACCCTTAAATGCTGGTTTTGTATAATTTACATGGAAATGTTTTACCAGATAGTTCTCATCACTCGACTTTTCAGTTAGAATTCATGTAAGAATTTCCTTTGTGATTTTAAATTTTTAAAATACTCCTACAGAAGACAGTAGAAATGATACATAATTAAAGAATACATTGAAAATGTCCATATTCAACCCCTATTTCCAGCTTCAAGGTCTCTTTTGCATCTGCCTCTTTCCTAATTTATTCTCCTCATTGTCAGTCTATATCTCTCACTCCTTCTCTTTTCTACCCCTTCATTCATCTTTCATTGCTTCCCCTCCTCTGGCATTTTTCCTTATTTCTAAAGCACACTCTTATCCCTTATCTTCTAAAGCACACTCCCTTATCTTGAACAAACGATATATCTCCAATAAATTCTTGTGTGGACATTCAGAGCTATGAATTACTTAAAATTTTTTCTCAAGATTCAATTTGTACAATGCACCTGATCCTAAATGTTGACTGTAATCATTCTGCTATTAAATAAAAATAATGTTTCACATGAACTTTCTCTGACCAACTAATTATGTAGCAAGTGGTGTAGCAAGCCCCTAGAAAAATACAAAGTTATGAGACGAGGAGTGGGACTGAAAATAGCCACTAGGACTACTATGTATTATTATTGTTATGAAACACATCCAACCTTATATATTTGGAGTTCAAAATCTAGCTAAAAAAAACCCCTCTCATTAAATACATCTTAAATACATTCTCATTTTGACTGTGTACCTCATAAACATTGCCATTGTCGGTTTCTGCCGATGAAATATATATTATGTATGTTATTATGAGCTAGATTCTACTACCCTTATTTTGAGTTGTACCCTACTCTCTGTGTAATTCCACTGAAATCAATTAGACTACTAGCAGAGTAAGATACTACGCAACATGTACAAGGGTGCTAGAATGTGGCCTTATGTAAATAATCATTGTGGATTTCTAGTACTAGGTTGTTGAACTTTTACTCATGCTGGTGCACAATTTCTCACAGGAGTAGTCCATTAGAAGTCAGTGGGACTACTCCAATGAGTCAGTGCTTCACAACATAAGGGATGCACAATCTATTCTTGTATAATCGAGAGTTGTATCTGCAGACAGTAATTGATTCGTTCATAATGTGAACATACATGCAAGGCATGATCCTCTGAGGAACCAAGTTCCATACACTCCCACCTGAATGCAGGTGGAGGGAGCTCAGTATCTTGCAGGATCTGGCCCTTTGAGAACAATAAAATTACTCTTGTAGATGGAGAGAAAGGGTCAAAACTGTTGCATGTTTCTTGCCAAGGTCAAAATCAGAGTTGATGAAGTCCCAGTATTACATTGTAACACATGTACAAAGGCTGCTGTTAGCCCATATTCCACGCATCTGCTTTCCAAGTGGAATGAGATCAGATACCAGTTACTGAAGCATGCATAATGTATTTGAAAATGCTTAAGATCATGTCTAAAGTGCCAAAGTGCAAATCTACAGCCTAAGCCTTGTCTTTGTTACAAGATAAGAAATTCAACAGAGCTAGGACATTATGATTCTGGTGAAACTATTTATCTGGGGCATGCCTCCAGATCTACCAGCTTTGAAGCTGGAGGCCTTAATCAGATTTCTACTCTGGGTTGGAAATAGAGCTTGAGTTCGGTTTTGCTTTGTTAGAGGGTGTTAAAGGGATCAAGAGAGTTTCCTGAAAAAGGCTTCAAAGCATAGTATTTTTTCTTTCTTTTCTTTTTTTATTGCAGAGACTGGTGAATATGAACTATAGAGTTCTTTCCTCAACAGATGCTGACATGTATAAGTTCAATAACAGGACAGATTCATTTTCCTCTAAATGATGGAGTGGATCTGACTGGCTTGTAGCCAATACAGAGAAGTTTATTTTAAACAAGGAGGAATGGGTTAGAGGTCCAAGCATAGCGCTGAAATATCTAGGCTCTCTGGAGCCACAGATTTGAATTCTCTCAAAATTGACAGTCCTTCATACTTCTAAAGTGCTGTAAATAAATAAAGTGCTATACAGTTTACTGAGTGAGAATCTGTTGAACAAGACTGCGAAATTAGGCTTCATGTGGATAAGATCCTATGACGCTTTTCATAAAAAGGGTGGGGGGTCTTTGTTTGCTGTTTTATGGTATGCTTTAGGCCATTTGGCTGCTACCCTTCAATCCAAAAGTGCTGGTGTATGTACAAACTCTAGTTTAAAGTATTTGGGGATTCTTTGAGTGGAAGGTGTTATCTAAATAATACAACTGAGCTCTGATAGATAACTTTTCACCCAGATATCTCTAAGTGTTTTAAAAAAGAAAGATAAATATCATTATCTCCATTTTACAGATGGGAAAACTGAAGCACAGAGAAGTGAAGTGACTTGCCCAGAGTCATATAGTAAGTCAGTGATGTTTTTACATGAGCTATCAATCAGGAGCACACTTTTTTTTTGTCTGATTGTCATTTTAGACATGACTATAGTTATAAAGTTCAATGTTCTGGATCTTCAGCTAGTGTAAGTCATAGATCCATTGATTATAGTGGAGTTACAATGATTTATTCTACAGATCTGGACATGTGATTAAATAGCGGTTATCTTCAGTTGCTAGCTATCCTCTACTAAAATATGATGGAGCACTAAGTTGAGACCCAAATAGAAATCGAATCATACAGTGGCTCTATTTATTCTCCCAGTTTTCAAAAACATAAAGGGTGGAAGTTGTTCAGCAGGTCTTTGTGGTCAAATGGAGTGTAGACAACACCATGACCAAGCAAATGGGAAGTTAAAGGAGAAAAAGTCTGATGTGGCTGACAAAAATCCAGGAAGCACAACTTGCAGAGAAAGAATGAAGGGGATCTGGTGAAAATAGCATGGCAGAAGAAGGTGGTAGTAAAAAGAACCTACGGAAAGCTGAGGAAGCAATGGATGGCTGGTTGGATCACATCGAAAAAGATGGTAAGCAGAAGGACCTTAGTGGTGTCTCTGACAGACAAAGATGGTGGATGCTTGCCAATGATCCCAGTTGATGGGATAAGGGGAAAAGAAAGAAAGAAAAAAAATGTGATGGTATCTTCTCTTAACCAGTCTCGATGTGTTTTCAGTTTACTTTCGCCATAATGAGAACTCTTTGAAGTCCAGGACCTGTCAGAAAAGCAGCGGTGTGTGTATGGAATAGATACGCTAAATATAACGACAGTATAACACACTGGTTAATTTGGGTAAGTTGAAGAGTGTGCGTGCGTGGGTGAGCTGGTGTCACTGCAGTGGTGGTCCAGGCATACCGTGGGTCTTCAGCGCCTAGGGGCCAAGCATCCCCGCACCTCACGCACCCCCCGCACAGGGAAGAAGGGGTCCTGGCGCTGCCAGAATGGGTGCAAATGCAGGCTTGGCTCCACCCCCCTCCCTCCCCACCCCCGCACTTACCCTTCATGCAGCGCCTGCCTCTCCAGCTTCAGCCCCTCAGCCCAGCATCAGCTCGGATGGGGACCGCCTCATCCCCCAGCCTGGGGGAAAAGGGAGACCAGGCCGGCTCTTCACAACACATGGGAGGCAGGGGGCGCTGGAGAGACTGGCGCCCCCATCCCCTGCGTGTCCTGAAGGCCCCCCTCAAGTCAGCACCCTGGGACCTGGGCCCCCCCGACCCTCCCTCGGTACGCCACTGGGTCCAGGGGTCTCTCCCCCAGTATTCTTTAGTTAGCCTTCTAGAACAAAGTTATTCCAAAAGGCAAAATATTTTATTTTAAACATATTTTTATGAAGCAAAAAGGTGATTTAGCATTATCAGGAGAAAGGGTGGTTTTGTAGAAGGCAGGGAAATCATCCCAGCCTTCCCTTTAAGTTGATGACAGATTTTAACTAAAGATCACCTGGCAAGTCCCCTCTAACACTGCACTGAATATTTGACATTTAACTATACAAAGACAATAGACAAGCGTCTAGGTTTTGTTTCATTTTTGTTACTACTTGTATCTTACATACATCAGTCATTGAGTTTCACGATCAATAAGTAATATATGCTTGACATTGTGTAGTTTTATTTTCTGCAACTGTGCTTGTGTGAATTAAACTTGTGCACTGAAAGCTGCTCATTCTGCACACAGAAAATAGTTAAGGGAACATTGTTTGAAACCATGAAGAACCATCTTCAAATTGTGCCATAGTTCCCTATGTACCATGATCTTATTTTTATAATCCTTTTCCTCCATCTCCCTTCCCTCTTTTTATTTCTTACAATCACTTGCTGCATCTTCAAATTAGACTACAGGCTCTTCAGAGCAGAAGCTGTCTTTTACTTTGTGTTCATATACACCCAGCAGAATGGAGTCAAAATCCATTTCAGGATCTCAAAGTGCTACCAGAAGACAAATAATGGGTCTGTAAATGGATTTTTTTTAGTAGATTTACATTATTCTGGTTTTTAATCACTTGCTTTAGGTATTTGTTTTTGAAGGTTAACGTGCGTCTAGCTGAATCTGTCCAAGAGGATGTTCATTTTCTTTCATGGCTCTGGGGCAGCCCTGCCATGTAGATTGCCCCAGGACTGAAAACCCCAGGTTTTCAGGGTCCCCAGCTCAGAGACAACCTAGCCAGGAGACTAATAGCTGCAATGAAACTGACAAGAATCATGTCAATTTTAATCAGCAGCAGCTGGAGTCCGAGGGAGCATATTTCATTTCAGTAGCACCATGTGTTGGTATTTCCAAAATAATTTTTTTTAGAATTTCCAGTTCATGGAAAATTTCCAAAAATGTTGTTTTATTCCAAATTGAACCAAAACCAAATTGCAAAATTTCCCACAAACTGGAAATTCCCAGCTGTGGCCAGCTCTAATTATATGACCCCAATGTTGTAATATATGGCCACAGTTATATGACCATCAACGAAGTATTAAAAATAAAAACAACAATAATCTCTGTTCCTTCACATCCTGTAGAAGAAACAGCTTGATTAGTTTAGAAATAGCCTGATTAGATTAGGGATTTTGTTGTTGTTTATGTTTCCATGTGAGAAAGACTGGTTATTTACGCTCCAATAACTGTGGGCTTTAAGATATGTTGTCCATATACGTTCTAGTTCTGGTGCACCTGTGCCCCATGCATTTGAGATTGGAATTTTTTTTAAAGCAGGGTCTGTTGGGACCATGCCTGCCCTCTGCAGGTTCTCAAGCACCCCATAAGCCTGGGCATAAAGGACCATTCAGTTACTTCTGTAAAACAGAATCCAATTGATATAGACCTCCATAGTACTGTGGAAGGAGGGCATGTCATGGAATACATGTGGACATCAGATCTGGAAGACACACGGTTACCATAGGGTAAATATCCATGCCTTCTTCGAGTGACTATCCACATCTATTGTCCTGGTGACTCACAAGCAGTAATCCAAACTCTTGGAGGCAGGTCGTGAGTCTACTAAACCAATAATTGTAAGATAGCTCTTACAGGCATCAGTTCTGGCACCGTCTACCAAGAAGCAGAGCTGGTCAAAGATGTAAACTGAACTCCAGGGTGATGATCCACAAATCTTCAGAATTGGAATCCCTCTTAGTGATGCTCAGAAGCTGCTTGAGCTCTGATCTTTGTAGGGAGGTCCAAGTGTTGAAGGGATGAAAAACACGAGCCTGTGCTGGATCCCCTTCTGGAGCACAACATTTGGCACTTTTTGATCTGTTCTGTGGCAAACAGGTCTATCCTTCGGTATCCCCATTTGGGGAAGACGTTATGTAGAATCGAGTCCTTTACTGACCACTCATGATTGCCTGAATATTGTCTGCCGAGTTGATGTACTAGGGTGCTTTGCAATCCGCAAAGATGTAGGGCCATCATATGATGTGATGACTGATGCACCAGTGCCAGACATTGCTTCCTGGAAGACAGGTGATGACTGTGTTTCTCACAGCAAGATGGTGCATCAGTATGTGAACTCCGGCTCCTTGGCACATGGATAGGAAGGCTCCAGATTGTTTACATGAAGATTTGCTTCTTGGAGTGAAACTGATGGTCCAGATGAGCTCCCCATCCAAGAGTGGCTGCATCTGTCACCAGCATTTTATTTGGTAGAATGGAACTTTATTGCATACATGTAGAGGGTCCTTCCACCAATCTAACCAGGAGAAAATTTATTGAGGAATTGTGTCTGTAAAGTGTCTGCTGGGTAGATTCACTGATCTCAGCCACTGATCTCAGCCACACTGGCATAGAACATAGATGAAGTCTGGCAAACTACATCATTCAAAGGTGCAAGAGACCATGTGTCCCATAAGCCTCAAACACATCCTGATTGATGTCTTTGGGTAAGCCTAAAGTTTATTTTTAGGGTACAGAATGGTGAGGAATCTGTCCTGTGATAGGTAAAGCCTTTTGCCACAGTGGAGTCCAATATTGCCCATGTGAATTCTATACTTTGAGTAGGGGATAAGAGTGGATTCTTCTCTGTTGTCTCTGAGACCTGGAGAGACAAAGATCTCCAGAGTTGCTTGGACAGAGTTGTTCACTTGTTGAGGGGCGTGTCTCCAAATTAGCCAGTTGTTAAGGTATGGGTCCTGTGGTTCTTCGTGATTCTTGATCACACAGGCTTAAAAGTAGAAATGTAACTGTACTAACTATACGTAGAGCACTAACTTCAACTAGCTACTAACAAATACACAAGGAAAGAATCACACAGTGAGCAGAGACACGGACACTGCAGGGGTTCTGTCTCACAGCCTTAAACAGTAAGAAGGAATTGAAGGGCAGTTGTGGCTGCGCTGCTATCAGCTATAAGGCACCATAGAGTATGGAAGGTGCAAGTGCAGCCCCAATGGACATAGCTACTCACCTGGAAGGGGTGCATGCACACCAGAAGTGGCATAGATGTGGACAATCACTCAAAGAAGAACGGATGTTTCATGTGTCTGTAGATGTACATGTGTGAAAACATTATTGAGGGAAAATGCAATCAAAGTAATGTGATCCAATTTTCCAGAGTAAAAAAGTGTCAGACCACAGCATTCCTGACACCTGTAATCTTAGAAAGTAAAGATTTAGGAAGACCTTCTTAGCTGCCTCATCTAAAATGCCCAGGATTAGAGAGAATGAAATACATACTTGTCCCTAATGGGCAGAATTAAGGCAAATCAGTGAGGCAGAGAAAGGAGCATGAGCGCCACCAACAGGTACTTTAGCAAAGTCAATCCAGCCACTTTCACATAAACCAAAATTCATTTTAATAAAAGGTTAAAAATTAAAAAAAGAATGAAAAGAGAAACATTGCTCGGTCACAAAAGCTTGCAGAAACACATCATTCAGGGACAAAAAATGGTAATATGCTGATCACATCACCAGCTTCAGTCTCAATTCTGTCATAAACCCATTTTCTATTACAGCGGCACTCCGGTCCACATTTGTTCGAATTGCACTTAGGGCACGGATAGAAGCAACCCAGACAGTTCTTCTCCAGGCAGTCACACAAATCCATGTTATTACAAAGCAGCTTGCCATGTTTGTCGTACTTCTTCATAGTTCTGTTAGAAAAAAAACAGTGGCCCTCAGAGAATATTTCAAATATGCTCAGTGACTGAAGTAAACTAAGGAGGAGAAATCTACACAGAAGCAAGTACTTTCTTTTGCACACACCTGTGAAATATCAAATTAGATTCTGATAACAATAAACATGGTTATTAAATGTTAAGTAATATGTGTGCCACAAATATAAGTCAAACTACTGTTAAACACAACAGAGAAAGTCTATGCACTCTGCTAAACATTCAAATTTTAACAAGGTCTAGGGACTATGAAAATATTCATTTGTTTTTTTAATTTTGTGTATATCGAGTAAACAATTACATCTCAGTTTCAAAAGACCTATATAATAAATATGCCATCTTACTTGTGTTTGTAAAAAAAATCTTGGTTCATCTTTGACATACGCTCTTTCTTCTTCTGCTCTCTAGTTTCAGGGTTGAAGTCAGCTACCTGAGGTCCTGGGTTTTGAAATGCTAAGCATTTTAGTTGCCGCTCTATTTGTTGCTATGAATGAACAAACAAAGGAAAGCTTATAAACACCAAAGCTAGACAGAATCTTTTTATTTACTGCCATATATGTTTCCTAGTTTACTACAACAACTAATCAACTTTATAATAAAAATATAAAAGGACATCGTTAATGGCATGTAAGACAAAAATCTGACAGTGTGTCCAGTCCAGTCCAATTTAAAAATAGTTCATCCATCTATTAATTTTGTAATCAGTTATGCCATAGGCCCATTTTGTTAGCTGATGGGGGGGGGGCATAGCCAGAAATCTCCAATTTTATGCAGGTGTGAATGCAGGGGATAAACATGACATGACAGCCCCTATGTTGACTGGGCACCCTGCAACTAAGCTGCAATGTCCCCACTGCTATTTTTCATGTGCTAGATCGAGCCCCGCTAGTGTGAGGCTGTCTACCAGGCCTGGGAAGCTCGCTCCCCGCTGCAGCGTAGACATACCCAGAGAGCTCAGGTTGTAGCACCTCACCACAAAAATTACATTTGTTTGTTTTTCTTTGGCCTTTTCAGTTTCTGAAACATTACCATCTCGTACAGAACCACTCCCTTCTAGCAAAGGCCTCATCAGGGTGACTTCAAGGACAGAAAAGAGGGAGCTCAGCACTTGCGATGGTCACTCTCTGGCAGAGAGACTGGACCACAACATAAATGCCATCTAACTAAGAAAGCAGACGCTGCATTTTCTAAAATATTTTGCCGCTAAATACTAGTGCCATTATGCATTTTCCTTTTAATCAGAATGAGTTTCAAAGCCGACGTTCTAACAGAACAGAGTTGTCGAAAGGTATTTGACTTCTGCCTCTCAGTAATACACACTTTCAAACTTTCATAGCCCATTCGCCATGTTGTCTGGAGCCTCTCTGCTCTGTCTCTAGTTTATATCTATGTTGCCTGATCCCTACCAACTACCCATAAGTTCTTTCCTATGTTGAGCTAGTCTTTCTGACTGGTTCAGGCCCTTGTCTGTGATGTTTTAGCTTTTCTCCAAATTCTCCCCATTGAACCCAATTTTGCATTCTTTAAGTCCATTTCTTAGACAGTTCTTACAATATGAATATATAGCTCAATGTCTGAAAAAAAAACCTTTAATAAGGATGTTGCATCATTTTTAATTATTCTGACTATTAAAGGAAAGCATTATTTCAACACTACAAAATAAAATGAAGGTCCACTAAAGTACACCATGTGCCTTTAAGGTAATAATTCAGGAGCCTCCAATGTAAAAGAAAATATTGTCACCATCCTAATCTCAGCTAGATCATTCTTTCTGTTCTCTTACCGCCTCTCTTCCCTCAGCTCCCTCTGGCCTATTTCTCCAAGAAGAATCTGAGGACAAGGAGAAGGTATGGAAGATTATTAATGCAGGAAAGAATTCACAGGACTGAAGTGTATGAAGAAAGGCCTGGAGAATAGTGGATGAGCCAAAGCAAATAATTCATAGAGAGAGACAGTAGTTTGACAGGGTTATTTTATTGTATTTTTGCTGGAAATCTGGGTTTACAATTGGATGAAACTATTTTGCGGGGGTTAAAAAGAATGTGCCTTATTCTTCGGTATCCTACACCGTGGCTTGTCATTTATACCTGTCCAATGCAACTTGTGAGTGAGCATAAAATGTTACCAGTCAGATCAGTAGCATTTTACACCTACTTCTCACTCACTACACATGTGAGAATGATGACACAAGGTGAAAAGTGGTAACATTTGTTTGGAATTCTCAAGATTTCTGTAAAAGTAGATGATTTTGTTTAGAAATTGATCTTATCTTCTCATACATAAATTGACGTGAGTCAGCTTCCACCATCTTCACTGCAGATTCCGTCATGTTGTTTCATTCACAGTCTCTATTCGTTTTTTAACAACAATATGCTTCCAGGTGAGGGTTCCAGTCACTCCACACTGGTGGCTCAAACAGACTCAGCTGTTGTGGCACGTGCCCAATTAGCCAAATGAAGGTCTTTTATTTGCAAGCTGGCTGTCATCAAGTACTGAAAATCAAAGCCACTCACCTTCTGATACGCAGGGGGACAGTCTCATCAGGGGAGCACATGTAGACACTTAAATCGTGTGTGTAGAACTTGGGGTTTACTCTTAAAATACAGTCCCTGTTCATAGGTTACAAACATTGCAACTGAAACAAATAACAGACAAGGACGGAGACAGCACAAGGAATCCCCTCCAGACATGGGCGGTTGGTAGTAAAGGCAGGAGAAGGCTGAGCGTCCCCTGAGGGGCCGTGGTGGCCCCACCTCTTTCCCTGCCCTCCCTGCTGGGAAGGCAGAAGTTTTTATGCTCCATGCAGGTTCCCCTGAGCGGCCCAGGGAACTCGCCTGCAGTGCTACAGTGGGAATCTGCTCTCAGCCTGGCCCCGAATGTGAGTCGACTCTCCTGCTTGCCAGACTGGTTCCTCCTTTCCTCCCCACCCCGCCTCCCCGCTCACCCCAGTAACCTGTTCAGTAATCAATTAGGAGTCCCTTCAAAGACCCGCATTTCTTTTCCAGATAAGGGAAATGGAAAATAAGATTTAAGGGGAGAAGCAGCATGGCTTGGTGTTGAAAGCAGAGCACAGCACGTGACAATTTGGGGTTTTATAATGGCCCCGTCACAAACTTGCAATGTGACATTGGACCACCAGTCATGTCAGGCTTGGTCTCAAGGAGAGGCTTTCTATGGATTTAAAAGGCAGTGGATACAGGGGACTTAATCAGCCTACGCTTCAGCTTCTCCATCCAAAACACAGGGATGTTTTTGGTGAGCTGCTTTGAGGTCATCAGATGGAAAGTGCTTTAGAAGTGCTAAGTGTTTTCACAACGAACCTTCCATTCACCTGCACTCCTCCTGGATCAGAGGAGATTGGGATTTTATCAGACGACTCCTCCTGCTGATTCTGGAGCAAATTTGTGAGGGGGAGGAGGGGTGAGGCCAGCAGGGCCCGCTCCCATGATCACTTTTCAAAGTGGGAGGCGAGCGAGTTAGACGAGACAAGGTGCCACCAGGCCAGCCTTCTGCTCTGTGCAGAGGGTGGGCCGTTCCCTTTCCTTCCAAGCCACTGCAGGGCTGGTCTGGAGCCCTGGTCTGGCTTGTGTACTGTTGCAGGAGCCCCTCCGGCACAGCAGGGCAGGGGTGTGGGCGAGCCCTCCCCTGCCCCAGCTCACACGCTTGTTCTGTCCCCAGTCCTGGCAAACCCCATGCACCCTCCCAGCACTGAGCGTGCCCCAAAACACACTGGCCCTCCTGCCATGTCCAGCCAGCCTCCCCAGGGCTGCTACACTAAAAACCTCGCCCCTTTCCACCATGCCCCAAACTACTGACCTCGATCGCACCCTGGCCACTGTACAGTTTCCAAAAGACCTGGCACCCAATGCTACCCCAGCTATGTTGTGTCCCCAAATGCTGCTCTATCCAAGAACCCCCCCACACACACACGTCTGGAAAATGGCAGCCAAGGCCACGCCGCACCACGCAGGCTCAAAAAACACCACCTCTTTTTTTAACCACATCTCTCTCCCACCCCGCAGTCCCCAGCCACCTGTGCAGCACCCACACCCCATTCTGCCAGCCTCCTCTCCACACAACCCTTTCCCCCGAGGCCCCACCACTCTCCCCCACTGAGCTGAGAACTCCACCCACCACTTGAACAAGTTAGAAAAAACCTTGGGGGGTGGGAACATCCGCTGCTCCCGGGTGCTCCTCATCTTGTGGGAAGGCTCTGATGGGCTCTGGGCCAGGTGGAGGGGATCCGTTCCTCCTGGCCTCAGATACCCAACCCACTGGCCCTGAGGACTGCACAGTGTAGCAGTGCCTGCCCCTGCCATACACAGGGTGATCCAGTTTCAGAGCAGCACCACAGCAGGAAGGCATGTGAGCACGGGGCATTGGCTCGGGAGGGAGGGAGCGAGCTTGCCCAGCCAGCCAGGTCCTTCTGCTGTGATATGGAGCCTTCTCTCTCCCCCAGCTCACCCCCTCGCGTGGCTGTCTGCACCCCTCCTTCCTCCTGCCTGACCTTCCTGCATCTCTCCCAAGCTCCCTGGGGGCCTGTTTAATGTCCCCCTCCCCCTATGAATGTTTGGGTCTCTTTGGTAACTTCCCACAGCCCCCATCTCAGCCAGGGAGGGAGGAACAGGCTGAGACATCTTAGGGCAGCTGGCTCCTGTCCCACGCGCACCCAGTCACCTACAGACCGGTGCACAGCAGCTCATACAAACCTGGGAGGCAGCAGAGATGAGGGATTCACAGCGCACAGCGATGAGCGGAACTGGGAAGGGGCCTCAGGTGGAACAGGGGTGGTGGGGGCAGGGCCTGGGGGTGGAAGAGGCAGGACAGGAGCTAGACTTCCCTAGGGGTAGCTTCACCATCTGCCCATGCTTCCAGAGCTCCGGGTAAAATTAATCACAAAGATAACTTCCTGTTGAGAGGCCCGTCCCACTTCCCTTCACCCTCCCTTGCTAGAACTCTGAAGGGCTCTAAACGCGCTATTAAGTACCTGCACATTGGTGTCATTTCACTGTTTGCCCTCATTTATATTTGCACATTTGCTCCACACCCTGATCAGTAACACGGTACTGCAGAAGTCATACCAGTTGTTTCTGTGCTATCTGACAATCCTTAGCAGCAATGGCATGTGCTTCTGCAGGTTCATCCTGGGCAGAAATGCTCTTCTCAGTACAGTTTGCTTCCAAATGATCACTCATTGCAAGACTCTAAAAAAAGGAAACGTCAAAACCTGAGCACGTTGGAAAGTCATATACAGGTGTGAGAACCAAAGACTTATTACAGGGAGCTGGTCCAACTTTTACATTAACCAGCTGGTATCCATCTCAGACCCTCAAAGGTTCTGGACCCACATTGTTTACTGAAAGAAATATGAGTCAGTACCAGTTTCTATTTTAGAAATTTGATTAAAACTCAAACTAATATAAAACCTAGAAACGTACCACCAAAGGTAAGCTATTGTTAATAAACTAAACTAAAAATAAAACACTGCCTAATCACAATCAAATAAAGATCAAATCAAACAAGTTAGTCTAAATATTGGATTGGAGTAAGATCATCAAAATTAATGCCAAAAGCAATCAATCCTCATATAAATTCTAAGACGTCTGAAAATGTGGCTGTCCACTTGGGTATTTATCCCAACTACCAATATACCATGGTCAATCAAATCGGTAATTTGAATCTGGTTAAAAAGCCGTATATTGAAACCAAACTATTACCTAATGTCTGAACCTCAATCTCAGAAGCTATAACTCAGCTGCCTTTTAGACTTTTATTTTATTTAGTTAAAGAAATATGGCTGTAAGTGCTTTATTTTAGATACCAACATTTGAATAGTTTGACCTTAGTTTATTTCAGTAAATAAAAGGTAAAGGAACTAAGAAGGCTACTCTGCAGGGCGAGAATAATATTCCTCAAAAAGTCCTTCAGCCATAGTTCTGGGCTCACATTTTTTAAACGATTCCTGAATTGCCAATGGTCATTTACATTTTTGTTATCTAAAACGTTTAAGCAGGACCCTGCATTTAATACGATTATGCAGCTGCATAAATGATCACATAGTTCTGCATTCTTTGAAATTTCAGGTGAATTAAACTCCAGAGCTGAACATTTCACTTCAAATCAGAAAAAATCTGTAGCTCAATTTGGTCATGAAGAAAACCTTCAAGATGTGAACCAGGTACTATAGATGTAGTGCCGTCTGCCTGAGTCTGTAGCTTTGAAAGAACAATGGGGTGTTGATTCTGAAACCTAGTGATGACAATTTAAATGACAACACTATTAACTGTTCCCTGCTACCCTTTAAAGCAGAAAGATCAAGTTAATGTGCTCACATCCATTCGCCTTTCAAATTTAGTCATCTCCCTTGTGCCCAAAAGGAGGAAAGCGTCAAGAGGTACTTTCTCCTTGGAGTACTCAAAGCCTCAACTGCCTCCTGGATGCCAAAACTGCTTCTCATATATTCCTGTGTGTCAACAGCCCCAAATGTCTCCTCCCCACCTGCAAAACCTCCAGCTTCCTCTCCAACAACTTGTACAATGCAATTAAGCATAGCAATACCAAAATGTGCAGTACATTGAAATTTGGGGGCAGAATAAAATAGGTTTAATTCAGTATCAAATTTAATACATAAATATCATCATGGCATATTTTACTAGTTGGATGACTTCTGAAGGGGCAATGAGAAACAGAGAACTTGAAGGCAGTGCTGCATAATTCCAGTGTCTCTGCTGCATGTTTTTAGTAAATACTCAAACCCTGTTTCATCTTTTTGCTAATAAGGAGTGAGAACGTTACAATACAACCACACCATATATTTTCAAATGCAAAATGATTACCTCCAGATAATTCAACATATTTTGGGTAAATCATTACATGAAGGCATCCAAGAATAATCGTTTCATGGAATTGTCACTAAGCTACTGAACCTGTAAATTACTCTCTGGAATATAAAAATAGTGACCAACTTTTTCACAAAGCAAATAGAGCCATTAACGAAATCCAATGGATGTGGAGAACACACGTACAAGTTGTTCACTTAACATGCCGTTAGGTGTCACTGTTGTTCTTCACTGGTAATATAAGTCATGTTCAAGCAGTTTTTTAAAGCTTTCATTGATGAAGCAAGTTAGCTGGTTTGGGTGCTATAGTTTGTCATATTTTCATAGACATCCAAAGGTTCACTAATATATACCACAAATTCTACCTTTCCAGACAGCACCACAATTTCATTTACCAATGGACTGGAAACTCCAAATGATAGGTGAGGTGAAAAGTCTTTGCCTGTAAACTCAAACCTTTGCTTATACATGGAGTCTACTTTTATAATTAACGTGAAAGACACATAACTTCCTCTGCAGATAAAATACCAAGACACCTATGGACTCACGCACATACTCAGCCAACCAACATACTCAGTTATTATCTCCCCATTCCTCCATCGCTCACTGTCACACAACTCTCCCCTAGCAGGATAAAGGGAGGAAAAATTGCACAGGACACATGCTGGTCTTGTCACTTACTGCACCTCTGGAAAGTGTTTAGAAATCAGGGCGAAGGTCACTGTAAGAACCTGAACACAATAGAGTCACCCATGTGACACACATTTTGCACCCACCATTCATTATTCCCCATCAAAAGCACGTTCATTCCTCCACCCGCTGCCTTCTCGGGAACATTTTAGTGTTCTCTCCAATCTCTTCCTCTTCACGTCCCCACGGGGGCATCTCCCAGGGCCTCTCCATGCTGGGGCTTTCAGAGCCCTCCTTACTCTGCTTGCGGATCTCCCAGAGTGCCACACACCAGGGGTCTCTGACACTTCACTCCTACTTGGAGGGTTTTTAAGTGTTCTATTTGGGGTCTCTTGGGTCATTTCCTGTCTGGTGGACAGTCTCAGATTTCCCCCAAGCCTGCTACAATGGTCTCTCAAGGACCCCCCACCAGGGGTGGTTGTCTCCACACTGCTTAAGCCCCTCCCCTGCAGGGAATGGGATCTCTCTCCCGACCCTTCTCTGGAAGGCAGGGATGCTCTGTACTTTACCAGCATTATTGTTCTCCTGCAGGGAGGAAGGGAGCTGCAAGAACCAACAAAGAAAGCAGATGCCTTCAGCCTCTCTACTTGTAGCACCCCCTGCAGGGCAAGGGGAAGAAGCTGAGATATAGCGGGAAAAGTACACAAGAAGCTGCCTGGTAGTGAGCTAGAAGGGAGGCCAGGAAAGGGAGGGGAGAAGAACAAAAGAATAAAAGACCTCCTTAACCAGGTCTCTAAATCAATGCTTCTAATCTCAACCTTTTCCATACTAGAATCCTCTTTCCTCTCACTCAGGACATCCCTCCAATCTAGCCAGGCCTTTGCCCATTCCCAGTATGGGACATGTAGAATGCTTTCAACTCCTTGGCCTCTGTTCACACCCCCTTTGCTTACGTTAGGGCTGGGATTCCCAGTCAGGATTCACCACGCCTTCCCCTTAGTTCCACCCTTGCATCCAGAGCACTTTACAAAAGTAGATAAGCATTATTCTCCCTATTTTATGGGGCATGCTGAGCATAAGGCCAAAATTTTCATAAATGGCTATTAATTTTGGGTGCCCTACTTGAGATACTGTGGGTCTGTTTTACAAAGGTATTAAGCATGTGGAGTTCCCACTGACTTCAAGTGGGGTTGTAGGGGTTCAGCACCTCTGAAAAAGAGGCCTTAATTATTCTACTCATGTACTCAAAATCGGTGGCCACTTTTTAAAACCTTGGCCTAGTTGAACAAGATGGCACTTCACCACTCTGCTACTGACCTGCTGGATAACTTTGGGTTATTTGGAAATTACCATCTCATTCCACAAAGAAATGTATTTCAATATTTTTTTCACATCTCCGAGAAAATATCTTTTATAGAAAACATACAAATCCTCTGCCCCCTATTAATTCTAAAAATAACGTGCCAAATTGTAGCATGCAGCAGAGATATTAACGGAAGAGGCAGAGGGACCAGGCAACTCTGCCATGTTCATAGTCTGCGAGATTCACTACACTGAGTTTCCCTTAGATCATCCACTAAAAGTGGAGCAAGGGAGGTTATGAGGCCCATGTAGGGCAGAGGAGCTATACTCTAAGAATGCATGGACGGGGAATCCTAGTCCTGCTAGAGTATCTGTCTTGCTGCTGTGAAGGTCTCTCTCACTCTTCATACTCTAGACTCCTCTAGTTGCAGAATAGCAACTGTGTGACACATCAAGTTAGAGTTAATGCTGCTTGAAGTTTGAAGCAGTATTAACATCCCTTTGGATTTCCATCTTGAAATCTGCGTGGACAAGGAAGGCAGTCAGTTCCATTCCACCTCCTCCTATTCCACCTCCCTCTCAAAACACTGATCTTGCATACAACTTGCTGTGAATAAGTATTTCATGGATTTGACCATGCATTTCTCAAGGTTACCAGACAATGTGATCATAACTTCTGTAAAGGATGCTAGTTTGCTAATTTAATAGACAGAAGGCAGAGCTAATCTGAGTGAAGACTGATTGAGAGGAGAACGGGAGAAGTAATGTAAAAAGAGACTTGGAGATGTCAAGGAGGCAGATGTTTGTGGTCAGAAAGAACATTGCATCAGGAAATGTTTGGAGTTGGAAGGCATAGAATTCATTTATGATTATTATCAAGAAAAATTTTCCTCTCTATTATTTCAAGGGTTTATTGTTGTTACATGTTATTTATGGATCTTGCAGCCTATGCTGTCTAAATACTGCAGCTGGTAGAAAATTTAGTGACCAGAGTTCTTAATGGTTACAGATGGCTTGGCAGCTTTGCAGTTTTTCACAGTGAAATTGCATATTCATTTTAAATTACTTTTACATACTTACAAGATTCTTAATAATATTAGCCCACTCCATTAGAGTCACTCTGGTGTAAACAAGGGCTGAATTTAGCCTCAACTCTTTAAGTCTGATCACTCCTCTCATTGGACCAGTACAGAGGAGATCCTCCTCAGATATCTACTCCCATTCCACACAAAGATGGATTGAGTTCAGCTGTTTCTGTAGTACCATCTGCCTCCTGGCCCCAAACCTGCAGAAAGCTCTGTGTGGGCTCAGAGATCAGCAGCTGATGTTGTGACATGTACATCATGTCTCTCTAAAACGCTACAGCAAATTGGACATATAAACTTAAATCCAGCATAAAAAATGAATTAACTTTCCCACACCCCCTTGTTGTACCTGGAAATGCTTTCTAAAGATGTGACGATGGTGGTGGTGTTCTGTGGGAGACTCACCATTTAGTGATTCCCTGGCAGCATGGGTCCAAATGGAGTTGTGCTTCCTGGGAGTAATAGGGGACTCCAGAGCCTGCATGAAAGCAGAGAACATATGCAGGGATAGCCCTTGCCTTCTGAGGTTCCCCCAGTATCCTAGAGAATCTATAAGACTTGGAGACAGAACAATGGCCCTTTCTATGGGAAAAATAGTGAAAGCAAACCCCACATCTCCCAACAGAACAACAAGGGGGACATGCTGCAATAGGCTCCTTGCGGAGATTTCATCCCTCGAACAACCTTTCCTTGCTTATTTCTGCCATAGCAGGAGGCGATAGGCCTTTTAATTGTGTTTGAATTCTAAAGGAAGATCTAGACAATCATTTTTACCATTCTGGTCTTCATCTGACAAAGAGGAAAGGCATGGTAAACTCTTTCTATGAAAAATTTCAGTTTTAAGGGTTATATTTCCAACTCAGAGCAGTTATTGAGGAAAAAGGGTTTTCCAAAATTTTAAATCGTACTTACCAACAAAACAGCCTAGCCCACAGAAGAAAAGATTATTTGAGGTTTATTGCTGCACACTTGCTCTGATAATGAGAGCCTGACTTCAGCCCCAGAGTGACTGAAACAGAAGACCAAGTATCAAAATAATGTTCCCACAAGGACAGCCCTGAACACAATGCCAGGTAAAAGTCTTACACGACCTCATCCTCACCTTGTTATTGTCTGTCCTTTTAAATACTTAGCGTGTAATACATAAAACAGAGAAATCCATTTAAACTTGAATGGGATTCTTTAGTTCTTGTGTACATGCATCTACTTTATGTTATATATACCATGCAAAACTCTCTTTGGCCTTTTCTTTCTTAAACTGAAAAGTAACCAATAAGACTGCAATCATTTTTACACTTTAAAAAAAGATTGCTATAAAGAAAACAACATGGTAATAATAGGACAATATTTTACCAGACTGAATAAGTTACATAAAATACCTTACAAACTAACAGCCATCTCTTTCAGCTTAAAATAATCAACTAAGTAAAAAGACTTCCCCAAATCTCAAAATTGTTGCAACTCCATCACACTTTCATTTTTTTGCCTTTGCCTTTTAGTTTAGTTTACAATAAGATCAAAATAAATGATTCAAGCTGATTTAGATTCTTTCGGGTGTCTTTCAAATTTCCAACATATTGAGATCATGAATTACTTTTCCCTGTCACTTTGAGTTTAAGTTCAAGATGATAAAAAAACTCAATTTTAAATATTCGTGGTTCATCAGTATACCACCATCATGCTAAATTCTCCTATCTGTGCAAACAAATAGTTCTGGTGAGTCCAGCACAAAACTGTGAATTTTCATTAGCTCAATCCATTCCCTCTTTAAGGCATTGCCTACAGTTTAGAGTTGGAGCAAGTTAATTTAGCCTATTGTAAGTTCCTGACGCTATTATTTTTCTTTCATCTAACCATTATAAAAATCAAATGCAGACATAAAATTTAGAGGAAATAGTTTACCAAATGGAATTAAAAGACATTATATGGCTATTTGTATTGTATTGCATTCAGTTTCCTTTGTCTTGAAAAATAAACCACAAATCCCTCTAGGGAAAAAATGATAAAATCTCCAAGGTGCTCCTGACTGTAATTTAATCCTTTCTACAAGAGCAGGAAAGGAAAAAAAAATTACAATGTGAACCTGTTGGTTTTATTCTCTCTCATTTTCCATAATACATCTCAAGCTGTCTGAAGCTGAAAATGAAGGTTTCTTTGTGGGTGTAGAGGAGGAGGAAACAACGGTTATCAGGTCTATTAATTAAAACTGAATGTAGTTTCTTATGCATAAAACCTCAGATTGATCATTTTCCTCTTGTTCAGCCTCTTCCATTCCATTCTTACTATAATAAACAGTGCCAGAGCACGAGTCTTAACTTTTGGCATGACTGTGAATGATCATGAATTCTGACACATGTGAACCATGATAAGTAGCAATCTGCAATCTACTAAAAATAACACAAGTATTTTCTTTGTGTCTGAGTCAGCCTGCAAGTATGGGTGCCTGTGTACACAAAATCCTGGGTGAAATTCTGGTCTCAATGATGCCGATGACAAAACTTCCTTCAAATTCAGGGGGGCCAGGATTTTCCCCCTGTGCAAGAGCATGTGGGATTATGAACCTGTCCTGCATGATGTGATACAAATGTCCATAATAATAAAGAAGAAGGGAAGAAATTATAGACTCTATTTAATGCATATGCAGCAATATTTCCAAACAGCAGGTTCTTTAAAGTTCTTTTAAGCTTCTTGACCTTCCTTGGTGGGCTGCTTTTCTCCACTCCTATCAACTTATTTCCAGACTCCCAGTCCCACTCTCCCCACAGTGACACCACATGTGCCCTGGACCTTTGAACAAGGCTTAGGCTTTCAGATAATTCATACAGAATGAGGAGGCAGCTTACCTTTCTCAGCTGGTGTTGGCAGAGCTTAATTGTCAAAGAATTCTAAGGTCTTTCATTAGCCTCATCATTGGTCCAACTCTCTACTGCTTGGATGACCCATGGTCTAACTAGGCTTGTTGGGGTCATTTCAGCAAGGGTAGGTGGGAGTTTTGCAGGCTCACTGCCTACCAAGTGAAGTTAAAGGATACAGGATATCCTATTTTCTTTTCTTTTTTTAAATATGCAGCTATAATCCAAACGTTATTCTGATGTGAAACTAAATTGCTACCACCTCGCTCAGCTTGTTTACTCATGTAGGTCTGACTTTTAAAATATGAACATTACACTGGGAGGACTTTATTCTGCAGGTACATGAAACTCTCTAATTTCCCTTTGAGTTGTCCCCAGTTTTCCTCAGTACAAACACCCTCCCTAGGAAAATTAAACAGAAATAAAAAATAACTTGGCTGTGGACCTGAACCATTCTCATTGTTTCTACTGCCTGGTTGTTCTTAGATAAAGTGACAGGACACAACTGACTGTGATGTTTGACCAATTAATGCCCCCGATGCACCTGAGGTGTGCTTTGATTTACTTCACTGCCCAGTCTGCTCCACAGCTTTCCATAGCCATTACCAAATGGGCTTTGTAAGAAACTAAACTGAAGCTTCTAATGTTTAAAGCTAGTTTGTAAGCTTCTTATCTCATTATCAAATAATCCAGAGAGCTTTCATTATAGGGTGCGAAAAGATATAAGATGTAACGCTGTAACAATGTTCTCTCGCTTTTCAACCATTTTCTAATCTATCCCTCCCCTTGGGCTAACTCCCTGATGCTCTAATCCCTCTCCCCTGTATTTCTGACTCTTGCCTCCCAAATCAATGATGCTCATTATGGAGAAAAAAGAGGAGAAAAAACTCTAGTACTTGTGGAGCCATGGGACAACTTTAATGAGTCTGATTTCAAAAACAAGAGAGGCTTTAAATGACTTGTTGGAAACTCAGACCAAAAAAAAAAATCCTTTACATCCCAATTCTCCTTAAAACTCAACCCAACATGAGAACATTTTCTTCCTTTTCACGGAACAAGATTTAAGCAGTTCTCATAGACTCATAGACTCATAGGTCAGAAGGGACCAATAT
>ML675612.1:3684445-3746486 GCA_007922155.1 Mesoclemmys tuberculata | reverse complement strand
AACCTCTCCTCTTCACACCCTACCAGCTACAACCTCCCTGCCTCCCCCAGCTCTCCAATGCATACACACTGACAGCTACGTGCACCTCAACACCTACAAACACCCTGCAGTTTGCTCGCCAAACTCCATCATTTCCTACAATCCTGAACACTTGCTGCTAAAGTCACTTTCAGCACCACACTGCCAGTCAGTCAGAGCCTTCCCTTCATGCTCACCATGCTCCAGCCAGCCACAGTCCCCAGGCAGTAACAGCAACTTCTCCCAGTCATTTCTCTTCCCCTTGTTGCATCTCCTACTCCCTGCTCTGAACCTTTACACTTCATCAGCCCGCCCACTACTTGTCACCCACAGATCCTGAGTGCAGGGCAACTAGCAGTGTGAGAAAGTCCATTCTTGCTTGGGCTCCGTCTCAACCACTTGCTGCTGAGCCATGTCTGAGTAGAGCTGTGCAGTTAGCTGAAAATTCAGAAACAAACAAAAAAACCTACCTAGCTAAAAATTAAATAAGCTTGCATCAAAGCATACAAAAAATGTGTTATTTTTTTGGTGAATTAAACTTTTTTTTTTACTTGGGAGTCAAACTACACATTTCATTTGACATGAAACAAAATATTTCCTTTCAATTTTGACCTTTTTTTTTTAAGTGTAAAATTTTTTAAAACTAAAATTAGAGGAAATTTCAAAATGAAAAAGCATTTCTACCTAAAAATTGCAATGTTTCAATTTGAAAATGTTGAAACAAAACATTTTGATTTTTTAGACTTTTTTAGGGTTTTGTTTGCTTGGTTTGGTATGGGTTTGGTGTTTGTTAGTTTGGTTTGTTTTTTTGGACAAACAATTCTGCAAAATTAAACCAAACTTGCAAGATATTTTAGTGTCACCAATCTGGATTGTTTGGGGGAGAGGAAAAAAAAAAAAAGCTTTGGTTAAAAAATTTCACCCAGTTCTACTTCCTACTCTTAGGCAGCTTGCAAACAAATTGCCTGCATCATTCAAAGCTTGCCATCCCCCACTCCTTCCACTTTCCTTAACTGGCTATTGCTCCCTGCTGCCTACATGGAACACCCAGCTCTTCACACTGGGTTTGGCCATGGAAGGTTCCAAGAGGCACTCAGCCTCTATTTAGGTGAATGCGTTGCAGACTTCATTTTGACAAAAACTAAACATAAAGTCTCCGTGACGGGTCATTATTTTCCATTTCCTTCTCCATAAAGAGAATTGATACTTTGATGTGATCTATTCTGTTTTCTCTAATGCACCTAACATAAACTGGGTTTTAGCTGAACTGAACTGAAACCAACTGTAATAATTGGGGAAATAATAAATACTACAAATTATATTTTCAAATTGTGTGTTACTGATGTCTTCAAAAAGATATCAGAGAAAGTCATACTAATTGGTTTTTACATATTGGTTGCTGAGTTGCTGCTTCTCTCTTGACCCGAAGAGATCAAAGCAAAAATTGGTTCCGTGAAATTTGTCTTGCTACAACCTAAGGCCAAATTAAAATTAAAAAAAGTTATGCCAAGCATGCTGGAGTAGCTTTTCTTGACAATTACAGCACGGGAGAGTTGACATTAATTGTGGTTCAGCCTCTAATGTTAATACAAATTTATATTTTTAAATCCATTGTCTTAGTGCTGGTCCAATTTTAGCACGCTTGGGTCCGTAATGGAACCAGTAATTGAGGCTTTCTCTCATGGAAGATTTGGCCTATGACAGCAGGCTGAAAGGACAGGGCTAATACTAGAGATACAGTATTGTTATTTTCATCTTTGAACAAATCTAAGTAAATCTCTCCCTGCTATTCTGCCTCATTATTTCAAACAGAATTAGCTGGAAAAGGGACACATTCTTAGACATGTTTTTGACTCTCTCTTCTCAGCACAGCAAGAAACAGCATCAAGGGATCTCTAAAAGATTTGCCTTTCCTCTCTTTGAGTTGCTGCCAATGTAAGGCATCAAGTAATTGTGTTTTCTTCCTGGTGTTTAGTCTCAGTCTTGGAAAGGTTACAGAGACTTACAGTACGGTATAAACTCTTGGAAAAATCAATCTCTGTATTGTTGCTTAAGGATATAAAGATGATTAAAGAAGCACACAATTAATCAATGGTAATTTTGAAATAGTTTCTTATTTACAATTATTTTTGTAAATATTTACAGATTAAAAATATTTTAATTAAAATCATCAGTCAGTAAAAAAAAGACATTTCTGTAAACAAGAAAAGAGGAGACTGGTTACAAATAGCTAGGAAAGATAGTGGGTTGAATATGCTGGGTACTGAAAGTTAGGTACATAAATCCTTCAGAGATCTTGTAGAGCAGTGCCCACCTGGGGGTAGCATAAATGTCATTCCACTACCTTTCCACCCCACACCAATCCTGGAGGCTGCTGGGGACCAAATCAGCCTCTGCATCCATCTGAAGCCACTCTAAGAGCTGCTTTGTTATCCATGATCAGTGGAACATATTGCACTCCATCCCCAACCCCTCCCCACCCCTGGAACGGGTGCTGGGGAGACCAGGGATGTCTAGCATAGCTCTGGCTACATCAGTAGGTACTCCCCCTGTGCTGACAGAATCCCTAGTACTGCCTTAAGGCAGCTTTAATTACACATTGCACCACTGGAGAGGTGCAGAGGAGATGAAGGGCGTAACTATACTTGGAGCAGGGGGTGTAATTCCCAGCCCCAGGACTCATTCCTGCACTAGTTCTGGTCAAGCTGGCATGCTAAAAATAGAGTGAAACCACAGCCATATGAGCAGTGGGAGTGGCTACCCACCCTGTGTATGTACCCATCCAAAACCATAGGCATGAACTCAGGGTGGCTAGCCTTTCCTGCCACACTTTAGTTTTCAGGCTAGCTAAATGAGAGCTAGTGTGAACATGTCTCCTCAGCTTGGGCCTCACACCCCCAGCCCCAAGTTTAGACGTACTCTTGGTTGGGGCTAAGGAGGTGGCTGTCAGTTTCCTTGTATGTGTACTGGAAACCCAACAAAGAATTTTCCACATTAAAAACTCTGATTTTGAAATCCTCGTTTTTGAAATGCTCTGCTTTGCACTCTTTATAACACTGTCTGTTACTTCCTCACTGGGTTTCCCTGGGGTAATGTAATATTATTTTCTCTGTTTACTGGGGTAGTGGCACAACTTAATTTTTTCAGAATTTGTTTATCATGCAAATAAGCGAACTGCATGGACTGAGGAGTTTATAGTTCCCAAAACCACAGGCTAATACATTTTACAGCTTTTTTACATACATTTTACATACTAATGGCCTAAGTTTTATTTGGCTGTCAGTCATCTTCAATAGACAGGAAGAAAGTAAAACTTTTACAAATTCTCAACTGAAATTTAGTGTAGATGAAAAAGCATTCTTAATATACAATAAGCAGCTCTGGATTTCTATAGTGTCTTCCCTCTAAGGAGCAAAAAGCACTTCACAAACATTCAGGGAGTTAAATTTCCATAAGTAAGTAAGTGTTATTGTCCCCATTCCCATTTCACAAGTACAAAAACTGAAGCTCAGTGTGATTAAATGACTTGTTTTAAGTCACACAGAAAGCCAGTGGCAGGACAGAGAATAAAACCTAAGTCTTCTAACTTCCAGTCCTGTATTTTAACAACAGGGCTGCTTCTTCCAAAGTGCTGACAGATTTAAAAAACTTTTTTGTGGATTTTTCTTGACTTTATTTAAGAATAAGTCTCTCAAGCATCATCCTATATGGAAATAGGAGAGATTTAATATGCAAATAGTTTTCTTGCATCTTTCCTGTAGAATTTTTTTCTTCCTTTATGAATAAGGTCAGACTGGCTTAGCCGTTAGAATCTCGTGTTTAGAATATAAAATGTGTGCTTTATCTCTTTATTAAATCATAAAACAGTATTAAAATGCTAGCAAGGCATATTCTAATATATATATATATATATATATATATATATATATCTGAAACAGATTTCAGAAGTCACTCATCTATATTTTTCCGTAACCAATCAGTACATTTGGCTATGAGTTTTCTCCTTTCCCTGTTTGCAAACTTTGCCAGCTGCAATGCTTCAGTAATAGTAATCCTCTGATGCTCGTCCAGTGTAGTGTTATAAAAAAGCTGCAACTAAAAAAATATATAAATAAAGTTAGTCTACAGAGTATTTTCAGTGAAATAATCTACTGCACGTTCTACAGCTGTCTTAGACAGAACTGTCTAGAAAAGGGGTTTCTTTTTTTAAACACATTTAGGGTTTAAATTTACATCTAGGTTGCAATCCTGATCTGATTGAAGTCAATGGGAGTTTTGCCTTTGACTTCAGTGGAGCCAGAATTTGACTGTTAAATCTTTAGCTTAGGAAGGTGCTTGCTCTGCAAAGCTCCTATACTGTGGCCTAAATGTTCAAAAGTTACAGGTGATTTTGGGGTCCCCAACTGCAATACCTTAAAGGGGATGATTTTCAGAGTGGCAGAGCCCAGCACTGCTGAAAACTGAGCACCTTAAAGGTGGAAGCAGGAACTCTGCTTCTGTAGAGCTTTGAGGCTTCACTGGCCTGGCACCTTCTTTTCTTTTTCAAAATAGTTCACACCGATAGTTACAGACGGCAGCGTTCAGGGAGCGGATTCTGTGCTGTGCCCCTTAAAGGCACAGCATAGAACACGCAGGAGGAAGAGGGTTAATGTGGCTTTAAAGCACTTTTGTGCTCTCCTGATCTCGGGCTGTTCTGTGGGCTGGACAGGCACCAAGTATAACTTACAGGCCTGCCAAAAAGGTGTGATTTTGCCATATGCTATCTAACGCATTTTAACTATCCTGCTGTAAAATCCTAGTACAGACAAGGCGCCGTAGTCTTAGCGCTTGGTAAACTAGGCAAGGTCCACCAGAGGCAGGGCTATAGCGCTGACCTTGCCTGGCTTCCTCAGGGTAAAAATTTCAGTGCCTTGTCTCCACTAGGATTTTACAGTGGGCTAGCTAATGAGCTAACTCTGCTGTAAAAAAAAACCCACACCTTTGTTGCAGGGAAGACGTAGCCTAAGTTATGGTAGCCTCTGATGGCTGCCCTTTGGGCCACACACTGCCCCAAACTCCTCATGGTTTCAGGCTGAGGTCTCATCCCTGACATGCCCCTTTCACCCCAGGCTGCCCTCTGACCACTTTGTGAGGGGATCCTCGGAAACAGGTTTCCGGCTGCCTTCTCTGTGCTTGCCCTTGGGGAAATCTACCCACGCTGGAACCGTGACTTATCTACATGGCCTCTAGCAGCAAGCCTCCCAGCATGGGTAGACAGATTTATGCTAGCTCAGCTTGAGCTAGCACCATACAAATAGCAATGTGGATGCTGCAGCTTTGAGCCTCAGGATCTGAGCTCAGGTGGCTAGCTCAAATCTCCACTAAAGCTGCAATACCTACATTGTTGTTTTTAGCGAGCTAGCACCAGCTGCAGTAGTGCAAGTCTGTCTCCCTTGGCTGGGAGGCATCCTCCCAGCTGTAGTGCAGACACATGCTCGGGGTCCCTTTACATCACCCCACCCTTTTACTCAGTATAAAGGAGACAGAGCAGTAGCGAGGCACTCTACCCAGATGTACAACATTTTAGACATCAGCTTTTGATGAATACTTGCGCTCATGATACAACTAGAAACAGCTATGATTAATAACTTAGTTCTTTTTTTACATTTTTGTAAAGACTAGAGGGACTAGAGTGGGGAAAGAAACTGACGGGGAATCGGCAGAGGGACTAGAAGTGGTTGGACAAAGAGACTGGGTTTTGGAGAGGCTAGGACAGGTTGGGTAAGGAGGCTGGGAGCCCAGGGGAGGATGCTGTCATTGGCTGGATAATGGGAGTCAAAGAGAAGACTGACACAGGGACCCAGGAGTGGAGGAGAGATTGCCACAATCATTTTTACAAATTGCAAATTTGTACAAAACCCTCACTCACATACAGTTGTGGCTACCTACCCTTTGCACGGGCATTCGTCTGACTGGAGAGTGCAACTGTGGGTGCACATTTGTAAGTTTATTTCTTGTGCCTGCAAGTGAACTTGAACATTTTGAAAGAACACTAATTAATCTCTGTGCAGGGTGCAGTGTGAGGAGAAGGGTCAGAGGACTCAGGCCCCTCTCTGTTCCCTGACTGGAGTTGGAAGTTTGGTCCCCATCTCCAGTCAGGACTGAAGGATGGCCAGGCCAAATTTGAGTTGTTCTGTGACCTTATGCACCTGCTTGGCCCTCACATCTTTGCAGTCTTTCTGGTGCCCATGGACACTGGAGGCCCCCAGAAGAAGTGGAGCAGGGGGCACTGGGAATCCCTAGTACCCAGGGGAATTGGAGGATTAGCTTTTGGTGCTTCCTTGACAAGCAGATGTGAAGGAGGAGCATAGGGTCAAGGGCTCCCAGGACTGCTTGCCTCCTGATGAGGAGTTGCCTCCCTGAGTAAGAGCCTGGGGCTGGGTGAAGGGGAGAGAACTTGGAGCTGGAAGAAGGGCAATGTGGGGGGAAAGCACAAGGTTGGGTGTGGGGCAGCAGAAGGGGACTGTGTGTAGAGCTGGGTGCAGCCAGGAGAACACAGTTTGCATGCAGATGCATTGTAGAAGTGGGGCTGGGTACAGGGCATGGGAAGAAGAGTTTTTTGCCGTCTCCTTAGGAAAATTCTAGTTGCACCCCTATTTCTATCCCAACAACAACAACGAGTTTCCATATAATTATTCAATACATTTCATGCTTTCTTTTTCTTTTTAAGAAATATAAAATTTAAAAAAACCCAACTATTTACAACCTTGAGAGCAAGGTTTAAATTAGTTTTTTATCGTATGGTATATAGGTAACTTACCTCTTGGATCTGGAAGTCTGTATAGACAACATTTATCATAGTGCTAAAAAATTTCTGTAGTATTCCATTTCTATCCCTATAAAGTAACAAATATCAGTCAGAAAGAGAAGCATTTTTGATAATATATTGGTAAATATACCATCAGCCTAAGTTCTTCTTCCACAAGCATATTTGCCAAGCTAACCTATTATGTTGAAATGTTTGCCTAAACTGATATTTACTAGTCTGAGTTCTCTCCCCCATCCCTTATTTAAAGAAATAGTCTCAGAGTTTGAACTAGTGATGCAGATATTTATGTAGGCTGGAGAGTATAGTTTACATATAATTTTCCTTCCTGTAAAAGATTTGCTCTCACTTGATGGTAAGGAGAGAGGAATCATCTGACTTGTCTAATCTGCCTTTTTTACACAATTAAATATCACAATCTAGTTAGAAGAGACCAGAAGAGTATCCTGATCCATTACTGAATAAGAGCCATGGTACGTTATGATAAAAAAGATACTAGGGACTATATTCAGCCCTGGAGTAAGCTGGTTAAATACTCATTTAATTCAATGGGAGTTATGCCCCCTTCACCATTTAGCTTGTTATGATTAAAAGGTAGTTTCAGGTATCTCATTGTATTTTTATTGGCAGTGGTGAGCAGATTCTGTATAACTAGCATCCAAAGTAGTGCCTTTAGTTTGAAAATGGTGGCCAGATTCAGAGCAGGGTTCATATCAGTATAAGATCTGCAATGACCTATAGTGGAAGCACTCGCAAGCACACACAGCTGCTCTAAGTTACTCCACAGTAATGGTCCTCCTGGAACCATTCCGCCAGCCAGGGGTAGCAGGAGTGAAGATGATACAACCATTCCCCGCCCGCCCCCCTCCCAATCACACTGTTGTTCCACCTCCTGTGCTGGGGAGGCTAGGACCTAGTGGTGTAGATGAAGTTATCCCAGCTTTACGCCATGCAGGATTCCCCTATGCAAGCCTCAAACATTTTCAAATAAGAATGTATTTGCCTACCATATAAAAACTGACGGCATGTTTGCTATACAATTTGTCCCAGGCTTTACTTAGTAAAGAGGCTGAACTTGAAAGCGTCCATATTCATATAGAGGAAGCCTGAATTCTCTTAAATCATTATATTAATAGCCTTGATAGAGTCATGATGGACCAAAGTAAAAAGTAATAGCAATTTCCATCTGAAAGTTTGGATGCCTCTCTGATCTTAGAGCATTACTGCCCACTCACCCTTTCCCCCATGCCTGACCACTCTTCAAACTCCCCTGTCCACTCTCCTTGCTTCCAGAATCATACCACATACATACCAATGCTTCCCCTTTTATCTGCCACTCCCAGATGACTAGCCATTCTCCTGCCACAACATCTGGGCCATACCCTTTCTTTGGGTTATAGGATCCAGCTACCTTCCAGTGCTTCCAATTTGAATATTTGTGTTGTCGGGAGTATATGAAACTCTGGAGGACACCAGTTTGTGTGCTAAGTAAAGTCACACATTTTTATAATGTTTTTCACCACCATAGGCCATAAAGCACTTTATAAGGTTGCACTATGAGCCAGATTTTTAAATGCTTGCCATCTTACAGTTGGGGCCAGATTTTCAAAAGAGCTCAGCTCCCATTTAGGGACCAAAATAGGGTTCTGATTTTTTTTAAGTGGATCAATACCCATTACCTCTCATTGAGGCATTTATGGATGGACGGACTGATGGACTGAGCTCCTGCTGAGCTCTTTGAAAATCCAGCTACTTATTTTGGTGCCTTAATGGAAGCTGAGCCAGTCTGATAATTCTAGCCTTTGTACATAGACTTAGACCACCATGGAAAAGCAGACACCTCCAGAGTGGAACATCTGCAATTGGGCTCTACAGCTCAGACTTAAGATAGATAAGAGAGTCAGAAAAAACACTGCAGAAATAAAGATGAATGATTTCATTTGGTTGCTTACCATACCTTTCATTTAAAAGTAGCCAATTTTCTGTTATAAATGTCCATGCTAGGCGTTGGCCAGTCTCAGTAGCTGCCACATTTGAAATGACTATTGATGTATGATTAGAAGACAGTAATGAATCGTTGAGTGAATACTGCAAATATCTGTTGGAAAAATACATTAAAATGTAACTATTTAGAACAAATACAAATGTTGTCCCGTGGAGCTGCCTGTATACCCTACAGTAACATGTTTAATATAAACATTAACTGTTCATATTCTCACTTACTGGGTTTACATTCTCAGTGTAGAAAGAGCATTGTGCATGGTATGGGTATATTTCTTTTCCTTATCTTTGCACTACTCAGAAAATATTAGGAGCCAATTATTCCTTTCACAGAAAAACCCATGGACTCTGAGTTTCTATGGACTCATCTTGTCAGGAGCGAGGTTGGGGTTTGCCCTTCTGCAGAGTGAGCATGCCCCGATGGGGAATGTCAAGATATCCAGGAGGTCTGTGGCATTTCTTTTAAGTCCCTCGTGCCCAAGGATTGCTTCCCACCCTGCAGAGCAACATGGCTGCCAAAGGAGCTGTGTTCTCAGAGACTCCCCACTGGTAGCTGCCACCTGCATGAGGCAGGTGCACGTCCTCTGGATTTTCTCTGGCTGCACACCACAGACAGGACTATTAACTAATTTCTAATTGCAGAATATTTATTTTTTGAGAGATGGAAATGGCCCATCTTGGCTTTCCTCTTCCTAAGTGGCTTTGCAGACTGCCGTTTGGAACAACAAACTGGATTCTCGCTCTCTCAGGCACAGGGAGGACAGGGTTATTGGGGAGGCCATGGAAGCTCCCTGAGCCCGTGCTGTCTGGGCAGGTTAGAGCTGGTGAAGACAAGCTCTAACTTACACAAGTGGCATACGGTCCTTAAATGATCGCAGAACAGTGGAGCATCAGCATAGCAGTGTTCTGCTTTATCCTGTCTTTTCTTCTTCCACCCCACACTCACCCCGATATATCCCCTCCATCTCCTGACATGCCCCCCCTGCCAGAGGAGTAGCTGCCACAGGAGCCACCTCTGCAAGCATTATACCCAATGGAGTTTACCCCAATAAAAGGGAGATGCTTTGCTTGCCTGTGTATTGCTGAGAAGCAGAAGCAGATCACAGAATCCAGCCTCACTGTATTTTTATTTATAAGATGAGCAGATTTTCTTTGAAGCCATTGAGAAATAATAATTAGGATAATTATGCACTCCATGATGCAATCTTTATAAAGCCACTTTTATAAGTAGGACTGCGCTTTAAATGATGGATAATTTATTATGGATTATCTATTTTTGCCCAAAACCCAGGAATTCATTAAAAATATAATTTGATCAAGGTCACCTGTAAAGCAACCACGACTGTCTGGTGCAACTCATGGCAAAGAGCATTATATCCTTATCTATGTCTGTGGAATTCTGATGATTGTACATTTCCCATGCAAAGTCCCATTCTTTATCACTTCCCACTGCAACAGCATAACAACAGATTGTTCTTTTAACAACAAAGGGAATCCTGTAAAACAAAATAGAACAGTTGGCACCATATTGCTATAAAATGACAACAAGCAGTTAAAATATGGCAGAAAATTATATATGTTCACCAATCACAATCTAAAATAATAACAAAAGAGAACTAAACACAGAACAAAAAGCATCTAGATTTATTATTTAAGCATTACCACAACAGACATGCTTGAAGGTGAACTGAATAGCTTTTTTAGTAAGGCTGGGCAAACAGTTCTTATTACCAAAATAATTAAAGTATTAACATACTTGTGTCACATCACAATATGGTGATGTCACACCCTAATGTGATGATATTTGCACAAAAACACTACCCCAAAAAGACTTCCAAAAGCAGGAGAGAACATGCCACATGGAGAATTGACCACTCTCTTTCTTCATCTTGCACTCTTGAAGCAGCACAGATGATAGGAAAGCACTATCCATAGAAGAGAGCCATATGCTTCAAGAGTGCAAGATGAAGAAAGAGAAACATCAGTTCTTCATGCAGCAGGTTCTCTCCTGCTACTCACACTTCAAAGACTGGCACCTACAAAGTGATGAAGAATTTTGGGACAAAACCCAAATCCAAAATACCTGTAGGCTCACCTTTTGCTACCTTTTACTTACTAAGACCACAGTGAAAATGTTTGTTGTTTCTTCTTGTCAGAAGTGTCACTAACACTAAAACAGCACAAGATGCTAAATCTTTTTTATGTTAGTAATATGAACTATTCTGCCGAAATAATAATATCATACAAGTGAAGATATCTATGCATTTTACAAACATTTTAAATCAATAGGATTTTTAGGGGCTGATTTCCTATGGCAGGATAGGGCCCACTGCTATGAAACTCAGAAAGTTCTAATTTCCTAATGTTTTTGTGTTAAATTACTTAGCATTAAAATGTTGTATGAGCATCAGCTATTTTTTTTAATTCATTTCCTCATTCTAAGTATAGAGGAAAACAGAAAAAAGGAACACCATGGATAGGAAAATAACTAAAGAGAAACAAGGAGGCAGGGAACCTAGTTCTGGCATGATAAAATTATACCATTTTGTTTTACACAGCTCCATAGCTTTGCATCTCAACCATTCTGAAAAAGCCAGAGTAAAAGGAAAAGGAAAAGAAACCTGGAAGATACTGGCTGGTGGGTGTGGGAAGAAGGGGGACAGTGGCTCCATAGCATGCTCTTTCCACAGATCCTATAAAACCCATCATCCCAAGTCTACTTGATTGCAGTTCTATGGGTCAGGAGGAAGTGCGCCTAGGCAGAAAGGGATCAGGGGGATGGTTGCCCTGCATAGCAATATCCCCTTTCACATCTGTGGGGATGTCACTATAGAAAATAATGACCATGCTCTCAGACTACGGCAGAATGGTTGCATTGTGAACTGTGCTGTCAAGAGGGAGAAAAGGAACTTGGGAGTAGCACTGCGTCAGCACCCAAAAGGATTTCTCTGCTGATCTTGTGTCAGTTACAGGTTTGGTTGGTGTGTTTTCCAGTTCAGTGTACAGAAAAGTTGTGCCTCCCCATTTATTGAACAATCGGGGGGTGGGGGGAAGAGGAGGGAATCCATGAACTAAAATGTAGGGAGCGTCCTGGCCCCTATACTGTTTTTTCTCCTTAAAACTTAATGATGAACATATTTTAATCACTTATAGCTTCATAATTCCACTTGTTTATCAGCCATTCCTTAGTGAGGACCAGCCCCATGTGAAATTTTAAAGGTTAGCTGTCCTGAGAGTTACCTGTGTGCAAAGAATGAAAGATCGTATTCATTATGAAATCAGAACAAGTATATTTTTCTCCACTGAACTCAAAAACAAACTCAAAAAAAACTTTTGAAAAACTGCCTCTTTGGGCTCAGACTAAGCATGGAAAGTTTCAGCCTGGAAGAGCAATATTTAAAAAATTATGAGAAAAGGCAATGATTTTGTCATGGAGGTCACGGAAATCATGAATTTGAATGAAGTCTGTGAAATTTTGACAGTGGCTGTTAAAACACATTTGATTCCCCTTCCCTCCCCCAAGCTGAGTGCCACTGCGCACTGATGTATGGGGTTGCAGTGCCACTAGGTTTGAGCATCCACCTTTTTGTCCCTAGATTGCAATGGCTGGAGTCGTGAGCCAGGCTGAGTCCTGTGGGACAGGAGCTGCTGCTGCAGGTTGAGTATGGGGTGGGCACGTTCTATAACTTACTCCCACCCCTTGGCCTCACCTTATTATTCATGACAGCTGCTTTTGCTACTTAAAAGCAAGAAATACATTACTTGGTGACCCTTCCATGACTCCCCCCCTGCAACCTCCGCCATGAAGTTTACTAAAAATTTCTGTGCCAAAATCATAGCCTTAATTATGAACAGATGAAAACAGGAGATTATGACGAATGTCATCTTGCATCCTTAACTGAAGTATTTGCTGCTGCCATTAACACTATAATAAGAACATTCTGTTTTGGATACTAAATAGTGTTTAATATGTTAAAGCTTTTCAGTTTACCTTTAAAAGAAGTTTTTATGAGGTCAGTCTCTACAAAGCTCCACAAACTTTTATAAATATTATAAAAGTTAGATGACTTAAGCCATCTGATTTGTATGAACATAGATTCAAGCAACAGCCAACAACATTTTTGTTCACATTTTACTCACATCCATATTTAACAATAACAGGTAAAATACAAATATAAAAAGGATAGGAATATTGAATAGAATAGACTCACCAGTGCCAAAACTATCACAATTGCATAGAAAAACAAGAAAAGAGGAAGGGAAAGAGAAGTAAAAATTATAATATGCCATATGGGCTTTTCTGCAATGGAACACTGACAGTTTTGTTGACAAATATAGGCCCTCTTTACTTACATAGAAGTCCAACATGCACTTTTGATGTCAGTTTGTGAAATCCATTTATGGTGCTTCTGGATATGTTCTAATTGTGGATTTGTTGTTACTATATTATACAGTCTTAATTAAAAAAAACTACCAAAAATAAAACATTGTAACTTTCAAGTTTCCCACAGCAATGCCATATGCAACTGCAAAATTTCAGCGTTGTCATATGTAACAGTTTAGACTACCCTTGAAGCTGTGGAAGTCTTACTGTAACATATGCAGTGAATGCAATGTACCAGAGTTAATGTCCCTGATGGAACCCGCTTTTTAAATTTCCCTGCCTTTTATTCATTTACATTCTCAACCTCAATGTTGTATAGGAGAATGGATGTCTTGGGAGACTGGCACTTATACATTGCATATTAAAATCGTGCCTAGAACCCTGGTCATGCAAACAGCTACCATGTGCTGATTACACACCCTCTTAGAGACCCACTGAAGTCAACAAGGCTCCAAATTTGACCCTTTGCCCTTTCAAGCCCTAGGGTCAGCATGGCTGAAAACTGTTAGCAAGTAACAGTTGTTAAGTAGCACATATGAAATAATTTAGTATGGGCAAGTGCCCAAATCACAAACCACCACCACAGCTGGCACTGTTTGGATCAGCTAGAGACTAAATGGGTGCAGACAATACCCACAGGTCTGTATTAAAGCAAAGTGACAGAGTGCCGAGCTGCACAGTCATTGTCTAAACGTTGCCTGTTTGGTGCTCAAACAAAGTTCAGTTTCCAGGGCAGTCAAACGGCATCATTCATGAAAGTAAAGCCTACCTGACAAAAGCACTAAATATGGCATCAGTTTAGGGTTTTACAATTTAGGTCTTGCCCATTTGTACAGGAAGAAGATAAGTGCACAAGGAGCCTTCCCTACACTACCTGCCCCATGTCCTGGCCAGTTAAATTGAAATCCAACATACACACACATCTATATTACAGTATCGTTCTTACTCATTGTCAGGGTTTTCCATCCACTTAGTGTAAAGTTCAGAAGACAGTTTTAAACAGTCGTGGAGACCCAGCCAACACGCTGCATTAATAAGTTTTTCCAAATAAATTCTTGAATAAAAAAATAAAGAAAGAAAGAACGAAAGAATAAAAAAGGACACATTACACATTTTGCATTATCCCAATGAATAATTTTTAACTATAACATAATTTTAATCAAATGATGCTCTATCTCGGGAAGTCTTCTGCTAATAACAGTAGCTTCAGTAATAAAAACAACACCAAACAGCAATCTCATTGCACAGAGATGTTGTAGGGATTTATCAAGGTTTAAAAGTAGTGTAGTCCCACCACACATCTATCTGTCCATGTTTTTACACTGCACTTGCCACTGTGAAACGATACCTTTCCCATAACAGACATGTGTCAGCAGAGATGTTAAGGACTGAATGGCCATGCAAACTGAACTACCCTCCAATCTTTAGAAGTGGTTCCTTTAGGTCAGGTCTGAGATGCAAAGGAGCGGGACTGCCTACTTGCCCTGCCAATAGCTGTGATGCAAAAGTTCTATGGATAAATCAGGGATCTCATGCTCCAGAGTGGGTACGCCATCATTCTCAAGTACTAAATTTACTGAACTCCCCAATCCTGAGGATGATACAGACAGCCATCTTGCTGCTGCCAGTTCATTTTAAAATTCACATATTGTGCACATTTATGGTACTGTGTTATTAATAATAATGTTTCAGTTACACTGTAATTGATTAAAATACGTTTCCTGAGTACTCTTTTCAATTCACAGTATAGCCTTTTATCAGATCAAAATGCTTCAAATTATTATTATTTTTTTAATACTTACTGATCAAAGTCATCTGCCAAAGCATCAACATTTTCACGAATAATACTTGCATAATAATGGTATACTGGCCACATTCTCTTTAACAGATATTTCTTTTAAAAGAAAGGATAGAGACATTATTTTCATTTAGGTAGTTTTGCTGTATTTTTCTCTATATGTTTATTTATTTAAATTATTTTAAAATTGGAACTGTGAGTGCATATTTAAAATTTAAATCAAACATACACATTGGCATTAATGTGCAAAACACAAAATTCTCCCTGAACCACTCAAAACAGAGGTGTTCCCCTTATAACTCCCTTAGCCCTGGAAGAAAAGATGAATTTTCAAACTCGATTAGAAGGTTAAACTCAGGTTCTGGAAGAAAAACTAAGAAAGCAAGTTCCATATTAAAAATCCAGCAAAGTCTTCAATCATGTTTATCTTTAAGCATGTAATTTGCCCCACAGAAGACAATGGCACTACTCCTGGACACAGAGTTAAGCACATGCCTAAGTGTTTGCTGAACTGAAGACTAAATGAGGAAATTGTTAGCTCATTTTCCTCAAATGATCTCACTTGGTTGCCAAACAAGGAGAGTGTCAGCTTGAAGTATTTAGTACCTAAACTATTCAGGATCATAACAAGTTAAAACAAACTGGAAGCTGTTACAGATCACAGGTGTACTGTGGTATCTTGGAGAAGCACTGCTATGCAAGCAAACACTTGCATTCTGTACTACTGGTGGTTGTTGTTTCTGGGTGGACGTAGGCCCCTGTTTTGTAAAAACTGATGCAGGTGCATGTACTTAATTTTAAGACTATGAGTATATTTCTGCCTCACAAGAAAAGGAGGCTTATGACCCTACATTAAGTCCAATATATATCATCAATTGATTAACAGACAAATCAAATAGTTAGCTTCCATTTCTTAAAAGAAAAAAGAAACAGAAGGCTGAATAAAAATTTCAGCGAAAAACTAATGTACCTTGTGATACATCCTTGAGCACTTATAAAGGACTCATGTAGGATCTTGTTATTTAAATGGTCTAGAGATTCTTCAACATTTAACAAAGAAAGAGGATACCTTTAAAAATGGATATAGTTCATAGTTGGGAATATTTTCCAGATTGTCAGGTATTAAGTGTGATAATACTGTATACCACACAAACATTTCATCTTCTTTGGCAAGGTACTTTGTTAATTCAAATGCAGACTCAAGCTCAATATATCCAGCCCTATTTAAAAAAACAAAACAGATCTTAGCATGTGTATTCAAGATAAACACAAATTCGAACAGCTGTATATTTAGATAACTGATGCAAAATCATCTAGATAGTGTGGGGTGTAGAAAAGAAGACAGACAATGGGAATAAATATAATACTGCCACCTAACACCCTAACTAGGCTAAAGCGAAGGTTCCCTCTATATTTTTATGTAATAACATTTTGGAGATACAATACATTTATCATCTTTTTAAAATAACCAAACAACAGATTTTCATTATAAACTGCTCTAGGGAATAACTATTACCTGAAAAGCACAGACAATTAAATGATAATTCAGGGATGTTTTAAAGTTGTTGTTATTATTAACTATTGTAGAGAGCCACCAAATACACACTAGGCTAAAATTCACTCTTTTGAAAGGGCCCATCCAAGGCCTTCCACAGGAAGCCCTGCAGTAACCATATGTGAGGAGCACATTTTACATACTTATATATAATTCCTCATTAAAGGCCAGATTGTGCCTTCTTCTGGGAAAACCTACAGAAAGCAGGGAGAAGAAAACTCTCAGGTTCCCCTCACAGAGTTCCCTCCAAACTCCCGTGTTGTGGGGGTGCTTTGCCCACCTGTGGACCACAGTTACTCTGATACCTATGTGGACCTTGGGAATCCCCTGGAGGCACAGTGACAACCATTAACTCTTGGGCTCCCTGCAGTTTTCCTTAGCTCCCTGGCAGCATGGTTCCAGTACAACTGTTATGCCCCCACCTGCAGCAGGACTTGGATATCCTTAAAAGAGTTTTCCCATGAGGACCTGTGCAGGTAAGTAAGTTGTATTAATTTTTCTGCAGAATCCCAACACTTGTCAGGACAATTCCCCCCACCTCTCGACCTGTAAATAATGTAAATAATGAAAGAGGGACATAACCATCTACAATTGGTGGAAGCTTAATTATCAGGAACAGAAAGGAATTGTTGAATACAAGGGATATAGCAAGGAACAATGAAATGATGGAAGGAAAAAGAAATTTAGGCTTAACATCAAGAAATTTTCCTAATGGGGATCTATATTAGTTTGTAGAAAAGTCTCCTGATGCAAGTTGTGGCAGCTCCACTGCTTGAAATGTTTAATATGAACCGGGACAAAATGTTGGAAAAGATACTGTAAGAAACTACTCTGCATTGGCCAGGGGATGGACTAGGTGATCTAATGGTTTTTCAGCTGTTCCCTGATAAAGTCTGGTCTTCTTTACAGCATATTTATGGAGACAAAGGAGCAAAGTCAAAATGGAAATGTAGAGTATAACAGTGTCATCTAACAGTGCATTAATAATAATAATTTTCTATAATAGACTCAAAATATACTCACAGTGCCAATGTAAAAGCATCATCTATCAAGCGTAACCTGTTGACAACTGGAATAGCCTGCAGAAAGCACTCATGTGGGGTTAGTAGATCAAACATATAATTTTGAGGAAAAGCACACTTAATTATGTTTTGAAAGCCTGGGACAAACCCTGCAGTCTTTTATCAAGCCAAACTTTGTAGACTTCAGTGGAAGCTTTGCCTGAGTAAGGATGGCAGAATTTGATCCTATATTTTGAGCTGAAATAGTTTACTCCATGTTCCTTTAAGTGCAATTTTTTCTCTGTACATAGACTTAACAAAATACTATATCTGGTATCCATTTGCAACAGCTAATGAACTGCTAAGCTTGAAAAAGAACTCTTAAGTATGTGCAATACTGTAAATTAAAATAAGGAAGCTCTACAATATCTAAAATAAATCCTGGTTTCTTCAGTTTGACACTTTTTTCCTTTTGAGACTCCAATTCAAAATCAAGCACTCACACCAGTCCAGACTAAAGTGTCTTACCTTTGTTTTGAATTCTGAATTGTGATGGCTACAGGAGACCATAGGCAGAACTCTAGTTAGTACTTTTGTTCTCCATTGACTAAATCTGCAGGCTGATCCTGCATTGGGTTATGTGGAGTGCAAAGATTTATGTTGTAATCAGAATGTGTAAAAAGAACTACAGGTTCCTGGTACAAAACAGACTATGCACACAGCAGCTGTGGAAAATAGGAGCCCACCTAAATTTGATGCTGATTTATTCAGAATGTGCTTGACTAGGAAGTCCATACAGGTTTGAAGGAAAGGAAAAGAATGCAGTGTAGAGGCAGTATTGTCAGCCCCGCTGCCTCCAACCATGGATCACAACTCGTACGGGGCAGTTTCCATAAGGCCAAAAGAGCAATTGCACTAAGAGGCATTTCCCCTTTCCATACTTCCCCATTCCTATGCCCATATAGGCCATTTTTTTCATATACTTTGTAGCAGAAGCAGAGGAGTTGATTTGGCCCTGTTGAACTATTTTAAGTGGCCTTGTGGTCTTTACATTTTCTAAACTTTGCCATGAAAAAGCAGTGCATTGGGGTTGGGCTACATTATACGCCACGCAACTCAACTGAGACAGAAGCCCTGTGCTCCCTTTATCCTGAGCCCAAGCAGCACTGGGCCAGTTCCCAGATGCAACATGAAACTGCTCTAAGTTATATTGGCTGTCAACAATCACACAGTGCTGAAATGACAACCAGGGAATAGCAGAACACTGGCAGAGGTGGCTGGAAAATGGAATTTTCCTCCTGCAATAAAATTGAAACTTGTCATGGGAGTAAATATTCTGAAAATAATTCCTGTTTGGGAGAACCGAAATGTTTTCAGCTTGTTCCTGGTAGGGTACCAGATAGCAAGTGTGAAAAATCAGGGCTTTTTTTTCTGGGGGTATAGGGCGGGGAGCTATAATTGCATATATAAGACAAAGCCCATAATATTGGGATGTCTGGTTATCCTAGTTTCTGGCTATCCAATTCCCCAGGCTGCTACCTCTCAGGGAGCTTAGCAGACCCAGAAGACCACTGCCCAGAAAGTAAGGCAACCTGCCTGACTTTCGTCAGAGGTTTTGATGGAGTCAATACATTCCCGTGGAATGATGCAATTCCGTCAAATCAGCATTTTCTGATGGCAACGCATTCTGTCAGACTGTTTTCCATCAGCTCTAAGTGTAGGTAGACCCAGCAACACCCACACACTGGTCATGCTTTACACTGGCTTGTAGCCATGGAAGAACCTCCTCAAACTGGGAGATCCTCCCACGGCTGATTAAGACACCTTTGCAGATGGAATCTGGTCCTCTATTAATAGCATAAGTTTGAAACCAAAATCTATTTTAGTCCCACTTTTGTTCCCCCTAGATCAAAATGAACATTGTCAGTGACTTTAAAGGGTGCAGGTTTGGGCCCACTGCATGTGATGCACTAGTCTTCAGTTAAAATAACTATTGGTAATGATTGCAATCAAAAATGGATTGTACGGAATTTGTTGGCATTATTGATCAGCAAGTTATCTTACCTTTGGGTCTTTTTCAAGCAGTTGTGCTATTCTCTTCAAATGTAATGGATCATAATTAACTCTGTAGTATCCAGTCATATTCACATTTAACAAGATCCAGTCATGTTCTGAATCTGATATTTGCATTTCAGGAAACATTTCTGTGGAGGACATTTGAAAATGAGAAGGCTGTATCACTTTAAAAATTATTAATGCAGGTATGAAGAATATTAGACACTGCTATGAAATATGGGCTCAGTTTTAATCTGAGATATGTGCATGTGCATCACCGTATCATTAAAATATATTGCTACTCTGCACAAGGCAAAAGAGCTGAGCCAGTTTCTCAAGATGTTATGAGATAGATGTAAGTCCACAGGTGGGGCCAGATTGTGCCTGGCCCTTGATTTGGTATAGTTGGGGGAAGGCACAAAGAGATCCCCACTTTTCCCCCCAGGCAACAGGCACAACTGCACTCTGTGTTCGATGGAACACAAGAACTTATTCCTTTAAGGCACTAGCCTTCCCAAAGGAGGCAGGGAGGAAGCAGAGCCATATCCCTACCTTGCGCCTGCACTGACCCAACGAACTGGCTGGCGGTAGATCAGAATGAATGCTTCATCCTCCTAAGGGATGAAGTCTTGCTCTGCCTGTGTGCCAAGATCTCTGAGAGAAACTGTGTCTACCCGAGGCACTGTACATCCTGAATTTTTCCCTGGAGTAGTGTACCTCCTGACTGCCCCCACTGTGGGTCTCCATCTTCAAGCTATAATATGGCCCGCCGTTATTTTAGATTAGAATTGCCGCTCTGTCACTGTTCCTATATCTAAACTATTTTGGGGGCAGCAAAATGGGTAAACTTATGCAACAGTAGCAAATCTAATTAGTTTAGTTGTAAATACAGGACCCAATGCTTCTGTTCTTACGTGGCCCGGACTCCAGGAATCACTCATCAAGAGCCTGATTCTGCCATCGTTACTGACCTGGGTCTTGTCTAGACTAGGAAAAATAGTGGTTTTAAAATTAAGTTACTTAACTCTAGTTAGCTAGCCAGAGTCTAGGATAGACCTTAAGCAGCTAAAACAATTATAAAGAGGCTAAAACTTTACCTGCACAAGTATTTCAAGTGTTTCAACTGCAGTTAAATTAACCTGATTTAAAAAAACCAACAAATCCAGTCATCTTACCTAGTCTAGATAAAACCATGAAGTAGTACTGACACAAGTAGTATCAGAGTAAGTACTACGCCCCAGGAATAAGGTCTTAAATCGGTGTTTTGAGTGAGTGGGGACTACAGGACTGGCCTCTAACATTATCACTAAATAAAACAGAAAGGGAGAAAAGAACCGTGTGAAAGATTTTAGGAACAGGTTGTGTCACATAGTGGCTTTTGAAAAGTTTACTCCTAATGCATGGTTATGCCATTACAATAACAGTGTTACAATTAAAGTTGAAACTGCACTTCCATCCTAAACCCTTACTTTCACATGCCTAAATCCAGAGGCCACTCTAACTATAAGCTACCTAGGCAGCTGCTTAGGGTGGCAGATTTCTGGGCAGCCGCCTGGGGCTGTAGGTTTTCCATCATAAGAGTTTTGAGCAGCATTGTGACCCGATGCGCCAGGTCATAACACCATTTGCTCAAATTTGGCCCCCCACCTCCTATCATGACAAGGGATGGCCGGGCCAAATTTGAGTGCTGTGGGAGGCAGCACACAGAAGTGTGGCGTATGGTAGCAGATTGTATTGAGTGGCCTCTGCCTAAACTATGTCCAAGAAAGACTTTTGATCTGAAATTTTTATTGTTGGTCTCACACAGAAGTGGTTTCTATTTTAGGGGAGTAAGTGTGGGAGAAATTTCATGAAAATTAATTTGGCTATTAGAGTGATCTGTGTGAAAAAGTATTTTTTTTAAAAAAGTCTTTTAAGAAAACATTCAGTTTCTTTCTCTTGTACTTTGATACAGCAAATCAGAATTGGCTTTATTTTAAAACTTCAGACTTGGTGCGTAAGTAGCCTTGAATAAGTCCTATTGATTTTGATAGAGTTAAAGACCTTTGGTTTTCAAGTACAAGTTACAATATTTTTAAAGAGAGTACTGAATGTGCGTTATTTTATTTTCTTTAGACAGATGCTCCAAATATTAATACATGGGGATTATTGATCATTCTAAGAGCTGCAGGAGACTGTATGACAGGGTGATGGGTAAGGAAGTGGAGCCTTTCTTTAATTCTACAATAAATTTAGTCCATAGCATTGAACTCTGTATAGCACCTTCAAAGTGAGTCCTGCTTAGCACCCTTTTCCTGCAACAGTCCTAATCTGTTAACTTGTCACTCTTGCAGCTGTTTACAGAATTTTAAAATTGAAAAGTACAAGTGTACTCTGGAGTGAATAAATACCATTCTGTTTATCTGCTTCATCCACACACCTGAAGCTAGATACTCACTTTGTTAGCCCTATTTCTCATTATCCAAAATAGATTAAGCAGCTTTTGACTTTACCACATCCACTCCAAAGAGAGGGCAGAGGAGAGTTGACATATGTATATTATATATTATATTTTCATTATTATGCACTGAAGAACTAAAAAAAAAGTATTTGGAGAAGCACGTATCTGCCTCATATAGATGTTCATGGCATGGTGGAGTACAGGGCAGAATGAAGGATGTTTCTAGAACTTTAACTCAAATTTTTCAAACTTTCAAATGTTTAGGTTTTTAGAACTGCAATTATCTAATAAAGTTTCTATTTGTTTAAAATAGAGGTGATTATATCCTTATTTCTGTCTAATGTAGTTGTTTACTGGAGAATAGTAAAAAGAAAAGGAACTGTGCCTTTGTATGACTGAGGATGCATGTACAGTTGCATTTTTTTAAGATTAATTTTAACCCTGCTCCTCCTCTACAATTATATAAACAAATTAAATTGCGCACTGTTGAAACGGCACCTTTTCCATTTGCTTAGCTGTACAAATGTGGCATTCTGAGTTACTTCAAATAGTTATTTACAGTATCTAGGTGCTATATGATTATGATCCTTTTGACAATGGCCAAATCCTGAAGACCTTATTCAGGTCCAGGAACAACTCCCACTGAAGACAATGGAAGCAGCCTGAGCAAGGAATAAGTAAAACCTGACTGAGGACCTCAGGCGTTTGTCCCTGTTACAAAATGGCAGAAATCTTAACTCTCAATGTACATTTTATTCTGTGATGAAAACAGTACTTTTTCTGTTACATTAACATAGGGTTTTGTACATCGTTTTTCTTTATTTGAAAATGCACTTGTTTTTAACATAAGATATAACTGTAGTAGATTAATGTGGATTTTTTATATTGAGTTTTTATCCTTGCTTATCTAATTCATAATATCGCTCCTGTTTATAAAAGGTTTATAAAAGACTTTTTTGTTTTTACATGTATGAACAAAAACATTACTTACTGCTACTTTTATCTAGCCAGACTAAGGGTTGTGCAGATCCATTTCTTATCCAAGAAATAGGAACAATCCATGTGTTACTTAACAAAAAACAAAATTGGACAATTTAATTAATTCTTATATTTAAGGAAACAAGCTCTTCACTGATGTTGAATAAGATTGCAAGTGATTTCTTAAAATTCCAGCTGTCCCTTTCCCCTCTCTGATGCATTGTATCTTTTCAGATTAGTACTCAAGTTGGGTCAACTCCTGGTCTCACTGAAGAAAAAGGGAGTTTGGGCATTAAATTCAATACGAGCAGGATTTAGCCTATAATCCTTTGACAGATACTCAGATATCAAAATCTTTCTTCTAACAGGGATTTTATTTTCATATATTCTCTCCTTTCATTACTCTTCGTCCCCTTCCTGGCACCTGCAAAACTCCTTTTTCAGAAGCATGTTTGCTAAAAATGAGCTCTGTGCAGGCAAGAGAACCAGATGCTTACTGAGCAGCACACCAACCTTCAGAACAGCACCAAACCACTGCCACTAAAAAGTTAGTCACTAATTTTGGAAGATCTTGGCCTCTTTTGCAGCTACATAATGACCTTCCACAGTTGCCTCCCGGGGGAAGTAGTCCCTTGGAAAAGGAAATTGCATGCAATACCACTTCAGACTCATATCTCAGACTGATTTCATTTGACAATTCTTGGGAGGGGAAAGCAAACAGCTGCTCAAAACATAATGTGCTAACAATAGGTTTCTGAAATAAAAGATAAGTGTATAAACTAATGCTAAAAACATGAACTGCACATACTTGTAAGCAGTATTGTTTTCTGTCCTTTTATTATAAAATTGTTCCTGACTGATCACGCCGGTGGACAGATTTAATGTTAAAACTGGAAACCCAATTTGGCATGTCCAGGTGTCCATTATATTTTTCACCGATGCTGGCAACTGAACTTCGTTTTGTGTATCTACAACCTTCAAGAAAGGGCTGAATTAGAAATATTTATGAAACATTTATTTATACTGATCCCAGCAACACTCTGGGGGATGTAGTAATATATTGGAGAAATTATAACTGCTTAGTCTTCATTCATGTGTATTTTATATGGAAAATCATTGTAACTAACCAAAAAAAGGTATTATCATCATTAACCTATTGAGGACCCAACTCTTTAGGGAAATCTAAAGTATCACAATGATGTTTCTAATTCTTGTAACTTGATTCTTTACCTTTCTCTTGTTCATTTCAATATATCTGCACCTTCGGGTGGATAATGACAGAAACGATTTGTTGTATGGGAAGTTGTTTATTCAATTGATGTAAAGCACCAATAAAAGATAAACACTACAAAAAACTAACTAAATTAAATAATGTAACACCTGAAAACTGATTCTGGGTGGATTCTCAACTAGTGTAAATTGGCATAAATCCATTGATTTCAATATTTCTACAACAGTTTATGCCATATAAGAATATGACCCTCTGTTCTTAAAGTTAGACTCTGTTGGAGCATGATGGAAGTTTTCTACACAATAACTTTGGTATAGGCATTATAATGAAAAATCCATTATTAACATTTGTTTTCTTAGGGTCCAGACTTATTCAGACTTTTAGCAAATATTAAAAGATGGTGGTGATGAGGAGGTTCCCTGAAGTGTTGGGCCCTCATTGTAATATACATGAATAAATCTTCACCCTTTAGTGACTTATGCTAAATAAACTAAATTAAAAATATTGTCTGAGCCAAAATATTTACAATATATAAAAGTGAAATTATAAAAGAAAAGGCTATTAAAGTCACAGAAAAATAGAGATCAGAAAAGGTTATATGCAGGCTTGTTGTAGCTGTGTTGGACCCAGGACATTAAAGAGACACGATGGATGGGTAATATCTTGTATTGGACCAACTTCTGTTGGTAAGAGAAAAAAGCTGGCGGGGAGGGAAGGCTTATTACAACAATCTATAACACACTTAAAACCCTACCACCCAGCTTCCCCCTCCCCTTTTCCACTCTCTAATTGAAGCGGTGTTAATAAGCCACTTCACCTTGAATGGTCCCTTAACATGAGTATTTACTACTTAAGATTAAAAAAAATCTGCTCCACCTTGTATTTAGCTGTGTTACTCTAAGTACATTTCCAGACCTGAAGAAGAGTTCTGTGTAGCTCTGGAGCTCGTCTCTCACCAACAGAAGGTCCAATAAAAGATATTACCTCGCCCACCTTGTCTCCCTATTAGAAAAGGTTATCCATTTAAATGGCCAAGTGAAAGATGGCAAAATGTATTTAGAGCAAGAATAAATAATTTATGCAGGTTTATGTAGGCAGACACAAGTAGCTGTAAGTGCACAAACCTCTTCTCTGGCCCTTTAGGCTATTTCTACACTGCGATCTGTCTGTGCCAGCTGACTCGGACTCACAGGGTTCAGGCTATGGAGCTCTTTAACTGCGGTGCAGATGTTCAGGTTCAGGCTGGAGTCCAGACTCTAGGACCCGATAAGTGGGAGAGTCTCAGACATTTGGGCTCAGGCTCTACCCAAGCTCTACCCCACAATTAAACAGACCCTTAGCTCAAGCCCAAGTCAGCTGGCACAGGCCAGCCACAAGTTTTTAATTACAGGGTCGAAGTACCCTTTGTCCCTCATCTCTCCCATAAAATCTCCTGCCACAAAAGGCCTGCAAAGTGAATTGAGGGAGTGGGGGAAACTAAGCTAGGAGTAGACAAATTCCACTTCAAAGTTCCACAGTTGGAACATGTCCAGAATTTGGCCCATCCCAACCATTAAAGCAAAAGTACTAACAAGACATGATAAGTACCATTTGTATGCGAGTCCACAGATCATCTTGGTTAACACTTGAAAAGGAAAATGCTTTCAGGTAAGACTGCAATAAAATAAACATGATCAGAGTTCATTAAGGTTAAATAAAAAACATTAGTAAAGCAGAAACTCATTCATGCCCATTGTTATTTTCAAAATAATAAACCCAGATGAAAAACTTTAGTTTTCTAAACTCACACTGAGTGCTTTGATGAATAGTCTCTCAGTCAGAAAGCTGGAAAGCATCCAGACAATGGAGGCCCCCTAGGGCACAAGGAAGATGTTTGAACATATGAGTTATTATTTAAATAAACTTTAGCGATTCAATTATTGCTATTCAAACCATATTTTTCATAAGTGGTGCTGGTCATTTGTATTTTGACTTTGAAAATGCATTCATATTCACTGTTTCTTGTAGACGCACATTTTTGCAACACCCAATGAACTTGTGTTTATAACTAAACAAAAAATGGAACCATGGAAATAAATCTTAGAAGAAAGCATAACTAAACTATTGTAAATTTTGCAATAAAATGTTTTGCTGGTTCTTTTTAAAGATATGTTTTACAAAATTGAAGAGCAGTACATAAAAGAAAAATACTTTATTTTCTTGTTTTACCTTGTTGTAAGTGAAGATATCAAACAGGCCAATTAGTGAATATGTTCCTCTGATATTTTCTTCTCTCTCTGATAATGACCGAGCTGCTATCTCTTTATCCTCCCTTAAGACAGGTTGTAATATGTGATAGTAAAATATTTTATTCTGAAAATTAAACGATAGACTCCCATTTAATTTAATACCAATTGTATAGATCACAGACTACATACAAGTTAACATTTTCTTTTCTGCTCAAAAAGGAATGTAGATTCCTATCTGTAAACCAGGATAATTTTTTCCATCAAAAGGAAACAATTTTTCCTCAGAATAAAGGGAACTACAGGCTTGATCCTGCAAGTCCTCTACAGGTGGAACTGCCATTGAAGGCAGTGAGAGTTCTGCACACAAAAAGATGTGAGGTTTGAGTCTCATGAACAGCACTAAAGTTTTAAGATACAAGAAAAAATGTAAAAATTATTAAATGCAAAAAAAATTGCAGAATGTAAAAATGAATTACATATTTACATTTAAATTACAATCAGTTCTTGCTTCACTTATATGGCAAGACTCACATTCAGTGTTCTCTGTTTTCTCTGTTGAAAGACTAAATAACACAATAGTCATCCAAGGGAGTGCAGAGAGTGCTGCTTTATGTGCTTCAGATGTCACTGGATAGCAAAAGTGAAGAGCCAGAACTTTAACTGGTGTAAACCATCTTAGTTCCCTTCATTTCAATGGGACTCTGACAATTTATACCAGCTGTCGCCACAGAGTCCTGCAGCCAAGTCTCATACTCAGGTAAGTAAAGAAGAAACTCATATTCCTCTCTTTTGTTTGAACACATAGTTGTCATTTTTAAGTCTACCCATGGGCTCAGCTACTAATCTGGATCTGCAAGCAGGTGTTTTTTATTTTGTGTGTTTTTGAAACACTGCAAGTCTCTTTGAACACCTGCACTACCAAAGAGCAGGAGACAGGCTTTTAAGAGGTGTGAATTTATTTATTTGCAGATTGTTTTGTATTTTGCAAACAATTTTGGGAGACAAATTTTGAAATGTTGCAGATTCAATTTGTACTTTGAATTTACCACCTGCATTTGAATTGCAGGTTAAAACCCTGAGTGCTTGTACCTGCAATAACCCGATTCCAGACACAAATCTGTAGCTGTACACATAGCTAATGATATTATGTGCTCTGATTTGCAATATGTTTTGTGGTCTCAAAGTTACAAGCACAGGGGCAAACTGCACTTACAAAAAAAGAGGCAGAGGCTTCATTCTTAAAACTTGACCCTTTATACATTCCGGTGGTATTAAATTCTGCTTTATAGAAAAAGAAAGCTGTTGTTGAAGCCCAAAAGAAGCACACTAGTAGATCCCATGGCCTAAATACCTGATTTGATCCGCCCAAGAATGTATTTGACATGCCTATAGTAGTTTTCAATTCAGCAAAGTACTTAAGTGCTTGATTAACTTTAAGCACATGCTTAAAGAGCAAGTGGTAATTCTGGTTATCACAAATGTTAATTTTCATCCCTAGCAGAAAAGTAGACCCTGTTTTAAAAGAAAAAAATCAACACAATCTTAACTATGCTGTTGCCATCAAGTCTCCATTGGCTGGAAATATAAGAAGTTTACATTCATGTTACCAGCTGTGGAGTCATTTACATAGACTATACTAAACTAAGACAGAGAGAATTCCATTCTTTCTATTACACAATTAATTTAAACAAGCAACAGCTTCCCTGGAATTGTGTATGTGAAGTAGCCCCACCTCGTACAATAACGAAAAATATACAGCTTTGCATTTTTAACAGTCATGATTAATCATGTTGAATCACTGAATATATGAGACATTTTGTAAAATGTTTTATAATCTGATGTAATACAACATGGAGTGTCAGAAAGATTATTACAAGCTGCATAGGTATGTACAAGCAGAGTACATAAAACCAAACCCACCTATATCAATTAGGTATAGTAAATACCATTTCAAAATGAATTTAAAGTCACAGACAGATTCAAAGCAAACACTGAAATGTTGTGTCTGTGTTGCTGAAAGCGCAGATGCAATTGTGAGCCAACATTTGTAGCTATATTATATACACACACAACGAGAGCTGGGTGAATGTTTTGGCCAAAACCCTTTTCCCCCTTCACAAAAAAATAAAAATAAAAAATGCAGATTTGAGTCAGCTGAAATGTTTTGTGCATTCATACTGAATGTGCTAAATTATTCTGATTTAAAAAAAATCAAATGTTTCATTTAGAAAATGTTGAAAATGAAATGTCAATTTTTTATTCAAAATGGCTTTTCATTTAGAAATGTATTTCAATTTTATTTTAAAATATTTTAGAAATTAAAATGAAATGAAACATTATGTTTCAGCTCAAATTAAATGTTTTGTTTAATCCTAAATGAATTTTATTCTGATTGTTTGGAAAGGCAAGAGAACTGAAAAATCAGTTTTTCACACCGCTCTATACACAGTAGCTGTATTATTTTCATTTAAAGTTATATAGGAACTGACCAATTAAAGGCAATAGGAAAACTCCCATTGACTGTACTTCTCTAGTGCAGGATCAGGACAATACCATGCGTTGTAAGGGCAAAGTATTAATATTCAGCTTTGATACTTACAAGCGGTAGTCTGGGTTCCACATAGCTGGCACCAATGTATTCAAAGTACGATGCAAATCCCTCATTAAGCCATAGATCATTCCACCAATTCATGGTAACCAGATTTCCAAACCACTTAAATAGAAAAGAAAAGAAACTCTCATATTGCATTTCTTTGAACTGCTGATTTCATTCCTTTATGTTAAACAGCTACGAATGACCAAGAGAATAGTATGACTTTAATTAATATGTATATATTATCAGAATAAAATGCTATTATTATTTCCAGTTGATGGAAATTCAGTAGTCCAAAGATACAACCTGAGAAAAGCCACACATATGCAAGTCAGTGGTTGTATAATTTTTAAATTCCTTTATCTGAGATTTCATAACATAAGCACACAGAGTGATTTAAAACAGTTCTTCTATTTAAATTAGAGCAGTCATTTATATACATTTGTAAATTTAACAGAGAAAGCCAGATTACAGTTTGAAAATATGACATTTTTCAAATATACAAAATATTTCCCAAATAGCTTCTTTCAGATTAAATAATATTTTTTTTTCCTTGTTCTTAACAAAAGGAAATTGTCAAGTAGATGATAAACAGAACTGGGGAAACAACCACTTCCAAAATTAGCAAATCCATATCCTGGCGAGCAATAAACCTCCACAACAGCTGTGATGTACTAATATTTGGCAGTTTATATTTAATAAAAATCTGATAAATCATCTGGAGATTTGTGAATTCATTACATTTCATTTCTTAATCCTTAAGGTCAGTTGCCTTATTTTAAAACCATGTTTAATTATGTAATATTTTTATTTACTGGTCCTCAATAAACACGCTTGCTTTTCAGACCACCAGATGAACAGACATAGTCAGGAGGGGGTACATATACACTAGCCGACTTAAACTCTTTTTGCTAACTTGACTGTTTTAAATACTTTCTCTTGGCAAAGTACTATTAAATGAAGTATAGTCAAAATGAAGTGAAACTGTTTTATCATTCCAAACCAAATGATTTTAAATTCTGAAGTTTACGAAAATAGTTCCAACTACAGAAGAAAATGTGTCTCTCTCTTGCCTCATTCTACAGTTCCATAGCCATGTCTAATAAATTCCATTTGCCTTAAATCAATAGTTATATCAATCCCCATTAAAATTAACATTCTTTATGAAGTCTATTCTCTCATCAATGCATTGTGGGTATCTATCTCAATACACATATCATATTCATTCCTAGGGTAGAGTATTGGAAGGTATCCAAGTATCTTGCAAGAAAATAAACAAATGCTTCATCAACAGACATTATGTGTATATCAGTGAGCCCTTTGAGTGAACTTTTCAAATAATGGTAATACTGTCTTCAGTATTTTATTAAATTTCATTCAAGATAAATTGATATTGGGCGAAGATTGTTGTGTCATGCTGGAATTTGTTTTTTACATTGATCTGCCAAGTTAATTTATAACTGAAGTGTCTTCCAACCAACTGAAAATTGCTTTGGTTATTACTCTAGCATTCCTTCCTCTAGCTACCATCAGCTGTTACACACACCCCCCATGTGAGTCTCTATTTCCCCATATTAAACAGTGACTTTGCATCTACATAAACTTGAAAAAAGCAACTTCATAAATAAATACATGTATAGAACATTTTACCACATGCCTGGTGTCCTAGCTCATGTGAAACAATTAGGCAAATCACAGCCTTTTTGCCTCTGAATTTATCACTTGGGATGTACATCAATGATGATTCTTGGAAAGTCATTAGCCCCCAGTTTTCCATAGCACCTACTCCAAAATCAGGCAGTGCAACCAGATCTAAATTGATTTAAAACAGAAAAAAAATCTTTACAATTTTCAAGAGTAAAATGCTTACGAATCTATGTTTACCCAATGTGTAATTTCAAGATATTATATTTTTAGTAGTTCTCAGCTGTACCATTTCATGTCTTTTATTATATATGACACTGGTTTGCCTCTAGGACTGCCACCGTTTCAGTCAGAAAAACAAAAATCATCTAAGTCCAAGTCAAACCCCTCAATGTTTCATGTACCAAAGTACATTCTGAATGAAAATCTTTGATAAAAGGAATTTTCCTCCCTGCTGCTGGGAGAGAGTAGATTCAACTCTCACCACTCTTGAGTACTTCAGGCTCTGCATTCTTTCTCTCTTGCTTTTTCTCCAGTTGTGGGTGCGTTGGGGAGGGCGGGGGACAGAAAATATGTCTTCCCCTCCCCATCTTCCCCCATTGGTATGTAATTTCCCCCTCTTTTTGTATCCTGGCTACTGATAAGAAAGGCTCTCTCTCTCTCTCAAACTCTGTATCCCTGGGTGAGAACAGAAGATCATTTCCACTCCTTTGTGTGGATCAAATCACCCCAGAAACATCTTCTCTCTCTCTCTCTCTCCTCACACCAAGTCTTATTTCACCATGTCTGTTTTCCTTTTATTCCCTATTTTGCCGGATAAGCAGCAAGCTCATCAGATCTATGATTCAGCTGAGATTTTGGCAGGATGGGCTGATTTAAATCAAGGCAACTTAAATCACTAAGAGGAAAGCCTTGATTTAAATCTTTGATTTTAATCAACTTTACCATTTGTGCTTTCAGTAATTTTCTAAAGGAAAAATAATTCTCATTGATTGACATAACCAATGAGAGAAGGAGGAGAAGTTACTCACCTTGTGCTGTATCAACCAATGAGAAGGCACCTTTCTTTAGCAATTAACTGTGGTGTAGTGCCCCTGTGGATGCTCCACTTCAGGTGGCTCCCAAGTAGTCCCCCCATTAATGAGGTGGGCGGTTTGGAACAGAGTCCAATACAGAAGAGAGAACTACATCATCTAAAGCAGTATCTGATCTTGCCACAGGTACCAAGGCATAATGATTAGAAAAAGTATGAACAGATGACCAAGTTGCCACTTTACAGATGTCTGTAATTGGGACATCCTTAGTTATGGCTATAGACGTAGATAGTGCTGTTCTGGAATGTGCTCTCAATCTTGAAAGGGGTTGAACATGAATTCTGTTGTAACAAATCTTATTAATACAACTAGAGATCCTTTTTGACAACTCTCTTTCAAAATTACCAAGCCCTTGTTTCTGTCTGTAATGGATACAAATAGTCTAGGAGATCTTTTAAATGGCTTGTTCCTATCTAGATAGAAGGCTAGTGCCTTCCTGCCATCTAGGATACGGAATATGGCTTCTTAAGTAGTTTGGTGTGGATTTGGGGAAAAAACTAGGAGATGAATGGTTTGATCAATATGAAATGCTGAGGACACCTTAGGCAAAAAAACCTTGGATGTGCTCACAGCACAACCTTCTGTCTAGTTAATACAGTAAATTGGGAGGTCTGTCATTAAGGCCCCCAATTCTCCTACCCTTTGGGCAAAAGGGATTGAGGCCATGAAAGCTGTCTTCATTGAGAAATTAATAAAGAACACATAGTTAGTGATTCAGAAGGGTGTTTCGTAAGGCAAATAAGTACTAGATTCAAGTTACAGCTCATTTGTGGGGATATATTCAATATATCTCTTAGGAATTTTGCTGTAGTTAGGTGAGTGAAGAGTACAAAATGCCCTCTGGGTGTGTGAAAAGCTATTATTGCGGTAGGTGGTGTGGTAGCTGGAGTTTGCCAAACCATCTTAGCAGGCTCCATAAAAGCTGAATTGACTAGAATGGCAATCTTCATAGATATCAAAGTGTGTAGGAGTTTGTAGTGGGACTCCTGAACCTCCGCTAAGAGTGTCTGCAACATATCAACAATCCACTTCCTCAGTTCCTGAAACTGCCTGAAGTAATCTGTCAGAGAAGATGATGAAGGCATGACAACATCATCTGGAGATGAAGAGGAAATATTAGTTAGATGTGTCACCTCCTTATCAGCCTTGCCTCTTGCTCCTCAAAGGTCTCTTCCTCTGACATAAGTGGTGGTAAAGGGGGTTAAGGGGAATGGATCCCTCTGTTCCCTCTGGTGTTGCAAATACCTTGCTGTAAATTGTTAGTGATAGAAGGCTCACAGGTCCCAGGAAGGCCACTGCGGGGGCCCAAATATCAATGGTGGAGGCAGCCATCTGTGTTCCTGCCAAGAGGGCATCATTTGAGGTCTATCCTTCTGTAATATATCAGTATAGGAGGAAGAGCAATGTGTTCCAGACTAAGTAGGGGACCCTGCATCAAAATTTGAGAATCTGATGAGTGTTTTTCCACATACTCTGCGGAGGCGATAGTTGTTCTGCTTGCAGAGTAGATGAGTACAAATGTAGTGCTCTAGGTGATAGAGAGATTGGTCACCAAGAGCATCTTGACAGTGACAAACCCCACTCATTTACAGAGAAGACTCCACCTCACAAGATATTATTAGATCCTTAGGGTACCAAAACTGTTGCGGAATGAACAGCATCAAAGATCAAGCCAAGTGGGAACTTGTAGAGGATGGCTTTTGTACCAATGCATCCAAGTACTTGGTATGGGAGTGAGTCATCCCTGATTCCCTCAGTACCATAGGTAGGCAAATTGATTTTCTTGTTATTGGCACCAAGTGTTTTTCTGGGTTGGGCTTGGTCTTTTCAACCATGTCTCTGATGCTCTGGGCATGGTACCTGAACTTAGTACTGAGTCTGTCTTAGATGACTGACTCCTCTTTGTTTTTGCAATACTAGCCTCGCTGGGAGCCTAATGGAACTGCCCTTGGCATAGGTGTTACGACAGGAGAGACATTCCTGTGCAAAACTAATGAAAATCTAACCCCTAGGAGGCAAATCTAACTATATAACTACATTAATTTTTTTAAGGTTTTTTGTTTGCTTTTTAAAGTGTTTTTTTTTTAGAAAGAAAAACAAAAGGAACAATTGTTCCAACAACTATAATATTATAAGGTAAATAGTAACTATCTGAGGAAAAAAACTAAATATCAGAGAACAGGCACACAATACACACCATCTCAGGCCAAAGGCAGCTGAGAAAGAACTGAGGGCAGTTCACCCGAACAGCCACCTATAGCCTTGGTGTTGGGCCGGAGGATGTATGAGGTGCATGTGTGGGCCAAATGGGCATTGCTACCAATAATCTTTGATTGAAGGAACAGCACTCAGGCAGACTTGAAATGGAGCACACATAGACACACTACTCAAAGTACATGTTGATTTACAACCAAATAGAGCCTTTACTCTAGATTTGGTACATCTTTTTGCTACCTAGGAGGATACATTCTAACTATATACATTTATTTAAGCAATTATGTAGCTCAATATTTTCAAATTCTTATTAATTGTATATTATTATATGTTAGAAAATGGCAAATAATATATGCTTATTTACTAGATAATTAACTTTTTGCTCAGGATTTGTGTCAAGCTGCATTAGGATGGTAACTGGAATTTAAACAAACACAAAAACAGCATATAAAATTTATCTGTATTAAACAAAACAATACATTTTTGTTTGTTTGGTTAAATAAACTTCTTTTATCAAAACATGTTTAATATTTACCACTAAATTATAATAAGTTTAGGCCTTATTTTGTATTAAATTCAGATTTCATTTTAAACAGGTTTATTTTTTTAAAAGAAACAATATAATTTAAACAAACAAAATGAAAAAATCAAATTTAAATAAAATCCAAATTTTATAATTAAAAAAAATCTTCAGTTTTTATCCATCCTGAATTTAAGCATTGAAGGAAATGAAGAAAGGCCTTGGATGGACATCAAGGAGATCAACAAGGAGTGTTGTATTTAAAACTAGATAGGCGGTATCTAATGAGCAAAATTCATCTCTTGAATCATTAAAAAGTTATTTAGATATCTTAAGTTATCAAAGTACAAAATAAAAGGAAGCTAGTGATTAAAAATGCTTTCTTTTACTCTTATATATTAAGAAGAGCTTAAATTTTTAACTGAAATGCATTCATTTTTAACTTTCTATTTTTGAGCTCATAATAAATGTGCTGAGTATTTACATAAAACCATCCACAATGGTTAAGGTTAGGATTCTTCAGGTTTTTTTATTTAGTAGAAGTCAGGGACAGGTTGCGAGCAACAAACAAAAATTCACAGAAGCCTGCAACCTGTCCCTGGCTTTTATTAAAACTATTCTAGGGGAGAGGGGAAAACAGAGTTTCCCGGGCTAGCAGCCCCGTGGCTGTTCCTGCAGAAAGGACTGACCGCTGCTGCTTCAGGCCCAGGGGCCTGACCTAATCCTGGCCACTAGTCAGCTGTGCCAGCAGCCGCTGCTCTGCCACAGCCTTGCCCCAAAAGATGTCCCGGTGGCTCCAAGTCACGGAATCCATGACCTCTGTGACAGAATTGTATTCTTAATAATGGGTCATATCATGCCACTGATTTTTATGCCAAACTCCCAAATGAAGTCAAAGGGAAGTCTGCTTAGACCTGATGTCAGCACAGGGCTGCGTGAAACTGAAATTTTATGACTTGTGTCACCACTCCATTTCTCTAGTTTATACTGGTGTCACTGTTGAAATCAATGAAGTTATACTGGTGTAAAACTGGAGAAATGAAGTGGTGAATTAGGACCCAGAACGATATCTAGGACCTTTGTATAAGGTATACATAAAATTAAGATAGTGAGGTTTAAGAAACAGCTATTGCACATTTCCTTTTATGCAGAAGTAAAGTTTTCCTACAGGGGACTTTTTTCTAGGCGAGAAGGTGTAAAGAGATGCTGGAGACTTACAGGTTAGATGGAGACATAGTACAAGAAGTAAAGAAGGTTTGGGGGATGAGAGATAATTAGATATTCGGGAATGATATTTCAAAGAAAGCAAGGTTGGTGTGAAGAGAGGTTATTGAATTATAAATTAATGAGATGCTGCACAGAAAGCATGGAGGAAAAAGGGGAAAATTAAAGAATGAAGGGTTAGGGCTAGTATTCTCTGAATCCTGCACTAATTAAAGTAAGAGGCTGGCAAGAGAGGACCCAGTATTTCTGTAGCTGTTATATTATCAGCAACCATTTGTGTTTAATGAAAGGAATGTACCTCACCTGTTTTTGAAAGAGGATAGCTGATGTTAAATAAATCTTCCAGAAATGAAAAGAGTGGCCCTGTGATATTTAAGGCATAATCAGCATACCCGTTTTTAATTACATCTTTCCGAGCCCAAATACGTATCTATAATAAAGCAAGGAAATGTTATTTTAGACAACTTAAATTCTTCACCTCTCTTCTGGAAAGGTATCATTTTTGAATGGCTGTTTTGGAAATGCTGCCTGTCCACATCAGATCTTGCAATGAAAATTTTCATGCAAGAAAAAAAGATTAATTTATCACTTGTCCTAATAAACTAAAGGGCAAATCCTAATCCCATTGAAGTCACCGAGAATTTTTGGCACTGACTTCAAAGGGACCAAGATTTGAGTCTAAATGTATGTAGATAAATTCCTAGTTATTTTTATATTAAATATGAAACACCATCTTATAACATAATAACACTGATGTCCACATTTTTAAAAGTGGTATCTTAACTTGTACCAGCAAAATGGCTTGCGCACCTGATCATAAATGCCCTTTTGGACAGGCAAATTAGGTGTTTGCATGAATAAACTGAGTAGTTAAATATATTGTTACTTCAGAGATATGCACATATGGGTGCATGAATGAATCTGAGACCCTTTGAAAATTTAGCCTGCAAGTTTTGAATACACAGCAGTTTGCAAAACTACACCAGATGTGAGTTCTGCACATGCAAGCGCCTGACCACGCAAAACTTATGGGTATGGTTTTAGAGGTATTTGATGTCAAGGATTTAATTTAAAGTGAAAATGTAAGGGTATTCAGTGAATATAGTCTCTCTAATCTTGAGCGCCCCTGTTCTTCCAACATATTGTAGGAGTCTCAAAACAGCATACCATTTTGTTCTTCAATATCCAGACACAAAGGGTAGAGTTAAAATCATAGTGACAGCTTTGACTTTAAATATACTTGTGTATGGCAGACCCTCATGGATATATTTTCATACAGACATTTATTGTAAATTAAGCTGACAAAAGAGGCAAAGAATTACCCAGACATACTTTGCAGGTGCAACTTGGATATCTATGTTTGAAAATTAAAGACAAGATCCTGTCCCCTCTGCTTCCCCATCTTCTCTGTGCAGCAGCAGAGAAGGACTGCAACCAAATGCTCACAAGTACTTGTTTGGGGGCCTGGCTACTGTCTTTATCAGCACTTCTTGGCCCAGTGAGATGTGGTCAGCAGTTCTGGAAGCTTGGTCAGACCTCTCAGCTCCTGACATGTCTAATGTGACGTGCAGCAGGCCCTATATCAGTGTGTGAGCCTCCATTATAAAGGAGCAATAGAGTGCTTCCTGCTGCATATTTGTACTGTCTTCTAGGGAAGTGGTGCACAAACTGTGAGGCACACCCTCCTTAGGAGGGAACAGAGAAACTTTCGGCGGGGGCAAGCAGTAATGGTAGGTGGTTTGTGTCAGCCCCACGAAGGAGAGCCTGGGACAGTCCCCACAGGGAGCAGGGAGGGAGCAGCAGTCCAACCCCCTGACTTACCTCAATGGGCCACCCAGCCTGTGGGTCAACGTGCTGTGCTGATTTCCACTCCCGGCAGCCTCTGAGCCCAGCACTGGCTCTGCCCCCAGAAACCATTGCATGCGCCTTTCCCCACCCTGAAAGCCTGAGGGGGGAGGAGCAGAAGGGCAGGTATTGGCCCTGCCCTAGCAGTGCAGCTGGGAAGCAAGGTACAAGCAGCCCATTGCTCAGGAAACCTTGGCTGTGCAGTACTGGGAGGGGTGGAGGGCACAGACTGATTCCCTTAACATAAGGGGGGCAGGCCTGGAAAAGTTTGTGCACCACTGTTCTAAGGACTGCCATGATCTATTGTGTTTTGCCCTAGTAGGATGTCGTTGGGACCCCACAATGTAACTAGTACTGCTCTGTCGTACATTAAATGTACCCAATACTAAAGGTAGGACTTTACCCTTGGCTCAATATTATTTGGGCAAAGATTTTTATATCTAATTGCCTTTAGTTTTTTAACAAATAAAAACCCCTAAAACTAAATTGAACATAATAATAAAACAATATATTTTGACGTTTTCTTTAAGGAGCTAATATAGACTCAATATCACAACAGGGCAATTGTAACGTGTTATGGACATCATTCGATGCATAGGAAAAGTAGTTAGAGGGCACGTAATAAGAGCTTTTAAAAAGTTAAAATTTGTGCCAATATACAAAAACAGTATCAACTATGAGCCCACACTCAGGACTTGTGGCACAGTGCTGCTCCCATTCAAATCATTAGGGTTCCATTGAAAATCCCAACGTAAGAGAGCTAAGCATCCAGCTTATCATTAACTTCAGTGGGGGCAGGAACAGCCTTACATTTTTTAAATTAAAAGGGCTAAAAGGACCTTGAATTATGAAAAATATTTTCTGGGTAGAACTTCTCACAAGGTTTCACTATACACATCAGTTCTACATGTTTAAAAATCTCATCAGAATTCATTGATGCAATGATCGGTACACAATAGATACACTCAGTTATGAAGGAGATTTTTCTGCACATGTGTTTACAGGATAAATGTTCTGTTTTGCCATGTAAACAAATACTTTCAAAATGGGAAGTATATTCAATATAAGTTACATCTTATAAAATATATGATACACCATAGAACCAGCTTATGATGTTAGCTGCTCTAATGAGTTATGTAGACTCTTACTTACCTCATTACCCTTTTCAGTTCTGGTGACATAATCAAAGTCACAAACCACAAAAGCTGTTATATAAGTTGACATTTTCAGTGTAGTGTTAAATGTCGTAACAGTCCATACACTTCCATTCTCATCTTTCATTTCAGATACATCTAGAACAAAAATAATTTTAGTATAGAAACATTCAAACTATCGCTACCATATAATAAAACAAGAGTGTGTTTTCAAACCACTCTTTTATACATTTCTTTATTACATTTTAATGCTCTGTATGACAGCACTGGCTACATATATTTTGGCAATAGCACCATGCCAACTTTCCCCCTTTACTCTTTCCATGTACTTGAATTATTACCTTAAATACAGACCCTCTAACATGACCTTAAATACAGACACTCTAATATTCCATTCCAATATTTTGGAATGGGGACAAGCATAAAAAATGTTCTCCCGTGCTACATTTCTTTAATATGTACGTTTATATTATCGCTCAAGTAAATATCAAACACGCATGAGTTATCAAATGCTTAAATTTCACAGGCCCAAATAAAGGATCCAATCAGACCCTCCACAGAAAAACCTACAGAAAGAGGTTCTGAGAGAGGAAATATTTCCAGGCTATCTTCACAGATATTCCCCCGTTTTAGTCCCAATGTTTCCCACATGCCGCAGATTTGGTAACCACTGATTTTTATTGCTTAGAATTATGTACAGGAGAAATAAAGACTCCTGACAATGAGATTATTAAAAGAGCCATTTAGACTAAAGGAAGAAATCCCACAGCTTTTTAGGTTTCCTGGGTGAGTACTTTCTGTCCCTCATTTGGAGTCTTTGTCACACTTTGCATCCCACATCAGGTCCGTGCAAATCAGTGTTGAGGAACATTGCCAGAATAAAATACAGTGGCTTGCATTGCTGCTGACCCTGTCATGTCTATTTTGTGGATTAATAGAAGACTTCAGTCTCTGTGACTGTTAAAGCACCTTTCATAAGCACTCAAGAATTTTTTTTTAAAGATACACACAACCCCCACCCCCATCCTTAAGTAACAGAAATATAACTCTCACACATACAACAAAACAACAACTTCAGAAGTAAGTAAAAGTAATGAAGTAAAACATACTGACTAAACACTGTACAGTAAGACTCAAAACATGAACTGTGGTGCAATCAAACATCACAGACATGGACATGTCAACACTGAAAGGAAACCAGATACCACTACCAAAACAGTGACTGAATATTTGCCTGAGAATTTGAGAATGTATAGATTTTTACAAATTCTCCATCCCCTTTTTTCAGTCTCACTAAATAATGTTCTTGCCTCAACAACCCATGTCTCTTACAGCTTGTTTACATACAAAAATTAATCTGGAATAAGATAGGATGTGAATTCAAAGCAGATCAAGTATTCTTGATTAACTCCATGTGTGGATGCTTATTCCAAAATAATGCACTCTTATTCTGGGGAGGAAAGGAGAAGAGTGTTCACATGGAATTAATCAGGAATAGATATGCCAGAATAAATCCCTGTCACAGTCTATCTAACCCTTTAAGGCAAGCTGGACTCAACCTGGCCCATGAATTACCCTTCAGCCTTTCCTCTGATCTAGGCAAGTGGGGCAATTAGTGATCCCAGGTGGATGTAACTGAGTTAAGCATGACTGACCCCCAGCTGCAGAGGACAACTTAAATGGAGCTGAGCTCAGCTGATGGAAGATGACCTGGAAAAGAGGAAGTAGGGAGTTTCTACTGTCAGTAGAAAGGCTGCAGAATTAGAATTGATCCCTGTAACAGGCCTGAAACGGGGGGGGGCCAAGATCCAGGGAGAGACTGCAGAGAAGGCAGGACTCTTCTTTGGAGAAAAGCCCACAGGGAACAGAATAGGTTCCTGTGCGCGGATGCCCTGAGATAGGGTTGTAAGTGGAAGCAGAAGATTAAAGTAGGCTTAGGGAGCAGAAGAATTATTTGGAGTTGTCTGGATTTTCATTTGGGCCTTTTGGTTACCTCAGAAAGAGTTTGAACTTTGTGGTTTAGCTGGAGGGCTGAGCTTTGGAAAACCCAGTGGGAGTCAGATGGCCTGTAAGAGGTGCTGGAAATGGTGATGCAGGTGACATTATGCATGGATGCAAAAGGGCACTCCAGAGGAGAGTATTCCCCGTGCAGACAACATCATTCTTTCAACCAGCTAGGACTACCACAGGATCATTCAAAGTCTTTCCACGCAGATGGGAGAGTCTGCCCACTGCAACATCATGTTCTGCTTCCACTTAAACTCCAGTCCATGCTCTGTATTGCTAGGACAGAACGTATTAATTGAACAGAATTTTCAAAATATTTGAGCCTTTAGCCCATTGATAACAGATCACTATAGTACATTGTAAAAGTAATGTGCTACAATTATAGTATAACCAAATCTTGACTAAGGTAACTTGGAAAAATACAGAAGTCCATTTTTTAACCTACCTATAGCAGGCATGTTGGAAAGGGCCACATAGCTGGGATGATGGACAATTGTAATATCAAAGGTTGCCTTCATGGCAGGTTCATCAAAGCAGGGATAAACTGTCCTTGCATATGTTGGTTCAAGCTGTGATGCAATCAGCATACTAAATTGGAAATGCAGATATGGTTAATCCAGCATGTTGTAGCTGATCAGAACCATTATATATAGTGCATAAAATCTGCCAGATTAGAAAGAGAAAAAGTAAATCACATACACATATGGATTTAGGAAACAGTTAGTCATTTTTCAGAAAAACGTATGACTCAATTGTCCTCTGCAGATCTCCATGTACAGATCTGTGCCTTGTTTAATTTAGCCATTTTAGTGGCTAAATCTTTTCTAACATGTCTTTCTTTTCTAACTGAAGAGTTCACAAATTTATATATTTGAGTTTTTCTTTTTTAAATTTGATGTCTAATATGGTGTTAAAGTCTCATGCACAGTATAGACCACCCACAGCAATCAATCAAGTGCTCAGAAATTATGTAGCCACCCAAACTTTCACCTTGGAAGTCGATTCTGTGTGGATGCCTGCTTATCTCTCTAATCCAAACTTTCTGTTTTTGTTTTTGTTTTTTTTTAAAGGTAGAGTTTATTCAAGGAATGTACAAATTATCGGTAGTGTCTATGTGCAAAACATGCCCCCCATCTCCACCCAAACCAGGCACAAAAGAACCCTATGGCAGCAACACCACAGCAGTTCCATGGCACTGGGGAACATCCTGGAGAGAATGCTTACAGGGACCCTGCAGCTCTGCCCCAGGATGCCTCTTGTGGTAGTCTGGAAAAGGATTTTGCGGCAGGGTGCAGTAGGCCAGGGGAGACTGGTTTTGGGTGCCCAACTTGAGACAATTAAGGAAAACCATTACTGGAGAGAAGCTGGAAAGAGGCTGACAGAGGCAACATCCATGCTCTGTACAGACCAAATGCATCACTGCGACTGGGATTGGAGACAGAACTACAGGCAGACCACGAGAGGATACAGCTGGAGAGGGACTACCAGTGTCTTGAAACCCAGCTGCTTGAAGATAGGTAGTGTCAACATGAGACAGAAGATGGGGAGGGCCACTGCCAGCATGAGAAAAGACAGAAGACCGGGGAATGTAAACATCATCCTGAGAGGGGACAGACTGCACCTGCAAAACCCTAACCCACTAGGTGAAGCCAGACCCCCAGTGGGTGGCACAGACTCAAAGTTATTTCCTGCTTTCGGGAAGGAGAGAAGATGGATGTGTTTCTAAATGCTTTTGAAATGGGCTATGAATTGAACAAGATAGGGCAGGAGGACACGGTCTGGTATCTGGCTCCATTATCATCAGGGACAAAGGCCTTAGATATTTTCACCCTTACGGATGGAGAGAAACATAAAGATCATGGACAAAGTAAACAAGCTTTGTTTGAAAAGTTTAAACTTCTCCCTGAAGCCTATAGGAAAAAGGTTGGGAGTCCAGAAGAAGAGAAGAAACATGATCTATGCTAAGGTTTCAAATTACAGGTTATGTAAGAAAATAGGGAACTGGTTGGGAGGTTTCCACAGTCGATGAGCTCTATGAATGAATAGGCTTGGAACAATTCTTTAACTCTGCCATCCCAACCAGAAATCATAGTTAATAGATAAAGATTCTAGAGATATGACTGCATCTGGGAAATGGACTGACCAATATGCAGTTGAAAGACAAATCAAGGAAGATAGCACAAATCTGACCCTCAGAAGGAAGAATGGAATACATCCAGACATGGATAGGAGGCAAACCCTAATAGGGGCCCAAAGAAAAGAACCTGAGGAGCTGATGTGTTTTTATTGCCATGAAACTGATCATACGGCAAAAGACTGCCTGGTGCTAGGGAGATCAGGGGCTAGTTATGTAGCACACAGTAGGTCCAAGTGGCAATGACTCCACCAACAGTGGAACCAAAATTGTCTGGTCAGTGAACTTGACTCTGTCAGACTCCAAAAGGGAATCAACTAAACACAGTTTCCCAATGGAGGTGAATGGGAAAAGTCCCAAGGATGGAGGGACCCTGGTATGCCCAAGAATAGTGGACTCATTAAGGATCACCCCAATAGACTCATGACCATTCAGGGAATAATGGGTCCTCCTTTCCATGTCCCTGTGGCTCAGATCCATTGAAATAGGGTGACAACCAGGGGTCTAAGCCTGTTGGGGTACACTCCCAAGTACTGGTAGAGGTCTTGCTGGGAAACAATCTACAGTCTTTCACCCAGGCCACTTGTATGGTTGCTTGGAGCCAAAAGCAGAAAGCCACAGCCCTTGTCTCTGACCTGGAACTGAAAGCTGGCAGGCAGCTCTGAGCTGCTGCCTGACAGTGCGAGTGCACAGCCTGGGGGTAGGCTCAGTCCAACACTGAGCCCTCTCGGTTCCCACTTTGGAAATCAAGCTGGAGCAATTAACTGACCCCTCAAGGGAAACCTATGGCTGCAGCAGACTTTCATGGCAACCCCGAGATAGGAGGACACTTGGAAAGGTTTCTTTAGGTTGGATCAGGGGCTGCTTTATAGAGAGTGGATGTCCCCACTCCCATGGAGAATACAAAGACAATTGTTGGTACCACAAAAGTACCATCTTAAGCTACTCAGGCTAGTCGGGACACAGGGGAATACAGCTCACCAAACAGTGCTTATCCCAGAATTTCTACTGGCCTGGGGTTTTTGAGACAGTGCAGGTATACTGCAAGACGTGTGGCCCTGGCCAGAGGTGGGAAATGGCTAGAATAAGAGCAAAGCTGTCCTGATTTCCCCTCCCATCACAGAGGAACCCTTTCAGAAGGTTGCGATGGACATTGTGGGTTTCCTTAGCATAACTACCCATATGGAGAAAAAGTATATTCTGGTGGAAGTAAAGTATGCCACCTGCTTTAGAGAAACAGTAGCTCTGTCCTTCAGAGAGGCAGACAAGGTGGCCGATGCCTTGCTAATAACATTGAACCAAGTGGGGTTTCTCTCTGAGGCTTTAATTGATCAGGGAGCAAACTAATGTCTGCCCTACATGAAGGGCTATGGGAGAAATGTTCGGTTCCACAATTTTGGTTATCTCCCTGCTTCTCCCACACAACTAGGCTGGTTGAGAGATTTAATGGAATCCTTAAAACGATGTTGAAAAATTTTTGTGGACCAAGAGCCCAGTGAGTGGGATAAATATTTACCTTACTTGCTATTTGCCTATTAAGAGGTTCCTCAGGATTCTCTTCTTTTAAACTGCTGTGTGGGAGGAGGGTACAGGACTCCCTGGATCTAACGAGGGCAGAGAGAGAAAATACAGCTTCTCCCAAGTGGGAGTCCATGGTGGAGTACTTGTTGAGTTTCTGGGAAAAGCTCACTGATTCTCCCCAGGAGAATCTAGCTAGAGCTTGGAAGAAACAGAAAGTCTGGCATGACCACACTACATATTCTCTGATATATGGGTACAGGGGACCAAGTTATGGTGCTCATTCCAGTGTTAGAGGTATTGCATACGTGCTGTCAGTGCCAAATCCTGAGTATAGAGTAGTTTGACATTGTGCAAAATGTCATAATCTTGCCCCAGCGTATATAGATAACATATGTATTTTCTGTCAAGGTTGGGAAGATCACATCACCCATATAAGGCAGGTTCTTCGCAGCATTCAGAATGTAGGCCTGACTGTAAAGATGGAAAATGGATGGCAGAAGTGGGCTATCTTGGCAATAGAGTGAAGAGGGACAGCATAAAACCAGAGCCAGCAAAAGTGGACGTTATTAAGAATTGCCCCACTCCCCAGACACAAAAACCAGGTACAATTCTTTACTGTGATGGCCAGATATTACCAGAGGTTGCCCCTCATTTTAGTAATCTGATTGCTCCCATCACTGACCTGGTTAAACCAGACAAGGTTATTTGGTCAAAACAGCGTCAGCGCAACTTCTGTGAACAGAAGGAAGTCATATGTCCAAACCCAGTTCCGGTAAACCCAGATTTTGAAAAGGCTTTTGTGATATTCACAGATGCCTCTGACACAGGGCTCAGGGCTGCGCTGTTGCAAGCTGATGAGAAAGGGAGAGGCACCCCCACAGTGTGTGTGAACAAGAAATTGCTTCCTGGAGGGGGGAAAAAAGAAAAACTATGCAACAATGGAAAAGGAATATTTGGTTATGGCGTGGGCCTTCAGCAAACTATAGCCCTACTCTTTTGGATGACACTTCACTGTATCCAGGGACCATTCCCCACTCACCTGGCTACATCAAATGAAAGGGACAAACACCAAATTGCTAAAATGAAGTTTAGGACTCCAAGGGTAAGATATGGAAATGATTCACGTTAAAGGGAATGCAAATTTGGTTGCTGATGATTTGTCTAGGAAATAAGAGAACTGGTTCTTTAGGATGCTGGTCAAGCACCCTAGTTACACCCACTTTTTTGGTGGTGGCCAGGGGAGAGATGTGAGAGATGGCAATTTCCTGCAACATCCTTGATTGTATTAAACATATGTATTATTGTGAGCTGGGATTGTATGCGATCTCTCTAGGGGAGATGTGATGTGGGGTTTGGTAGGTCAAAGTACTATACTGAAAATATGCCAGACAAGAATAGACTTTTGGGACAATATGTGTGAAGTGGAGCTCCTGAAGAATACTCAGGGAAAAGTTACTACAAATTCTCCATCTCCGGTTATGCAAAAATTGAGCCTGAGGAAGGGGTCATTGGCTGCTGATTTCCTCTTCTCGGAGGCAGGAGATCAAAGGCCTATATAAAGAAACAGCACAACTGCCCAGCCAGGGTTCTGGTTCTGAATCTGAGACTGTCATGAACTTGTGACCACAGGGCAATCCTAATTATGGGTTTTGAAGGGCAGATCAGAGCTTGTGGATGGGGTTGTGGGTGATCTCTGATAAGCATTTTGCACACTTCTAGGATCTTTTATTGTTTTCCCTGTAATCTTTTCACTTTAGAATAAAAGTGCTTACATAGAAAGAGCTCTGTGGAAACCTATAACTGCAAGCAACAGACTGCTCCTAGCCTCGAGAGAGAAAGCAAAGTTCAGATGGTGGCTTTTTAGGCAGTCTGGTTTGCTGGGGATAGTGTAAATCAAAGATGCTGTAAAGCCTTTAAGAACCCCAGTCAGGATGTAGTGAGATGTGGTTTCTGCCCAAAAGGTGATGGCTGAGAGCCAGAAAACTTTAAATGGTTACCCTCAAGGGAGCACGGAGGAGGAATAGAGGGGCAGTTAGCCCTCCCTTATTGGGTGTGAGAGAGGAGCTTTCATCTTTATGAATTCCACAGGAGTTGCAATGGCATAGGATATCTTGGGGGCGGACCGACTAAATCAGTGCATAAATCTACCACCCTAACCATGCCCCTCACCAACCAGCAATGGCTCCTGTTGGGGTAGCACTTGCTGTTGGTCTTAGGAGATGTTGTGGACATCTTGTACTACTGCATACTCTCCAACACCAGTGCAATTTCTGTCTCTGCCACTCTCCCCATTCCCCCATGCCAAAGTCTGTGCCAAGAGAAGCTAGCAGAGAGCATGAATGAATTTGGCATAATGCCTGCAAATAATTCTCATCCCAAAGCACAACACATATGTTGGCCAAGGCATTATTACAAAAAAGGATGAAATGTTTTTCCAGCAGATTTCCACATAAAAATAAAATAAAAGGAAAATGTTTCATCTACTTTACATAAACAATGGGTGTTTCACCCCTAGTAATGCAGGGCAGGCAGTGCCATGAGTCATTGTTTGTTTGCTTATTTTTAAAAGATCCTAATGTGACTAAATTGCTAGTAAACTTTATTCCACATTGCAAATCTATCACATGTGACATGTCAGTCCAAATGGAATTTTATTTTCTTAATGCCCAGCATTGAATAAGTAGACAAATTAATTCCTCTAACTACTCATGTTTTGCACTAAGAACCTTTTTCTAAACTATTTTAAGAAATGTTGTATACAGTGCCTGAGGCTACCAAAATAAAATCAAAATTAGAGTATTCCTAAATAAGGGCAACCTGGCCCTTAACAAACTCTTTAAGAATAAGGCATGATTATTTCAGCTATTCCAAGTTGTATTTCATCTGGTATGAAATGAATTAAGTTAAAAAACACTAAAAATCTTTATGATATGTGGAAGACTTCATGTTTATAGAGCTATAAACTGGCATTACTGCAATAACTCCTATTAACAGCCTTCTTGCTAGAACATAGTAGTATTATTATGATGCTGGTAGTACCACAACAGTCTCCACCTTCTCTCCATGTGCCAACTGTTTAGGAAAGTAACATTTATGAAATGGTTAATACTTACACAAATCTACAAATTTTAAAAACCTTACCACCTAAAATTCCTTTGAACCATGTATGCGGATTGAATACTGAAGATAGCTTAATGTAAACCATCTTAGTTTTAGGGTGGGCAGGCCTTAGTATTTAACTGTTAGTGGATCATCCTTAGTAATCCGTATTCATCCTGTTTCTAGTCTTGATCAACTGACAAAATATAGGCAATTTAGAAAAATCAGACCAGATAATGGATTGCCCATTAACACCTACCAGTGTTCATCTAAAACTTGTTACAGATTTCTCGAAGACTCCACACTACCTATCAGAGGGCAAGGTTGTATTGTGTACAGAATGGGCACTAAGCAAAATTCCATTGATTAAGATAGAACTCATAATCCTAAAATTTCTGTTGCAATTAAGCAGGTACTATAGTACAAATTCCACAGGGCCATAAACTATTCTTGATCTGGGCACACAACATTCCATTCACAACAGCAACAGTTCTGCATGTAGACTGGTGAAACATGCCTCCCAAACTCCATGGACTTAATTCAGGACAACTGAAGTAGAAAGAAGGAAAATGAGAGTGTCTTTAAAACACCTTTCTCCTCCCCTGATCCTGGCAATGACTCTCTTAGCTATATGCCACTCGTGGATTCCTCAGTCTGACCCCCATAAGGATAACTTGCCAGTAATTTTGTATTGTCTGACCAATGCCAACCAACTGGAAGTGGAGCCAGTCTCATTTTTTACTCCCTTTGGTGATGTTAGCACTACAGAAAAGTACTCCATCGGAACTACAAATAGAGCCTTCATTTTTCATTCCCCCTGACCCCACTTCAAGACCTGATTAAGTGTGTAAATTAGATCACCTTCCATTATTGATAACCAAACAGTCCATGTGTTGTTATTCATGTTGCTTTTTTTTTTATTGGTGAGTTTAGTGCTTGTGAGAGGACTAGATAACTCTCACTACACAAGCGTTATAAAACAAATGGACACAGTTTCCTCATACCAGTTCATCAATGTTGCTTCAACTCTGATTTGGAGGGATAACAAAGTGAGAGAAAAGTTCATTCTAAATGCCAGTTAAGCCTTTCGCCTCTCTGTTAAGCTGCCAACAGTTATGTGGACATGTGAACAGGAGAAATTGCAAGCACAAAGTGATAGAAAACCATTATCTTCTGCAAGTCGTTTAGTGGCTTTACTGAAATGACTAACAATCTTAGCTAATTTTAACTGAAGACCTAGAGATAAAAGGTTCCCTATTGCATAGTGACTGAGATATCCAATCCTCCACTAAAATTAGTCTTTTAAAATAATAAAAATACCTTATCGTCAAGTACCTTATTAGGCCTTACAAATGATGTCCTAAAAAACATCCATACTGAAGAAGGATGAGTTTCTGCAACACAAACTGCAAGAGACTCAGAGCTAGGAAACGGCTACTATGGTAAGGTAAGGTTGAAGACTTCACTCTGAAAGAAGGAAAAGGTACAAAATAGTGTTGGATAGCTAAAGTTCAGAAAAGTCTTTTTAAATAAGGGGAAAAGATATGCAAAATTGACTTAATATCAAGAATGCAGACAAAAGCAGATAAACAAAGAAATATGTTAAATCTGCAACCCATAGACTTCCTTTGCTTTAATCTACTGTCTGGACATAACTGAAATCTTTTAACCAAACTGCAATTTTACATACCCTGTAGTAACCAAGATAAGTTAAGGATAAAATGGAATGATTCATATAAATCTTTTTTCCACTTTACTAGGCTATTTAGGGAGATTGTATCATAAAAGGAAATTGCAACAAAAAGAACAGAATATAAATCATAGCTTTATAGGACTGGATGGGACCTCATGAGGTCATCTAGTCCATTTCTCTGCACTTATGACAGACCTAAATGAGTACTAAGAATACATACACATGGTATTCACGAATATACTTAGTGGTGTAATATTCTACACCTACTTGTATAAAACTAAAAGGGGCTTTCCAAGGAAATTAAGCAATATGTTCTAGCTTTCCTTAACTCAAACTCCATAATTAGACAAATACCATTGTATAAAGAGATTCATGAAAGAAGGGATGAAGATTGCCAAAAAAAAAAAAAAGAAAAGAAAGGAAATTTGTCAGAATAAGAGCTTCTACCGTTCTTCTCTCAAGCCAACCCTTTCTTTTCCCTCAACAAAAACAAGGAATAAAGCAGTCAGTGGAAGTTAAATTCTCCAGATTTGATATACAGTGGTACCAGTGGAGTTAGGTTATATGAAAGTCACTTGATCCCTTTTTGTTTCAATAAAAACTAATTAAGGTTTTTTGAGGTTTTTTTAATTATTATTAGTGTGTGTGCACATGCATGCATGTATTGATTATTTTTAGCTAAGTGAATATTATCTATTTGGTACAGTCTCATAATATCCAGCCTGCTGATAGACAACTTAATTGGTGAACTAATCACTCCAAAATTCTAATTCTAATCCTAGCTCTACTGACCTTGAGCAATTCACTACTCCTTATTATTAAAGGTAAAAAAAAAATTAAAAATCCCATTTACAGACATGCTTTGTTTGCCTTCTGCATCTCAGTTTGGACAATGAAAAAATCAATGAATTAAGTTTCCCTTTTGTTTAATGAGTTTTACTTCCAGATTCTTAAGATGAAATTTGCCAAAAGTCTATGCAGCATGTCAGCATAAATGCTATTTTCCGGGTTAACTTGCTTAAAATGACTCTTTTCATGTAACTAGTTCTGGGCCAAGTTTAAGGTGATGGTATATATACATCATGTGCAGTTTTTTGAAAGTGTAAAGTATTGTCATTGGTGGTTTGACTTTTATAGTTGCAGTTAAACAAACATTAACATCCATACTGCCTAACAACAATATTGAAAGACTCCTCCCCTCATCACCTATGTACCATTCTATTCCAACACCCACCTGCAGTGCATGCATCTAATTCCTCAAAAATAAATAAATAAAAATCACTCACTGTGTAAATTCTAACCTTAGCTCAATTGAGATATATTCTCTGCAGACAGACATATACAGGTAAAGTGCATAATGTGTCATACGTACATGAAAACATCTGAGGTCACAGTTAAGATTTTGCATTGCAATCTGACTAGGATACATTGGATATGTGTGCCGTCCTAGTCCCTCATATTACCATTTATGGAAGGGGAGACTTAAAGCAGTCAGAGCACAGAGCAGTGTAACTTGCCCTTTTTGAGGCAGCTGCTCCATTGACAAATCATTTATATTTTGCCAGAGTGGAGCTCCACTCCAGGAGACCTGAGAAAGTCTACTGGACTAGAAATAGTGCTGGCAAGCTTAGCAAATGAGAGAGGTTGTGGAGAAGGAGACCTGGAGAATGGTAAGAAGGCTGCGGAGCAAGACTGGAAGCAGAATGTCAAGTTCCACGTTTGTCATCTTCAGCACAAAACATGCGTCTTGCCCACTCCCTACTGTCTCTGTACCCCCTGTTAATGATAGGGGCTGGGACAGGGTGAGAGCGGGAAGGTAATGACATCAGAGATGCAAAACTTGTTGCTCCCCTTCTGAGCTCTTCTGTCTAGGATGAGCCTCTTGTGGATTCCCCAGATGAGGGTCCTGCTCTGACAAACTTATGGAAATCCCTCAGACTAGCAGCAGTGCTGCCAAAGGACATCTTGACAACACAACTCAGAACCTGGGGAGGAGGCACGAATGACAAGAATCATGGATGATGGAGTGGGAAGGCATTGAGGCAACTAGGGTACAGGCTGTAATAGGAAACTAGGAAGGGAGATAGGACAGGGGAAGCAGCGTGGGAGAATAGAAGTGGCCAGAAGATCTGGGCTGTTCAGATTTGTCTTTGCAGAGCTAGAATAAGTAATGATGAAGACTAGAAGAGTAACTCCCCATCTACTTCACTTTAAAATTTGAACACTGACTTTACCTGAGCTGGTATGCTCATGTCTGTGTGAAACTTGTAGTTATGTGGGCTGTAATTTCAGGAGTCTGAAAAATGCAAAACACAGCTCAAACATGATGGTTGTGCCCGCACAACTGGTTTGGGGAATTGGTTCTATAGTGGCTTCCTCACGCAGCATAAATAAGTGGCTCCAGCATCTTTTTGCAAGCCATCCACAAGCTGATCTTATTTGTATTGTCAGATATCACAGGAAAGGCAACTACTGCTCCTACATAACTAACTGCGACAGTGTTGACCATTTAATGCTCTTCTGAGGGGATCCCAGTGCCAATAATGCAGCAACAGTTAAATTTAACAGACAAGCTATTGCCAAATCTATTTGTCCATAAGTCACAGTGTAATGGAGGGTGGAGGGGTAGAGACATACCATAAAACATAGCGAACATACAGCCCAATCCTACAACCCTTCCTCGTGTTGAGTCACACTCTCTCACAGAGGTCCAATAGAACTATTTGCATAAGTGCTATGTACTTAAGGATAAAGACAATAGAACCAGATCCAGAGATTGCAACACAACAGAGGGAACCTACAGGGCCTTGTTTAATAGCTCCGTGACCCTGGTAAATAAAAAGCATAGAACAGGTTAAGGAACAACTTATGCATGTATTTTGAAGTAACTTTTTTTACTTTCATAGAAGGTCTGCTAACACATTATTTAATAACTATATGGTTTTGTAAAACCCCAAAGGGAGCGATTAGGGAGATATATTCCTGTTGTCAGAAAAGACTATTTTATTTTGTATAGTGCCTTTTATATGTTCTATAGCCACAAAATTGATTTTTGTTGTTTAACGCCAGGTAACAGACAAAGAGAGAACTTATGCTATAAGTAAAGGAGAGATTTTTTTTTTCAGCTGAGATCAGACACCAGAGAGAACACTTTCTCTATTTCCTTGCACAGACCTAGAGGACCATAGTAACTAGATGTGTGACTGGCTGCAAATTTGTATTCAGTTTCCTAAAAATACAAGGTGTGATCAGCTCTGAGGATTTGGTTTCGGCTCCATCTCTAAGAAGCTTATAATTCCTTTTTGGGACAAGAGGAAAGGAGAGAGACGCCTGGCTCTGTGTCCTCCCCACCTCCTCAAAACCAGCAAGCACTTGGGGCAGTGGTTTGCGACCTTTTTCCATTTGCTGACCCCTAAAAAAACCCAAGTGGAGGCGCAGACCCCTTTGGAAACGTTAGCTGTAGAGTGTGCGGACTCTCAGGGAGGTGCGGAGCAGAGGCTGAAAACCACAGACAGGGTATTAGCCAAAGCCCGCTGAAGTCCAAGGGGAATCTTGCCATTGCCCTACAAGGGTTTGGACCTGATGCTCATATGATGGGCACTACAAAACGATAGGGCCCGGGAGAAAGGGGGCTGTTTCCTTTAAGCCGGGAGGAGCTGCTCTCCCATCCTTGGAGGGGACCAAGCGTGTCCCCAGCCCGGCAGCCCCTCGAAAGCGGCTCGGCAGTCAGCCAGCGGCAGCACCTGTCCCGGGGCCGGGCGGACAGTGCCCTCGCCCTGGCCCCCGCCGCCCGCTGCCCCGGCCCCGCGCGCTCACCTGCTCCGGCCCTGGTCGGTGTAGCGGGTGAGGAAGAGCCCGTCCAGGCCGTCGCTCAGCGGCCCGCGGAAGCTGAGCTGCAGCGCGTAGCGGCCGCCGGCCCGCAGGCTCCGCCGCAGCTGCAGCACCGCGTACTCGTGCCGCTCCTCCAGCCACAGCTCCGCCACCTCCAGGGCGCCGCCCGCCGGCCCCGCCGGCCCCTCCGGCAGCGGGCCCCGCACGGCCGCGCCCCACAGCTCCAGCCGGGCGCTGTGCAGCAGGACGGTGGCCGTGTCCCGGGCGCAGCGCAGCGTGATGGTCACCTGGCCGGAGACGACGTGCGGGCCCGGCTGGCCGGGGCTCACGCGCGGCCAGAGCCGCAGCTGGTAGTGGAGGGGCAGCAGCGCGCGCGGCAGGCGGGAGTCGTCCCACACCCCCGGCGGGCGCGTGCTGCCCGGGCTGGGGCCGGGGCCGGGGCCGGGCTCCTGCTTCCCCTCCGCGCCGGCCGTGGGCGAGGGGGGAGCCGCCGCCCGCAGCTCCTTCACCTCCCGCCGGCAGCGCCCGTGCAGAGCCCCCAGCACGGCCAGGGCCAGCAGCAGCGCGGCCAGCAGCAGCGCGAGCAGGGCGGCGGGTTTCCTGCCCAGGTAGCAGCCGGAGGCGGCCTTAGGTCCCATCGCGGCAGGCGCCGGCTGCCGGGGGCGCCCGGCGACTCGCCCCGCCAGGCGCGTGGCAGCGAGCGCGGCCGGGCCGGGCCGCACACAGCGAAGGAATGCCCTGGGCGCGCGGGCGAGCGGAGCCCCGCTGGAGGGGGGCCTAGGCGCCCGCGCCCCCTCTTCGCTCTGGAGGTGGGAAAAAGGTGAGAGGCGGGTCCGCGTGGAGCCTGCCCATCGTGGGTCTCACATGCTCTAAGTGTGGCATGAGAACCCGAGCAGGGAGCTACACGGGGCGGGCCGGTTTTACAGGGACAGTCCCGGGCAGGGCGTTTTCTGTTCTAGGCACCTCTTACCCCACCCACCGCCCCCTTTCCTTCCAGCCCAGCCCCGTCCTGGTTTGTCATCCTTGCTATCTGGTGGTCATCCTCAGCTGTAGGCTCCGATCACCCCCAGTACAATGTGGTTCCTGATCCATCGCAGCACAATGGTGCAGCCGGGCAAATTTTGGCTCTCCTCAAAATCTAATGCCAAAATAGAGAGTAAGTCTAGCCACTCCCCCACACACCCAAAAGTACCTAATCCTGGTACATCCTAACATGTGGGCACCACAAAAATCTAGATCCACTACCTGGCTCTCACCCTTAAAATTCTCAAGCCAATTTTGGTTTTCCAGTGTTCACAGCCTATCTTCCTCTTCTTCCCAACCTACTGATGCAGCACCACAATCAGATATTGCATCCAGCTCTGAGTAGCCAATACTTCACAGCATCGATATTGCATTGATTAGATGAAGAGGAAGGGCAATGTTCAGAGGTAGTCCAGCATGTATGTCCTACTTAGTAGTAGAAAACCATCTATTAATTTGGCCAAGTGGAAATGTTTCAGTTTGGTTAATGGCTCGGGGAATTCAGCCAACACCTGCCTGCATTTAGGTCATTTTGGATTACCCCTTATACCTGAAATCCTCAGGTTTCACTCAACCTGTTGAGGGTCTATTTAGCTATAATCTCAGCATTCCACCTTTCCATCCAAAGGAAGTCAATTTTTGCCATTTTCTGAATGGTAGTCAGATTTCTGGAAGGTGTTGTCCGTCTCTTTCCACTGGTCAAAGAAACTGTTCCATTGTGGGACCGTAACCCTGTATTGTCCACCCTATGGGATTGCTGTTTGATCCCCTAGCAATCTGTTCTCTGTCACTCCTTTGCCAAATGACAGCTTTTCTGATTGCTGTAACATCAGCAAGGAAAGTAAGTAAACTGCAGGCCCTAACCCATGCATTTTTTCTAAAGAAAGTGGCCCTAAGGCTACATCCAAAAAAATTTTCTAAAGGGATTTCAGTTTCACCTTAATCAAACAATAAACTTACCTGTGTTCTTTCCTAAACCAGACACAAATGCAAATGAACAGTGTCTTCGTACATCAGCTGTGAGATGCTTGGTGTTCAATCTGGAGAAGACTACGCCATTTTGGTCATCACCTTGAACATTGGTCTTTTATGCAGATGAAAATCACAAAAATGAGTTCTAGATGGATTACTTCCTGCATTATGACAACAAATGTCATATTCATCAAATATCTCACACCATATCGCCACAGAGACTGGTAGCTTATTTGAGGAAGTGGCTTTAAGACACATTCCTCAGTGATGTTTCTATATGGACATTTTGCAGGGCTGCTACCTGGTCTTCAGTGCATACTTTTACCAAACATTATGCTATTATGAGCACATCTGGATCAGATGCAAACTTTGGAAAGGCAGTTCTGCAGTTGTTCTATAGGTAGACTCTAAGCCCCACCTCCTTCCATTACTGCTTGTGAGTCACTTGAGTGGACTACATATCTGCAACAATTCAAAGAAAAAAAAAGTTACTTACCTGTACTGTATCTGTTGTACTTTGAGATGCAGGTGCAAACGTGTATTCCACACCCATGCTCTGTCTCTTCTGCATCAGAGTCCCAACTCAAGCTTTCTCATGCAATGGCACTGAGAATAGGTTCAGGGCTGCACTGCCCTTAAGTATCCTAGAAAGCAGCCATGAGGAGGCGCTGCCAGATGGGTACTTTTAAGCAAGGTTCTCTGGCTTCAACATGCTGGGCGCATGCGCACTTGAGTGGATATATGTCTGCACCCATATCCTGAAGAGCAACAGTTACAGTTCAGGTTAGTAACCATATTTTTATATACATTCTTTGTTAACAAACAAGATTTCATCAAAGAAATATCTGGACTCCATCAATTTCTCCTCCTAACTGAAACAATCTGCAGGACCCTGAATTTTGACAAACTGCTCAGGTTGAAGAAGGATAACACTTTTTGCTTGGACTGTGGAATTGCCATGCAAAGGAGAGCGGTAATGGGTAAGTTGCCCTTCCCTCTTGAGGCTTTAAAAACTACTTTTCCTCCGAAGATTATATCATAGAGCAATTCACCAGAGGAAGTCAGAAACTCTTGGTTCACATGAGAGGAAAAGTGATGGGACTTTAATATTGTATTTCCAAAGTCTTCAGAAACACGTCTCAGATCTACTCCAGCTGTAAAACAGATTGCTGGAAACAGGAACACCGAAAGGCATTATTTAGCTACACTGATACTTTCTACAATGTGTATTCCACATCAATACACTCACTTCTCAGTATTCCTTAGCTTTGAATCAAAATACAAACAAAAGGATGTCATGTGCAAGGAGCTCAAAGAGTTAAGAGCCAGAAATAAAGATGAATTTGGGTCAGGAAAGCAAAATAGCCATTTACTAATCCAACTTCCATTTAAGGGGCAATTATGGGAATTCACTTTTGAAACAATTATGGTGCAGAAGCAAAATTAATGTAGTGTCTTTGGGCCTGGTTTTTAAAGAAAGAATGTGCAAAGCGTACGTGTGTTGGGCAGCTACAATTGCAGAAAGCCAAAAAGATCACATGAGGTAATCATAAATAGAAGCCAGTGCATAGGAAAATTAGTGCAATGTGAGGCATAGATGAAACAACAAACTGCTTTTTTTCTTTTGCGCTTGTACTGGATTAAGCACAGCTAGTAATAATATCCTGAACTGATTTCAAAAGGCTATTGTGTGATACATATGTGCTCTAATGTACTCTATTGTAATTGGTTGAAAAGTACTGTCCAGATGCTGCAGGAACGCAGGACTGAAGAGAACATTAGTGTCATTCCTGGTAGTTCACTCGGTTCTCCAGCTGTCCTCCCACTGTCACAGGAGAATTTCAGTGTTTTTCTGTTTTTACACTTGTTTCCCCTCAGACTGTGCTAAATAGTAAAGGAAACTTTTGTTTGTGAGATCAGAGAACAACTAGCTAGTATTAACATCAATGCAATAACAATGATCTCAAGGATTCAAATATTTTCATGCTGTATTTTTTGGCATCACTTCTATTGATTTGCCACGAGTCACAGGAGAGTGCATTCTTCAATTTTTGTAGGATTCTGCATTTTTGTACAACAAAAACAATAGGGGGAAGGACACAAATCTCTATGAATTATTGTCATGAAGTGGTATGTTTATAAATGTAATGACAAACTTGCGTAAGTAATGAAATTAGTATTATAAAAGTGTTATGAAGAGAGGGATTCTCTCTCTGGGTAGCTGATTTTACCAAAGATCCAGTTTTTCCAGAGAAGTAAAATAACAACACCACCACATTTTAATGAATATGCCTTTTCTTCTCTTCTCCAAACTGAAGAGCAGATGAAAAATTCACTAGTTACAAATGTACAATGTATTATTTTCAAAGTGGAATTGACTGTTACAAGAGAAATCTAGATATTCTAAAGCTTGAGAATTTTGAAACCAATTTTGAAATCTGACATTGGAAAAAAAGAAAAAAAAGGACTGAAGTTATGTAAAATAGTGCTTATTTAGAGAAACACAAACAAAAATTTTTAGGGCCTGATCCTGCAGACATTTTAAAATGTGGAACTTTATTCATGTGGGTAATCCCAGTAAAGACATGTTTAAAGATAAGCATATGTTTAAATGCTTCGTGGGATTAGGGCCAAAATATTAAGAAGATTGTTGGACTGAACCTTTGGCACCTTGTATTGGTGCTGGTCTTGTTCAAAACTCTACAGATCATATTCTCAACTCTTCTCTTAAATCATTATAATATCTGCGTTCTCATAGCAGCAGCCAAAAAACGTAGTACCCAAGAAGTGGAAATATCCAAAACTCCCAACCACTGAAGATTGGAAACTCCACATAGAGAAGATACTACACATAACTAACTTTCTAATTAGTGGAACAACAGCTTTTATAAGGTCATCAGATCACCCTTTCACACCTCAATATCTAATTAATGCCTTCCACATCTTTTAGTAGAGTCTCACAAAAATGTAAAAATAGTGATTCTGGCCGCATTCTGTGTAATTTTCATATTCTGTCCTGATTTAATTTATTCATAACTTCCCTTGGATACTATCACCAGTATCAAAACACTAGTTAACACAAAACACTAGTGCTGTATCCTGACCACAATTTAATTTAATTATGTAATCATACCATTGCCTCATACCAATGCCTTAATTCTGCCATTCCTAACTTTTGAATATTTGTCTGTGCAACCTTTATCTTTCCTTAACATCTTCCTTTGTTTAGATGTAATTTAAGAACAAGTTATGTATTTTGGCTCATGGCATCTCCCCAACTGCTGCCAGGCCCTAGCTTCCCCAACTTCTGGCCCTGTTTCCTGCTCCTGTCCATCCTTCCCCCAGTCCTACCCCACTCCCCTCTCTGTTCCTATTTCCTCTTTTCCCCCTGCTCCTGTCAACCCATCCAGTTCCTGCTCCTAACACCTCTCCTCCCCTGCAGGCTCCTATACTTTCTCCATTGAGTCCAATATCTCTCCCCCACCACACAGTCCTTGCATTCAAGTTAGACAGTTTCTTCTTTCTCCTCCTCACCTAGGATCCATCTGGGAAGCACTGAGAGTATAGGAGGGACAGCCTCCCGACTTTCTCTCAGTTCTAGTGCCTGACATCACAGCAGCTGCCAGCAGGAGCAGTTACATTGAAAATCCTGTGTGGCCCTTGCAGCCCTGGAAGGGAGCATGTTCACTCACTCTATAGGGATGACCAACGTACAGTCTGGTTGGCAATGTAAAACCTGGGAGAGAATGGAGCTCAGTGGAGATGAATGCTTCAGAGAATTTAGCAGCCACAGTCTAACAAGCCTCTACTGCGATTTTTTTTTCAGAGACTTATAATTTGGCTAAATATGATCAGTTTTTCAGAGGGTTGGGAAATGGCACTTCAAACAACAGGGCAAGTTTTCCTGTCAAATTTCAAGCCTTTGCTCCAACCATGGAGACACGAGTCCTTATCACTGAAATGGTGGAAAGAATGTTTTTAACATTGGCAAAGCCGTGTATTTTCCTCTTGAAAATAGCTGTAATGTTTTAGTTAAATTTTTCCAAAAGTATTCAGCTTTAAGCAGAAAATCTCAGCCCCAGTGGTTTAAGTTTGGCATAGTTATAAGCAACTGAAAATAGGGTGACATAACTGAAAGTGTGAGGTAACTTTAACTATAGGTATTGGTACCTGCACCACCTAGAATATAGCGTAGGACTGTGCACAATATTTCAAAACATCAGAATTGATGTTTGTTCATTTAATTATGATTGTGTGCAAATGGTCAATGTGAAAAATCATGGTCCTATCAAAGCTCCTATTTTCAAGTGAAAATTCCAATTTTTTTTAAATAGTTTGGAGAAGATCAGGCTCTACATGTTTCCATTAGAAGACTCCATTTGGTGAAATTTAATGAAAATGCAACAACACTTTACACATAAAAAATGAAACTGAAGAATTTTTCCTGAAAATTATTGCAGTTTCACACAGTTCTAGCATTCAGTTTGTCAGGGGTGCTTTAAAAAAGAGTGAAGTTGATCAAAGCAATTTGAAATCTGCATATTACAATAAAAATAACTATATTATTAATTTTATGTATAGTATCAAATAGTTTTCTAGATGCTTTTCAGACAGAAATAAAAAGGACCCAAACAAATACATTACAAACACAGAACATTAAGTAATAGAGTGATCGGAGAAATAAAAAGCAGTGTAACTACATGTTGGCATTAAATATCTTGTTAATTCCATTATTTTGTATGAGGTGTGTTCTTCTAATTGTTCACATGTGTAAATTATGGTGAGGACTGCAATTAGTGTATATTATGGATTACCCCCTTGACAGTAACAAAAATATTCAATTTGAAAATTTTAAAAATATTAGCATGCAGTAGATTATAAATAGGTCAGTTCACCATTTTGCTGAACATATTACAGAATTACTAAATTGAGGGCAGCTGAGTTATATGGTTTCGGGGTGGAAATTATGTGAAGCATATGCTGTGGACACAGCCAACGAGGTATGTTTTACACTCATACTATGTCAGGCCAAATTCTGACCTTGGATGCACACAGGTGGCTTCCATTTAAGACAACTGAAGCCACCTGTACACATCTAAAGATAGAATTTTTAAAATGTTACATAATATAAAAGTACTCAGACTGTTTAAATAGCACTTTACATTCTGAAGGACACCAAAGAATGTTGCAAACTTTACTATTTGATTTACAAATTACAGACATAATTTCACCTTTGTTCTTTATGCAGATGTCCCACTGATGTCCGTGAGATTTTTTAACAAAAACAAGAAAAGTAAAATATGACTTGATGGGGTCACTTCACCTACCATTGTCTAAAGTGAAATATGAATCAACAGTGCACATGACAGTTTAGGTCAGGAAGTAAGACTATCTTCAAATTAAATTTAAAATTAAATTTTAATAAGCAGAATATTAAACCAACTCATGCTCGAATTTTATCAGGACATTCAGTTAGCAGCTTTATTGTGAAAGTACCATGGCATGGTTCTAAATCCACCCAAAGAATGGTCTACATTTTAGAAATGGAAAACACCTTTTAGATTGCAGAATTATTCCCTAAATTATATTCAGAGCTGTACCAATAACAAATTTTACAGTTTGCTGGCAATTCTGAAAACCTGGGGGAAGGGGGGAGTCATTTTGGGTCAAATCAAAAGTTAACCAAAAAAGTAAAAAATTCATTGCATTAGATTAAGTATTTTTTAATGTTTTTGAATAGTTTAAAAATACAATGTGAAGGACATTTCTGGAAGAGCCATTTTGAACCAAAAAACCAAATATTTTGTAACTTGTGTAAGTGGAGCATCAACTTTTTTGGATTTTTTGCGGGGGTAGGGGACTGTTTTTTGACTTGAACAATTTGGTGAGACCAACATGAATCTGCTAAGTGTTTTAGTATCACCTAATCTGCATTTTTCACCAAAGAAGTTTCAGCTGAAAAATTTTACCAAGTCTAATAATATTGTCATTTTGTTAAATCAAATTTTAAAAAGTTCCAAGCTATGGAGCTTCCAATATTTATCCTTGGAGATTATTCCACACCCTAAAATGTCTTGGTTTTTCTCTTGCTTAGTTCATCTCATTACGTCTAGGCTATACTCCCATATATTACACTAAATCTTCTCTCTCCCTGATAAAGTAACAACATTTATAACTTATGTCACCCTGTAGACATCATTTAGCCAAAACTAGCCATATTTCAATATTTCCTTTTTTTCTCCAATCTTCTGATTAGGTTTGTTCTTCTCTAAACTCCCTCCAACCTATCAGTTTCTTTCTGGTAATATAAATGCAATATTCTAGGTGCATGTTGCCTCTGCTTAGACCTGATGCCTTGATTTTTACAGCCTTAAAACAAAAAAAAATATCACATTGGCCGTTTGTACAGATATGTCTAGTGACTTGGAACAGATTATCATAACATGGTGATTGGTGAGAAAACTGATGAGAGATTTTTCTCCTGGAGATTCACCGTAAAGCCCTAAACTAGATTTTGTAGGGTACAGATATTTGAAATACAGTCCCTTGAAGATATAATTCTTGATTTTTATATCATTTATAGCAGTGTAAATCAGGCAAAACTGCAATGAATTCAATTAATGTGTAAATTAATGATTAATTAGAAAATGTCTATGCACTGCTTTGAACATATAACAAGTCAGACCTATCAAGATAGGCATCCAACTGTATGCAAGTTTGGAGCTCCCTGTTAAAGCGGTTTATGTGCTAAACTCTTCAAGTTCATCATTTTCTTCAGAATCATGTGAACAGGTGCAGGTCAGTGGATGTGTAGGCGTATTATACATTTGGCCCACAGATTCACATGGGCTTCAGCTGTGAGGCTGCTCTGAGCCAACGTGGGCAGTCAGGACCCTTTTCCAGGGGCGACTGTAAACTGGTTTGAAAACACTGGGTATTGTGGGGAACACCAGGCCTCCATCTGACTAGGCCACAAGAT
>ML675612.1:3591706-3684045 GCA_007922155.1 Mesoclemmys tuberculata | reverse complement strand
CATCTGAAATGAGGAGCACTGGTAATTACGCTGATAAATATGTACATAATATTCAGAACCTGAATTATCCAGAGAAGATGAGGTATTCCTTTCCAACTCAGGAGTAGATAGATTTTTGGCCAATGTTAGGCAGTGAATGCTTAACAGTTGGGGAACCTGGCTGGGGGTGGAGATGAAGGCATCCAAGCTAATCACTGGTGCTACCTTAAAGCAGATGTCCAGTGCACGTACTCATTACAGAGTAATGAGCCGACCTCAGAAGTGGATTTAGGGGGAGGCATCCCCTAAGGAAGCTGGAAAAATGGCATGTGTCTGGTACAGTGGGGATGCAAACCCCCAGCTTGTCTAGTCCTCCTTAGCCTTCCTATTAGCAGTGAGCCGTGGCACCTGGAGCCATACATGTTACATACATGGTGTATGGGGCGAGGCCAAGTAGGCTCCTTCAGGGGGACCCCTGGTGCAGGAGTTGGCCTCATGGCAGCAACATGAAGGAGCAGCACTGGCCATCCCATTCCCCAGTCAGGTTTGAACCCTCTGTCCCCCTATCAGGATCGTTGCTGCTCCTTTCCACCTTTGTTACGGGGCTGACTCCTGCACCAGGGCTTCCCCTGGAGGCCTACCCACCCCCACCCCACTTCCAGTAGCCCATGTCCCTCTCCTCTGCCTGCAAGACCCTCTCAGTGACAGCCTCAAGACCTGCTACAAGTTTGAGAGTACAAGTAAGAAGGACACAATTGTGCATACCATGTGAAACATTTCTGGGGGTGCCCCTAGATAGCAGGGTCCCAGTAATGGGCTAGGACCAGCTTGGGAAGGAGGAGGGCTGATGGCAGTCTTCCCAAATAGCCGGAAACAAATAAAGAAAGAATGATGGCCTGAACTGTACTATTTATTATCAGGTGTTCCCACAAATGTTAAGTGACTAAAGTTGCAGCCTAATTAAATCACATACATTGCATCTTGTCTTTTCTGCCTGCATGGCTGGACAATTAACCATAGCTGAATGGTTACGTGTGAGTGAGAGTGAGAGCCCAACAGCCCAGAACGTGAGCTAGAGAGGATGTCATCAGATTGCCTTATTTGGAATAAAACAGACTGCAGTTGCATCAATGGTGGGTTCCAAAGTCAAAGTCAATCTGACTATATCAGCTGGAATCAGAGAGGTCTTGAAAATTCTGGAAAAGCACCTAACTTCCAGGACTGGGAAAGCTCTCACCTTTCCAAAGAAGGACATACAGCAACTAGCGTAGTTACATTTCCTTCAGTTAGTTTTGCTGAGAAAAAAAAAAACACACCACACTGCTAACTGGAACGGAGGCTTGAAAATCATATTGTTACAATTTGAGATTAAAAGAATGTGCGAGTGCAGAACTATACACACTATTGAAAATCTAGTCCAGCTGGAATTTAAGCTTTTTTATAAAGAAAAAAGTTTAACTTGATTATGATTTTTACGGCATTTGAGCAACGGCTTTAAAGAATGTAGATAATTATAAAGCACCAACAATTTAATTTGAAAGTGAGAATAGTTTTTAGTAACTAGGTACCATATATGCAGTTGTATTAAATTAATACCTTAAGAAATGAAAATAAGCTTTTGATTCACCATAAATCAAATGAACTCAGTTGTACATGTTACATGTTTTAGGGGTTGTGACTGAAAGACCATGTGAAGTGAGCAAATGGTTGGTCAAGAATTAAATGGTAAGACAATTTGTGTTAATAGGCATTACACATTTAAGTAAATTCGGTTGATGTTGGATAACTAGATACAGGGTAAAATTTCCCAAAAAGTGCTGTGGAGACATATCCTTAGACAAAAGAAAAACCTGCAGTTGGCCAGTGCCAGCTGATGAGTTTGCAGTGCCTGGGCTCTGGAGCTCTTTCATTATCTCTAGACTCCTGGGCTCAGGCTGGAGCATGGACTTTGGGGCCCTCCTACCCCACAGGGTCCAAGAGCCCAGCAGTCTAGATAGCAACAAAATAGCCCTGCAGCCTGAGTCAGCTAGCATCGGCCATCTGTGCATTTTCCTTTGCTGTGCAGATATACGCTAAGTGACTTGAGAGTCTAGGTAGTATTTGCAAACATCACTTAAGCCCAGATTTTAAAAAGGTATGTTAAGCATTGCTGCACTCAGTATTGCAACACCTAAATCTAATTTTGGAAAAGCAAATGCAGACTGCAGATAAACTATAAGAAATAAGTATTTGTTCGGGGCTGATCTCTCCTATTAAGTGCGTAAAGGGCTCTAAGATGGCTAACACCATCTCTGGCCAAGTCCTTTGTAATGGAGTCAGGAAGGTGGTATTTGTCACCTCAGTTCAAAACATACTTAGATTCCGTGAGTTCTCCATCAGGCATAGCAAGTAAAATTTCATACAGTGGATACATTGGACCAAATCAAACACAATGGCATTAGACCAGGGGGAAATTTTTCTCCTCTAGTTTTATCTGTTTTTGAGCCAGGCTAAGTTTTTTGGATGGCATGAAATTTTGAAACTGCAACAACCAAGAGCAAGAAATGTTTACCATAGCCTTGGCTCACATTGCTCACTTAGTCCATGGACGGCTGCTTCAGCAGAAGATCATTAATGTATAGCTGCAGGGAGTGTGCGCAAGAGAGCCCAAAATAATACAAACTTCTTTTTCTGATAATGGGACAGATGTTTAAAAACACTATCTTGTAAATCAAGATGGCTTCTATCTTTTGCAATATGCCAAACATGTTTTTTTAAAAAGCAATGGAAATGAAGCAGGCTTGACAGAATTCCATTTTTATATTTTTAGACTTCAATGGATAAGGTTTATTAAGATCATCAATTTAAATTTTCACAGTTGTGTGAAATTATGAGGGGTGTCAGTCAATATGGGGGGATGACAATTTAGTGACAGTAGACAGTGTTTTGATGGTTAAAGCTTTAACCATTAAAACATAAATACTCAACATCATGTTAAAATATTTAAAGAAAAGATTTTTAAAGCAAACATTCTCAAGCAGCATTTTTCTTACTTTGCCTATCTGTAAATGTTGATCATCACTGGAATATTTTAATTTGTTTGTGTGTACAGTGAAATAGATGCTGACTGACATTTACCTATAAAAATCGAATCCTTCCAAATCTAAAATTAAGGCATCTGTGTGCTTAATGAAGGCCTTGCAGTGCAGAGCAAACTGATTTTCTATTAAAGTCTCCATAAAATCACACAGACTAAGCAATGCCTGAGAGGTGTTAGTTTGAATCCACATATTGGCAGTGAATTAAATGGAAAGTGATGATTTCAGCAGCTTTAAAGCTCACAGGTGGTTTCCCCCCTACACTGATTTCTGGTTTTATTTTGCAAGATAGGCTGCCTGGAGAGTTCACAGCAATGTTATAGAATCTTTAACCATCGGACAAATTGTTTGTTTCGCCACAGAAGATGGCTCTATATCAACTGTGATCAAACTGGCCAGATATTTGTTTTATACAGACTCTAGAGACTCCTCTTTCTGGAGCCTCTTCCTGGCAGAACATTCAGCCATAGTTTGCTAGAAACATGTTGATGCTTGAGGCTGATTTGCAAATGGACTAAAAGAGGTCTCTGGTTTAACCCTTTGGTTGTTTTAGGACTGGGGTTGCTTTACTTGGACATACTTTATCATTGTCATAGTATAGCCAGTAGGAGCACTACCTCTACTTACTTCTGTTCTATGCCATTGCCAGGATTCAGCTCAAACACTAATGAATTCCTAAGGTTTCTGATTTTGGTCCATATGGCAAGGTCAGCAGGAAACAACATGAAGCCTATTCCTGCTCTCATCTCCTTTGGAAGGCCATCTATCATGGTATTAGAAATGGCTGGGCTAGTGACACTGCCCTGTGGAATTCCATTTGTAATGGACTAGTCAGAGCTGTGTATCCAACCTTCACTCTGACATTTCTTGGCTTTTGACTACTTCACTTTGCAACCTTCAGTCCCAACCCTGCTGTTTAATGAGCATAACTGAATACCTGCATCCCTAAGTGGAGCCCCCTCAACTTCAACAGGCCTTTAGTGGGGCTCTATTTGTGTATAGATATCTATCTATCTGAGCACATCTAGTTGCAGGATAGGTGCACTAATGTTCTCTTACAATTTCATGCGAAAGAATGTTATAATTAATTTATGGTCATTACCTGTATTCCCTGGCTTGTCAGTTAGATGGTGTGACATTATCTATGATATACTGTGGAAACTACCATGGATTTGATGTTGTTTAAAACTTTAAGAAGCTTGTGATTAGAGTATATGCAAATTAGATAATTTAAATCCACTAATTTATATTCACTGACTCACCTTAGTGTAGTACTTTTATTTTGCCCTAATACCCGATTGCTTTGTTTCCTGTGGTTGTTTTTCCATTGTGAATAACTGCCTATTTGATTGATATTCTGGCATTGTCCTATCCATTCCCACTATTAATAAAAATATGATTTAAACAATTAGCCATGTCAATAACAGCCAGTATCATGTCCTTCCCACTTCTTGAGCTCTGCATGAGGTGGACATAACATGAAATTAAAAGCTTTACCTACTTTTGGAAAATATTTACTTACTATTGCATTATGCAAAAAAATCCAACTCCAATCAGACCACATTGCAATATTACATATTTAACCAACACTTTCTGCTGTTGTGACTAACACAAGATAGAGGAATATGATGGATGTTACATTTTAAACTGACGGCAAGAACACACAAATTAAAGTAAGGTCAATTTTCCTGTGGTAGAACCCACAAAGAAAATAGAGAACATATTTTGTTTGCTTGGATTTTTATGGTAACAAACTTTATGACATTGTATTCATATTACATAACAATACTTGTTTTTCTGTATCACATTTCTTTGTCATATAATTATAAAAGAAACAGTATGTTGGCATCTAAACGTAACTAATCTCATCCTGACAACAGAAAAATCATATTTTAAAATGTCAATTTTATTGTTAACTCACAAGGGAGTGGATGCTTAGAATGTTGATGTGAAAATTAAATATCAAAATTCTAACAGTGAATCAGTTAGTTATAAATGAACTTTAGCACGGGACATTTCCAACTGGTATTTTTAAAATGTCCATATTTGAAACGTATTAAAGTACATTACCCTGCTAAAATACTGATGATGCAGGACCTTGGTATGTTGCTCTCATTCTTATACTGGTTTAATTTATGAAAACACACTAAAAAAAAAAAGATTTCATATCTTTTTTATTCCACCTATCTGGTCTTTTAAAAATCAAGGTTTAGATTTCAGAAGCTTTTTGAATAAAAACAACAGATACGGTATTGAAAGACAACAGTTTATGAGGTTAATGACATTTCTTGACTAATAGATTATTCTGTTTTGAATCATGAATAGCTGCATTTAGTGAATTAAACATGCAATAAGGAATTCAGAAATTCTTAAGAAACAAGTATGTTGTGTAGGAAAACTAACTCTTTATGATCTTTACCCTGATTCATGCCATCTTTTGAACAGAAGACTATTTCTTCAGAATGTTTCAGAGGAAAGGATATAATATCATACAGATCATGAGTTTTTAGGCTACAGATAAACATAATGTGTTTCTGATTATAGCAGTAAACCACAATGGGTGCAAATCAGTAGGTTATTGGTGTGTTCCTCAAGTCTGTCAGATTCTCTCTTTCAACTATTTGAGAACAGCCTAGAGAGAGGAAAAAAAAAAAATCACATAACCAACACTATGCTCCACAAAGCTGCATTAGGTGCCTAGGCTCCTACAGAATGAATGAGGGGAGATAGGCTCTTTAGAATGTGATCTGCAAAGCCAGCATGCTAGGTGTGGAGCTACCTAAGCTAACCAATGGGAGATACTGAGGACAGGGGTGTGTACTAAGCCCCCCCCCCTTTCTCTTGGAGCTCAGCCCCTAACTCTGGGCTGCACGGAGGCATCTCTCTGCTAGCGGTTCACAAACCAGGCAAAAATAAGCATTTGGCACCTAAGTCACATGCAGAACCTGATCCAATAGGCATGCTCAGAAGCCACTTAACTCCACACAAAACAGCTCGGGGTGGGAAGGGCAGGAGGACTTCCCATGTAACCTTGAGGGTAGGGTACTCACTTTTGATGAGGGAGACATCTGGGTTTAAGTCTCCCCTGTGCCTGATGAGGAGAAGAGCTTTGAACCGGGATCTGCCATCTCTCAGGTGAGCGGCCTAACCGCTTAGGCGTCTAACACTTCCTCTGGCTCAATTAATGTTTATTTAAAGCAGAACAACTTCAGCAGGAACGACTGAGGGAGCCACACACCAGAATAGCCCATGGCCCTCACCTACAAGATGGCAGATCCCTGTTCAAATTCCATCTTCTCATCAGTCAGAGAGGAGACTTGAACCAGAAGTCTTCCAGATCCAGGGTGAGTATCCTAACCCCTGAATTAAAGGTTATAACAGAGGACTACGCTCCCGGCTTTGCATGGAGTTAAGCAGTCTCTGAGCACGCCTACGGACTTGGATCCCGCATGCATCTTAGGTGGCTAAACACCTGTCTTTCCCCTGGTTTGTGAATCGCTCTGGTGGGAGGCTAAAGCCAGGCACTTGGGTGCCTAGAGTGAGACAGCAGTGCACATGCTCAGAGATCGAAACATAGGCAGCTAGGGAACTTTTATTGCAAAAATGTAGGTGCTGATTAATTTTGGAAGCTTACAGGGCTAGGCAGCAGCCAAGCAAAAATGTTTGGTGGATTGCAGTGGTACCTAAAAATAGGACTTGGGTTCCCAACTACCTTTGTAGATTTTTGGGAGTCTTTCCATTGACTTTGATGAACATTGGATCGAACCCTCTTTGTTTCTTTGCAATGTCATTCAAATTTAACTGTCTTATTTTAAATGAAGAGGGAGTGTAGGTGTCACAGAGAGAGCTTTAGGTCATTTCCCAAGTCTCCTATTTGTTCCTTTCAGCTGTAGAAAATGAGTTTAAACTAGTTTACGTTTTGGAGGCTTACTTCACAATAAAAAGGGTTAGAAACTTGAAATTCATTATTTAAACAAAAGCAGAGACTCTCCTTTCTACAAAACGGGGCTTATTGTTGCAGTTTTCACAATGTCAGAGCCACTTACATTTCTGATTTAAAAATCTTTTACTCCTAATAATCCTTCAATGCCAGTACTACTATGGTAGAGTGAGCTGGCTTCTATTCTGGCTCATGTAACATCAGTAGACTTGCTAACTTAACTAACTAGCAGGAGCAGAATCTTTATTGATGATGTCAATTGATGGACCAAAGCAATGGTCAGCTGAAGCTTGACTCTCAGATCCCAGGTTGAGTTTGCAGGGTTAACAGTTAGAAAAATTATGTATTTATTTGTAAACTAAACAAGATTGATTTGTAACCTGTTGAGAAACAATAAATATGGGAACTGCTTAATGTTATTTTTATTGAGTCACTTTTCAGTTTAGAACTGCACTTGAAGAACAATTTCATAGTGTCACTGTGTTCTGCATCCATTTTATTTATTTATTTCTAGGTTGTGTTTGTTAGAAAAGCACAGAAAAAAAATAAAACCAGGCGAAAACTAGTGGGGTGGTATTTTTGTGTGTGTTTGTGTTTTGTTTTTAAATTACAGATATTTCAGGACATGTCAGAGTGGGACTGCAGACGAGACATGGTAAATGCGGTTGGATTATTATAACTGAGGTTATTCCTTCAATTGTCATTTGACTTCAGGCCATTTGCACAGTACAATTCTCAAGGGTAAAATACTGTACACGTTGTGCTGGGTTTTACTTAAACTTGACAAAATAGCTTTTCAGGGCTATGATTAGAGCTGGGAGAAGCAGTTGGAAATTAAAAACCTAGCTAGATTTTCACCCATCCACTAAACCAGGTCTGTTTATGGGTTTGGATAGATTATTTCCTTCACTTCGCCCTCTCCTCAACTCTCAGTTTAGTGACTGCTCTCATTCTCCTTTCCCACAACTTTCCAGTAGGTCCCTGCTTCCATTTTCCTCTCTGCAAACCTGCAATAGCCCCAGATCCCTTCTTCCCACTCATGGTGTTCTGTTCTCTTAGTCTCAGAGCTGAAAGACTCAACTACCCACAAGATTACATCCCTTAAGCAGGGTTTTAGTAGCAGTACCAATAGTAGATTATGGTCAGGTGGTCAAATAAAGGGAGAAAGTCTTTGACTTTACATTCTTTTCATTTCAAAGAATGCAAAAAACCAAAGTAAATGCAAATATTTTCCCCTCTAGTCTCAGCCAGATAATTGTAGTCAAACCGAGCTGGTTCAGATCTGTGTGTACAAAATGCAGGGGCCCCTCAGTGTTACGAGCATGACTATAGCTATCAGAAGACTAGCAACAGACTGCAGCGTTGTACAATATGAGTTATTAAAGCTCTGTTGAGATGAATACATCTCAGAGTTACTCAGCCCAGCTGCAGAAACCCCAATGGGAGTTTCAAACCTCAGAACAAAAGCTGAAATTCAAAAGGTTTCTGCTGTGCCTGATCCACACTTCAAATACAAAATGATAATAAATGGTTCCTTTCTCAGGACACGTAAATCACGCCTGACCTGAACTTACTGCTATGGCGTGCTAAGGGAACACCCTTGCTTTAGCTAGAAGTTCTGTTTTCAAGTTGTTTTAAAACTAACAAGCTGGCTCTTTTACAATAATGTGGACTCATCTTACAGCCACATTTACCCCTCTCTGTGAATCCCCTTGCCATATTACAGACATGCCTGGATTCCAGTCTTCTTGAAGGGGGGCTTCTTTTGATAAGGGACAGGTATTTTCCATAATGGTCCCTTTAGTCCCCAACATTGTTGTTTCAAGCCATTTCTCTAGAGTCCATCCATGCATGTACTCCAGAAGGAAGGCCGTTAGATATCATGGTACTAAGCAGAGCATGAAAGCCTGGATGAGCAAGCAAACCAGCCTTCTGTTGTTCTGTACAAAACTTGCTCATGCTTCAGTTACTGGATGGGGGCGAGTTCTCACTTAAGTACAGAATCTCCCAAATGGTTTCCAGAAACTCTCAGACTTTACTATTTTAATTTGTGGCTTTTCTCTCACACAAGGGATATTCCTAGCAGGCTTTTTTTCTTGGCTCAGAAACTATTTCATAGGTGCTGGCTTTGTGAATTGCAACACTGTGGCAGGACCACTCATTTCACATGAGCTCCCCAACTGGCTGGGGGGGGGGGTGCACCTGCCCTCTCTCTGCGTTGCAGTGCCCTCTGTCAGCAGTTAACCCTGCCAGGCAGATCTTCAGGGGCTCAGCCCTATGCTAAGCCACACGTATTCTCTATAACTGAATGCACAAAACAAAACAAGCCCTTCTGAGATAAGAGGTCCAACAGGGCCTGTCACAGTGCCCTTGGTAATATTTTTAGGCCCTGTCTCCAGGCTCAGTTTTTAGCTCCATCTGGGCTAGTTTTCAATCTGTCCCTGCTTTTTTATAAAGCAGTGACCCCATTGCCTTCTCCATGGAAACAGAATCCTGCCCCACACTGGGGCCTATAACCACACAAAACAAAACTCCTCTTCGCAGGGATTAGGCTACTCTGCTGGGGGTAGGGCAGAGGGGGGAGACCCAAGTCCACCCCTTACTTTGGGTCCCCACCAGGACACCCAATAAATAGGAGCCACTTGCTGTTTTGTGTAATAGTTGCTGCTACTATTCCGTGAGCCACTTCCCAAGCAGCCCCTCTGCTTCACCCTTACCTCAGGGCTGAAGATCTCTCTTGAGCTCCAGCAGCCAGCAAGGAGCATCTTTTTTGCTGCTGTGGTTCTAGCCAGCAACTGTTCTGTCACATACTGCGGCTCCTGCACCTACCTGGGAGCACCATCCTTGCTTCTCTAGCTCCAGCCAGCAACTGATCTGCTTTCACCAGCAGCAACTTTTATATGAGACTGCTGGGCTCTGATTGGCTGCTCCCACACAGCCTCTCTATACAGCCTGAAGGATCGACCTCTACTGCTCCCTTTCCTGGGGTTGGACGTGGTATGGCTCTGAGGTCTCTGGGAAGTCCTCCGGGCCTGATACACCCCATCACAAACACCTTTTTAATCTGGGTCACTACAACCTCATAGTTTCATCCAACTTTTCTCCTCTACCTTCTCTTCTCTCATTTCCCAGTGGGTGCCTTCTTTCTTCCTAAGGGATCTCATCTGTGCCATAGATTTCTCTCCCTGGTTTTACATAGTGCTTTCCTTTCTGAATGGACACTGAAAAAGGAAAATATTAAGCAATCTGAGGTTGCTAATTCATGGTTATTAAATAAACAAATTAAAAATATGAAACTTGATTTTCAGTGGTGTTGAGCACCTGTACTTCCCATGACATTATGGGTATTTGGCTCCTTTGGAAATCAGGTTCTTTGTGTTTGAAGACTTAGGGCATGATCCTTCCCCTGCTGACTTCAATGGAGCAGGATCGAGGCCTTGGTGCTTAGTGTCATGTTGAATAGTATCTAACTTTGTGAGAAGCTCTACTGAAATCATGAACCAAATGCATCTCTGCTATAACTTCACTGACTTCATTGGGATGGCACCAGGTTGAATTTGGGCCATTATTCCAAATACAAAGACTACATCTGTAAATATAACTCATCAAAATATTACAAAATGCTCTACAATGGGTCAGTAATAAGCTAGAAAGAAAAATGTCTTGAGATAATATTTGAAGAAGGTAAATGATTCTACAGCTTAGTATTGGGTGGGAGAGTGTTAGGTAACTCACAGGGCTAACACTGGCCCTTTCAGAGGGAAAAGGTCAGCACATTTGTTACTGGTCAGTTGACCTCCAATTAGGCCCCTAGAAGGAAGGAGACTGGGGGAATCTAAGAGCCAGTCAGAAAAAGGAGCATGTAAGAATGGCCTGGGAGTAAGAGATCAGTAGGTGAGAGCTGCCAGAGCCAGGAGACAGCAAGAGGTCCCTGAAGGAAGTTGTAGGTAGGTCCTGTAGGAAGGCTGAAGGCAGGAGAGCAGCAAGAGGGATTTGCTGGCTGACTTCTACAAGGCAGAGAGCCAAAGAAGAGGGCTGCAGGCAAGGGAGCCGTGGAGGGGCTTACCCACTGCTGTCTCCTCGCTGGAGCCAGCAGGCTGGAGAACGCTGAAGGCCAGTGGGCATGTGGGATCGGCTTCTGATTAGGATGAACTCCAACCAGAGAAATTGGGTGAGTTCCCACTGGGAAGAGCTGGGGATGGCTGTCCTGATAGGATTGGAGTGAACCAAAGAAGAGCCCAGATATGGTGGAAGATATGAGAGAGTGGTATGTGCTATGCCAATGGACCAGAGAATATGGGAGTTTAAGGACCACATACACTGAGCGTGAGACATGGACTAGGTCTGTAACTTGTGTTAAGTACTGTTTGCACAATGTTTTTGTCATAAACTGGTCCCAAAGAGGATATTGTTGAATCAAGAAAAGTCTTGACTAAAGTCCTTGGTGCATTTGAAAGGGGAAACTGAGGCTGGTGTGCCTATTCTACCAGAGCCTGGCACTGGAGGACACTCCAGGCAGACTTCCCTTTTACTGTAATGTTGTCTACGTCTATGGTGAGTTCTGAAAGCAAGCCCGACAGTTTTGAATTTGATAGAAATAAACAGGAAACCAGGAAAAGGTGACAAAGAATGAGGATATTATGTTCCCTCTTCTTGAAATAAGCACATGGACTGCCTGTAGGATTCTAGACCTGCTGATGTTTAGATAAGGGATTTAGAAATACAATAAAAGAAGGAACTGCAATAGGTGAGGCAGAAAATAATTTAAGCTCTGAAACAGAAATTTAATCAGAAACAAAGTCAAAGAGATGGATGAATTCTGGCAATACTGAGATAGGCAAACTTGTATACAGAAGATGGAAGAAGAAAGAGTCATTACTAAATCTGGATTTCCTCTAAAACCACTGGAACTGAGAGCCAAGTTAAGGAAAGTAATAACAGACAGTCATATGGCACACAAAGGACTTTTTATCCAGGAGGAGGATCTCAATCTTTGAAGCTTTGAGTAGGAGGAAATTAAAGATAACCAGGATGTGTCCTTCATGTGGATAAAGAGTATGTTTACATAAGGATCATGCTTGGTAGTTCATCTACATAAATATATGAATGCATTCTGAAGAGAAAATATCTCTTCCATCTCATCCACAGCTGTGTCATAAGATCTACACTGTTAATTCACTCAAATAGAAAAGCTTTTCTGGCCCAGAATAACAGATTACAAATCAGTTGTCATGTGTTCTATCCAAACAATTCAACACGCTATATATTAACCAGGACGTTTAGAAGAATTAGGAGTTGAATTTTTGGTATGGGCACTCTCGCACTTCTTAAATTTCATTCTACAAGTCTGTGAATTTGGGACATCTCCAAAATCTAGGATAAAATGTTCATTGGCTGGCTCTATTAGGCATGACCAAGAATGACCTGTGCAGGGGACAAGTACTTTCTTGTAATATTAGCCATAATTGAAGTAATGAGGTGGGATGTCACTGTCCTTTTAAGTGTTCAGAGAGCTCTGTGCTCTCCACCCCCACCCCACCCCCCGTGCAAGCCTCACTTTTGTATTAGTTTCAGTTTTGCAGCCAGAACAATAAAGGCAGCACAGCACACAGCTGGATGTCCATCAGTTCCCTCTGTGTCTGTGCGTCTATCTCCTCCTCTGCGGGCTCCAGAAATGTAAGTCATTAGAGTGCATCTGCACTAGCTATTTTTTCTGTGGATGTTTGCATCACTGCTCAACCTGATGCATCTCCACTGGTTGCAGCGCTTGCTGTTACCCAGATAGGGCCGATTTATACAGCACGGGCTACAAACGCCCGAGTCCATGACAATCTTGTTCACACCTGCGCCATCCCACTTGCTACCACTGGTGGGAAATGTTAAAGACAAAAACTCAATGTCCCCAGGGGAGTGAGTGAGATGGAAGGTATTTATTACTGGGTGTGCTGAGAGTCTAGCAGCTAGATGGGGATCAGAGCATTTGTCACAGGCAGAGAAAAGGAAGTGGGAGGTTGGCTTGGAGTGCTGTTCACCGGCAAAGAGAGGCTTATTTGATCAGGTAAGAGAGAGGCAGGGAGGCTTTGGTTACTAGCAGGTATAAAAAAGTTTAGCAGCCAGGTATACGGTTAGAGAGCATCTCAAAAGGGGGGTGTAGAAAAGTATAAAAGCAAGGAGGGGGTTAGTTGAGGTAATCCCTTTTTTACTGGGAATCTTATAAGACTGGAGAAAGGTTGGGTGAAGGAGAGGTGTAGTAACTGCAGGAATTCGCCACTGGTCCACCCCATTCCATATCACCCATTTACTTTTCACCCTTCCTACCCCTCTGCACTTCCAGAACCTCCAGCTACATGGATGCCAGCTTGCGTGTGGCACGTATTAGTTGAATTACTGCATACAGTAGAATACAATTGAGTCTGGAGGCACTTCAAACCTGATTTTCTTTTTTTTGCCTCATTTAAGTAACTAAGACACTTTGAACCTATCCTTAGAAGTTATACACAGTGGGACATCCAGATGGTGGTGGGTTCTTGCAGCACAGCAAGTGATACATAAACAAACGGAGAAGATCCCATAAATCCCAACATAAATCCCAGATTAAATCTAGTTGATTTTGTTGAAGACTGTGCAGAGTTCTGCAAAATTCTCTAGATCTCCAATAACCTCGCCCTGACTTCTCCAGAATTGTAACTATTTGTTTGCTCTTCCCTGATATGCATCCAGTTCATCAACAGCTGTCAGGTTCTGAGGCCTCCAAAATAGCATGTCAGATTCTAGATGCGGTCATAGAGCCAAGGTTTTCAATGGACCACAGACTGCTGAAGGTCCACACACTACGTCTAAGGGGTCCACGAAAGTCTGTCATTACCATAGAACAGTGGTTTTCAACCTTTGGTCCATAGATCTCTGGGGGGCCACAGACTATGTCTAAGATTTCCAAAGGGGTCCACACCTCCGGTTGAAATGTTTTAAGGGTCCACAAATGAAAAAAGTTTGAAACTACTGTCATACAGAATCATAGAAATGTAGGGCAGGAAGGGACCTCCGAAGGACATCTAAGACATTCTACAGCACTGAGTATACCTAAACTATCCCTGTCTAACCTGTTCTTAAAATCCTCTAAGGACAGGGATTCCATAACCTCCCTCAGGAACCTACTCCAGTACTTAAGTATCCTTCTACTTAGAACATTTTCTCTAATATCTAACCTCCCTGACTGCACATTATGCCCATTACTTCTTATCCTGCCCTTGGTGGACATGAAAACAATCGATCACCATCCTCTTTATAACAGCTTTTAATATATGTGAAGACTTATCAGTCCCCCCCGCAGTCATCATTTCTCAGACTAAACATGCCTAGTTTTTTTTTTTTTAAACCTTTCTTCACAAATCAGGTCTTCTAAATCTTTTACCATTTTTGTTGTTCTCCTCCGGACACTCTCCAATTTGTCTTAAAGCATGGGGCCCCAAGCCAGAAAGAATACTCCAGCTGAAGCCTCGCCATGACCAACTACAGCAGGACAGTTACCACCCCTCTCTTACATACAACACTTCTGTTAATTCAGCCTGGAGCATTAGCTGCTTCTTTTTTTTGCAACTGCATCACATTGTTGACTCACATTCAAGTTCTGATTCACTGCAGTCCCCAAATGCTTTTCAGCAGTACTACTACTTAGCCAGTTATTTCCCATTTTGTATTTGTGCCCATGATTTCTCCTCCCGTAGGACTTTGCACTTATCTTCATTGAATTTCCTCTTGATTTCAGACCAATTCTCGAATTTATCAAGGTCATTTTGAATTCTAATCCAGTTCTCCAAAATGCTTGCGATTTTTCCCAGCTTGTCATCATCCACTCCATTATCCAAGTCATTAAATGAAAATATTAAATAGTACTGGATCCAGGACAAACGCCTGCAAGACCCCACTATATACACCATCCCAGTTTGACAGTGAACCAATGACAACCACTCTCTGAGTTGCAAACTTGTTACAAAAAGAAACCACCTAAGTAGTGGAAATAGCTGTATTCCAATCTTCATTTGCCTATTATGAGGAAACTCCATTTTCCAGTTTGCTTTCTTATTTTCAAGAGTTATTTCCCACTGCTAGCAAATGAACTGTACTAAATGTACTAGCATGGGTACGATATTTGAACAGTTGCCAGCCCAGATATTTGAAACAACCACTGCTTCCACCATAAGCATTTGATGTAATATTTGGTACAAAAACAGGAGTCTCTCCAAAGCGCTTAAAATGATGATGAGTAATAATACTGCTTTTAGATCGCAAAGTCATTTACAAAGACAGGCAATTGTCATTACCCCCATTATGTGAATCGGTTAATTCAGTTTCTCAACCTGTGGTATGCGTACTCCTGGGGGTACACAAGACACAGGCAGGGGTACGTGGCAAAAACCCAGTGAAGGGAGGCAGGCGGCAGCCATCGACTTCTGGGGAAGCCAGGTGGCAGCCACCCTCTTCCTGCCCTGTCCCAGCTCCCAGCTGGGAGGCAGACAGCAGCCGCCGGCTTCCCACCTGGTCCCACCTCCTAGCTGGAAGGTAGAGAGTAGCAGCCCCAGTCCTGGGGTTTCTTGGGCACTGGCTTTTTGGGAAGCTGGGCAGCATCTGCCTGTGTCCCGCCCGGTCCCAGCTCCCATGTAGGCCTTTTGAGCTAGGCTCACAGCTGAGTGGCTGCCACCCACACCCTGGCTCTTAGATAAGAGACAGCATCCTGCGCCCTGGCTTGAAGATGGGCAGCAGCTGCCTGCCACCTGCCCACGTCCCTGGGTCCCAGCCTGTGCGGAAGCCTCCTCCACCCCAGCTCGGATTGGGTGGCAGTCGCCCACCTCCCAGGCTGGCAGCCAGGTGGAAGCTCCCCTCCCCGGCTCCAAGCCTAGTGCCCAGAAAGCCAGGAGGAGGGCCCAACAGTTTGTCCAGTCCTGGAGCCAGGCTCCACCTGCAGGTTTATTTGTCAATGTCACTGCTCTAGCTGAGCAGTGACATTGACAGCTATGACAGCCCCAGCTTTCACCAGTATAAAAATCTTAAGAGGGGCCCACACAGTGTGATTTGCCCCAGGCCCAGACCCCCGAGGGACAGCCATGGGGAGCGCTGCTATCCACTCTGGTGGGCCGCTACTGTCTGCTCGGACCTCACAAGTTCCCGCCGTGTGAGGAGACCATGTGATGCTGCCATCACACCACAGTGATTGGCTGGCGTTGCCCTTTGCTCCCATATGGAGGAAGGCGAGGAGGAAGGAGGGGAGACACAGCAAAGGGTTTGTGATCTGCCATCGCCACACAGCGCTGCAGAACTCAGAACTCCCCTGCTTTACGAGAAATACCATCATCCAGTGGTAAAGGGAAAAAAGATTGTATTTCTCAGAGTGGAAAATTGAGTGTGGGGTTCTTATTAAAATTTTCAGAAGTTACGGGGTACTTGCTACTTAAAAGGTTGACAAACACTGGGTTAATTGACTTGCCCACAATCTCATGGTAAGTCAATGAAAGATGCAAGGACAGAACCCAGATCTCAGGACTCCCACTTCAATGCACTACACACAAAACAATTGTCATGTGCCAGCATTGAAGTCTAGTGTCTGCTTAAACTCTTCAGGAAATGTCTGAAGTTACAGTGCAGGCATAGCTACAAAGACAGCTATGTTGGGGAACCCGTTTAGGATATGGGAGTTCTCTATTTACCACAGAGATTGGTTTTTGCCTCTGTAATAACAATGTTAAAGCAGTGGTGTTATACACCTAATGGAGTGTACACAGATGGCGCTGAGTTTTGTTTTAAATGCATTGAGACTAGGACAAGACCAACAAACTCATTTTCATTTGTACCTTGTTCAGGCTTAGACTGAGATCTCTGGTGCCATATAAAGACCTAGACAACTATAGCCATGCTGCATCATATAAAGGATTTTTGAAGGGGAAAATGAGGTTGGTTGCACCTGTGTTCAGTGCTACTTTTTCTGGATAAACTAACAAAGCCATATAGCACAACATCCCTAAGATTCTGACAGCGGACTTAAATCTAGTTGTGGTATCATATGCATTGATGCAAGCCACTCGTGAATTAAGAGACCTGTCTATTTTAATAAATTACACTGACATGTTGGGTTTTATTGGCCATTTAATGATTTTCCGAAAATGTGGTCACTTTATCCACCATTTTGCAAGGGGTTTTATGGTAAAGGCAAACAAGGGAAGTCTTGTATCTCTGTTCAACAGGAACAAATCCAATATCAAAATTTGTGCCACTGCAGCCACGGAGGCCCCTGATGGTGCTGGGTGTCTAGACACATAACCATAGCACCATTTTTGTATAGCAGTTGGCACCTGCGGCTATGCATGTGTTCCGAAACTCAATCTTCCAACTGAGGCAAGCCCAGACAAGCCCAAATCTTAGGCTGTGAGCAAGACTAGGCCTGTAACTAGCCCCTGCATCAAGAAGTGAAATTAACCTTTGTCTGTTATTCCTACATTAAGTATGTTGGCTGTGCGGAAATTGTTCGAGATAAGCAGTAGACGACTAACCACAAGTCAGCAAAACATCTAACCACAGGGTTAAAGCAGACATTGGCAAAGGGCAGCTTCCCTCTTTCTGTTGCCAGCCTAGCTGCCTGCAATTACTAGCCAATAGACTAATGAAAAACAAGAATAAGGCCCAATCCTTAGAGGGGATTGAGAATAATGACATACGTTGCTAGGTAAACCCCATCGCTGAGCTTCAGAATGGCTACCTGGGCAACAGATAACGCGTGGAGAGAGACAAACGAATAATTCAAAATGGATAGCCAGGAGAGGAACCAAGGCCTGGAGCGGATGATAAAACTGATGGAGGATCAGAGATGCTAAGGTCTCTGATTGCACTGCAGTCACAACACATACATGCTCGCCTCCCCCTGAAGCCCACACAGAACTGTATCCTATACCCTCCCCAAACTCCCCACACACATTTCTTGCATGTTCCTGGCCTGTCGCAGAACCACTTTCACTTCAGCCCTAGAGACAGGCTCCATAATGACAGCTGGACTTACAGCCAGCTACCAAAGCCGCAATTCAGAGAGTGCACCTCAGCGTCATGTCCCTCATAAGAAACTGAAATCCGTGTATTGCTATTTAATACACATTTACTCACAGAAAGAAAATGAATCTTTATTTTTGTCCCACACACAGCGGTTGTGGCTGGAATTTGTACACAGTGGTAATTGGCTCATCTGAAGACAATTCATGCTCAGGCAGCAATCATAAGAAAGGTCATTACAGGCAGCAAGTAAACAAAGCTGAATGCTGGCTGAATGCATAACAGAAAGACACATTACTGGGGCTGGTTGTCAAAATGTTGCTTCAAAGCCTCCCTGCTTCGAATAGCCCCACTGAGCTCTTCTACTAGCCCTGGTATCTGGCTGCTCAAAATCAACCACCAGGCAATCTGCCTCCATGCGCTACCCCTGGAAATTTTTGGCCCTTAGCTCCACAGATGTTATTCAGCGCACAGCAGGCTGCTATGACCATGGGAATATTATCCTCACTGAGGTCTAACCTGCCAAAAAGGCAGCACCAGAGACCCTTGAATCTGCCAAATGTACATTCAATGGTCTTCTGCACCTGCTGAGCCTGTTGTTGAAGTGCTCCTTCCTGCTGTCAAGGTTTCCAGAGTAAGGCTTCATGACCCACAGGAGTAAGGAGTAGGCTTGGTCTCTCAGGATCATTATGGGCATTTCAACATCACCTATTGAAATCTTCTGGTCTGGAATGTAAGTCCCTGCTTGCAGCTTTCTACACAGGCCAGTGTTCCTGAAGATGCACTCGTGTCACACCTTCCCTGACCACCCCACATTGATATCAGTGAAACCACCATGGTAATCCACCAGCACCTCCAATATCATAGAGAAGTGGCCCCTTCTACAATCACAAGATGGTCTGGGGCAAAAATTGGGACATGCGTGCCATCCATCACCCCACAGTTAGGGAATCCCATTGCCTCAAAGCCATCCACTATTTACTGCACCTTGCCCAGAGTCACAGTCCTTCATAGCAGGACGCTACAATTAATGCCTTGCACACTGGCATGGCCACAACCCCCTGGTGGACTTCCCAACTCCAAACTGATTCATGACTGACCGGTAGCAGGTGGTAGTCAGCTTCTACACAGCGATCATCACGCGCTTCTCCACTAAGAGGGCAGCTCTCATTCCGGTATCCTTGCCCCAGGACTGGGTGAGCTCCACACATAGTTCCAAGAAGTGTTGTGTGAACATGCCCAAGCAACGTGGTAATAGCGGTTTATGGCCATCGGCCTAGCTCGATTCGACTTAACTCTGTAGCGCAGGCATGGCCCGAGAATGGATCAATGGTAAGCTGGGGCATGAGGAAAGAGTCTTCAGAGCACCACTGCACAAAGCAGCCTCGAATGCCCCTCCCCATCACTCACAGGCAGGAAAGAAGCTGGGGGGGTGGAGGGCCACTGTCACTCTCAGGCCGAAGGCTAGGGGAGGATGCCTCCCCCAACCCTCTTAAAACGATGCCTTGTAAAAATCTGAGTGAGATTTGTAGAATGGCACTTGTTTGTCTCCAGAGGTAGACGTGTCGAGGAGGGGAAGTGCCCATAATTAACACCAGTCTATGGAAGGTCTCCTTCTAGCTCTGAGGGCACCTTCCCCTAGGCCACAGGGAGTGAGGATGGAGATGGGCATAGGTGCTGTTACTCCTGCTCTACTTTTGTCTCTGTCTCCATCCTGTAGGAGGCTGAGTAGCACCTGGGAGCATGCTCAATGCAGATGGAATCTTCAGACATCTTCACAGCAAAACTCTGCATACATAATATGCTTTTCAGAGGCTTGCAACTCAAATCTGGATGGATTTTCACCAGGACAGTAAAAGACACCTCCCTGATTCAGGATTATGTTCTTGGGCCAAGGCATGGAATCTCAGAGAAACCATTGAGGAGAAACGTTTTACTACCTACCCTTCCCTAAGCTCATACACAGAAATGGCTGAACCATTTTCATTGAAATGTTCCAGAAAAAAAAATTTACTGTGAGGCAGAGATTAGAGGAAGGACACAGCCCTGGGTCAAGAGAAACTCAAGTCGCAGGAATAAAGAGAAGCCTCGGCAGTTACGGTCATTGCAGAGACTGTCAAATGCTGATGTCATCAGACTGCTCTCTAGTTTGAATCTGGCCATTCTCTCCCTTGCGCTGACTGGCCTGCCCCATTGCATCTCAGCCTCATTCCATCAGTGCACTCCCCCTCCATCCTTCCCTCCCTTTTTAACTCTGCCCCATCCTCCTTATACTCTCCGTTCTGTCCCTTGCTTTGTCTGTCAGATTTGTTCATCTCTTCCCCCAGCAAGACCCCATAGCAGACGTTTTTTCGGTTTTTTTCAATCATGGCAACAAGACATTTGCAAATCATCCCTCTGTTCATTCTGCTGCTCTGTTCTATCCATTTCTCCTACCCTATGTCTATCTTGTCTATTAAGTCTTTAAGCTCTTTTGGGCAGGAACTGCGTTACTCTATTTGTACACTGCCTACTACATTGCAGCCCTGTTCTCAGCTGGTCCCTAGGAACTTCCATAATACAAATAAAAATAAAAACATGGAAAGTTCCACCTCAACTGCCTAAATTCGGGCAATGTTATAAGCAACTGAAAATAGAAGCTTGTAAGGAAGAGTGTTAGGCAATGTCCATTATGGGCATTGCTACCCACTCTGCCTATCAATGGGAAGCAGAAATTGGTGTAAATGCAAGTACAGACTTCATGAGGTGACTGTAATAATTTAGCAACAGAACACGATATGTACACCCTGAATTCTCCTTTGTAAACATCAGACAAAGAGTAGGTGACAGATCCCAGAAGTGCTTGTGTTTCAATAGGGAAAGATCAGTGAATCTATGAGATAAACAAATCACTCAGTGATTCACATATACTACTGCTAAGATCCTCTGACCAGAGTCCACCCCAGGTAGCCAGGCCAGACTGTCTCCAGTCAGTTGCAGGGTCTGCAACCTCCAACGTGCACCATGGGTCTGAAGATAGGAGGATCTCCATGATTGTGGAACACTAGACCTGAACCCATCCCTACCACAGGACACCTGTGACCCAGTCCTGAGCGTAGCCACACAGCACCCTCACCACTAACCCCAATACAGTTGCACCCAAGAATGGACCCAGTCCCAGTGTCTGTGGAACTTCTGAATCCATGGAAGCAGAGGTTGGATTTTGGTCCTAAAACATAGGTACTTTAAAAAAAAAACAGATTCAGCCAAGTTAATGTAAGGTACTATTATGAATTTAGGGACACACACAAAAAAACAACCAGTAAATATTCTCACTGGCCCGATGCTCAAAAACACTGAACAAAACAAAGGCAAAACTTTGGTCATTAGTCAGCAGAATGCTAAACCTTGGCCCAATGCTTAATAGTAATAAGACGAAACACGTGGCATGCTTGTGACAGTGCACCTTCTGACAGTGGGTATTTCCCCCTTTCTTAGCAGTTTTTCCTTAAATGCCTTATGCGAGATACAGTCTCACCAGGACTATGTAGAGCAGAACTTTTACTTCTATGATCCATGATTGGATGTATCTGCGTAGCCAGCCCAAAGTCAAAGAGGCAGATCTTTAAACTGATGTACAATTGTTATAGCTCTAATGGCCCATTGCCTCCTTCCATTGGAGCTATGACAATTTACACCAGCTCATAATCTGCCCCCCAGTTTGCTTTGGGTTGGGGGTTTTGTGTGTGGAGGCTGCCTTATCACTTTGCAAACTCAAAAGCATACCAATTTCCTGTCCATTATCACCCACACTCCTTTAAAACATTTCTGGTTTCCAAGGATTTCATGCCAATTTGAATATCTGGTTTTGATTATTATATCACAGATGTATGAGCCTGCATTTTTGTAGCTGAATCTCACTGTGTTATTTCCTAGTCATATTTCTAACTTATCTTAATCTTTTTGTTTTATAACTCTGTCTACATATCTAATTCAACCCTTCTCTCCCCACAATTAACATGCAGATTTAATTAGCATGCTATTTCTCCATTTCCAAATTTTTAAAGCTGTTACATGTACAGCTGTTTGGAATCTCATGGCAGAAGCAAGCACACTACACTAGAAACATTACATCTGGCCTTCGCAGACAATGATGCAGGAAGAAATTTGAAATTTCACAGAGACATACTTTTGATAGCAAATATGAACACCAAACTCTGGCTCTTCCAGAAGTTAGTGAATAAAAGCTGTTTGCAGGTAGAGCTGAATTCAACTCAGACACTGAACACATCATTGTAATAGTTTAAGTGCTAAATAAATTTCTAAAGTACTCTAATTTGTTACAATTTCCCTATTGCTCTGTTTTCAAACAAGAGAGATGCTGAATTGCTGATACACTTTACATTTCAACTCATGGAAGTCTAACTAATATCTGAAACCATGGTCCTTTAAAAAATGTGACTTCAGGCTAGCTCATTAGTTCTTGAATCTAATAAACAGTCTTGGGCTGGATATCTTCCCTTCTCTGATTCTCTTTAACAAGTAGTTTATCAAAGCTGCCATGTCTTTTTAACCAAATTCCTTCCCACCACACCATACCCCTCCATGCCAGCAGTACATCGGCTGCTCAGTTTATATAGTTGCTATAGTTTGCCTTTTTCTCCCCTAAAAAGCAACCCATTCCTGGACCCTGTGTCCCCAGCTGCCCACTTCTCCCATGACTTTTTTCTCTTCCCCCTCTCGTACAACAGTATGACCTTTCCAGAAGCAAAACCCACTATATCACCATCATTTATTATCAGCACATATAGGTCAACATGAAAACACTTTCAGAATTTGGATGACACCCCCACCACCACCTCCACCAGCACCAGTTTTGAAAACATTTTTGTAATTTAAGTCTACACATTTCTAGTTTTTAATAAAGGCAAATTTCTTCTTCAAAACAATCCTGAATAACCTTTGTGTGAAGTTCAGAGTTCCAGCATATTCACACAATATTTTAGTATAATTCTTTCAACATTGGACATAAAAAATAATACATTAACGTTGTTTAATACATTTTTTTTTTTTTTACACACACATTTTGCTCAAACAGGAAACAAAGGATTTATTACTAAGAGAGCAGATTTCAGACAAACACATGTTTAGAAGTCCAGTTCATTATGATTTTATTTAAACAAACAAAAAAAAGACAGTTCAATGTTTTCATGCAACATATGCACTTGGATCTTAAATAACTGTGACAAACAGCAGAAGTAGCTAAGGAATGCTGCACTAATTACAGACCTTAGTGGATATACAAAAAAACCTCAACATTATAGGTTATATAAAGTAAAGAATATCTTAAATACTTTCCCAAAATACTGCAGCAGCCAAGACAGTGATATGCCTTATAAGGGCATAGGAATGTAATTTAGAAATCACACAGGAACTACCCATTTCCTTTAAAATCATTGCGCAAGACAAAAGCAACATTCAATTTCACATACTGATTTTACACAAAATTTCTATGCAGTACCTTTACTTTGTATCCAAATAATGAAAGTTAGACATTTCTTTGTTTGGTAGACCTCTATTACATTTTTCCTTGATTTTACCTGGAGTAGCCATTTTATTTAAAAGAGGGCAGATTTGGCACTTTTATACTGATGTCACCAATATTAATATTTCTTGGGATCTCTGGAAGGTTCATATTCTTTACAGCTGACACAGCCCGGGCTGGGGCTCCTGCTAAACCAGCCTGTATGCAGAAGTAAAGAAAAAAATACAACATAGGTGAAGCCTATTACAAAAAATAGTATAGACAGACAACACTAACATTTAAATTGTTCCCATGGTTACAAGATCAGAAAGACCAGATGGTGGTTTGGGTTGGAATGAAATGGGTTATTTGGAAATATTAAACCAGAAAGAGAAAACAGTTCACACAAATTCTAAAATATTGTGGAAACAATCTATGTCAATTTGATTAAAAGTATACAGGGGTTGGAGGCAGGAGGGAAGGACCAACTGACACCAAGCTAAGTAATATGTAGGTTGTAAAAACATCACACTAAGTTATAATTAAACCTGACATACTGTCTTTGACTTGTACAAATCCTAGATATAGGTGCTTACATGGTACAGAATCTCAAATCATATTAATCTGAGATAACTGCAATTCTTAAACATACTGGGACATTAACGATCAATGTAATTGTATTGGCTTGTATCAAGTCAAACATTAAACAATTTTATTTTGTGTTAATTTCCTCTGCTCTAGTGTTTAATCAGTTAAAGCCACTAATTTATTATATAAATATATTTAAGGACATTTTACAACGGATTTTAATCTAGTACGGCCTTTTAGACAAAGTTGCTGCCACGCCTACACAGCAACGGCGAGATCCCCCGTTGGAGTGAACTGACAGAGCTCTGCAAACTTCTGTGCAACTACCCCAATTTACAGCAAACTAACAATCTGGTCCCAAGTCTATAGGAGGGGCAAAAAAATCATACAACGCTTCATTTTAAAAGTGTTTGCACAATAGCTGGTTTTCTTGGGATTTATTCTAATATTTTAAAAAAGTAACACCTTGAAAAATGTAGCTTAGGATCAAAAGCCTGTATTTTTAGAACTGCACCACCACCACAAAAAAAAAGTATACATTCCAGTACTACAACTGCACACAGTCACAGTAATTACATGTATAAATGACATGCATGCAGTTCTGAGAAGCTGGGCCTAACATCTTCAATGGAGTGCCAAACAAAGTACGAATAATTTGAATTTCCTCTGCTCACATACTAAAGATCCTGATTTTTTTCCCCTTCAGTATTTAAGGGGGGGAAATGCTCATGCGTTAAATCTTTCTATGACAAGTATTACCCTGTAGATTTTTTTGTACAGCCAAATGACAAGTTGTAACCCCTGAAAACAAGGAGTTGTAGTAGAAATGCTGACTTAATAATTTACATCACAAAGTCCCAAGGGATACAAAGAACCTCTCTATACCGTTAGTTTCTAAATATAGATGTTCCTATTTGAAAAGGATAAAGAATTATTTAAAGATATAAACTAGAATTAAATCACTATTGTACTTATTAGTGTTTAGAAAAGCTAAAACTTATTTTAAACACCATAACTTTTCCCCTTAGTAAAATAACTCATTGGACATGTACGGTCAGATGTAGAACAACTTGAGAACAAGACTGACTGTCTTGATCAAACATACGTAGAATTACCTGTGTCTGTATTTCACGTTTACAACACAGGAAAAAAACCCAAAGGCAGCTAGAGAATTAGACAAGGCCGCTGGCTGCTCTCAATGATAGTACTTTTTGAAGTCTGCAAAATGGTTTTAAAAGCAAAATGTATTTGGAAAGATAGAGATTTAATATTCCCTAGATTAAAAACATTAAAAACTTGTTGTGACACTGAGCCAGTGAGGGTTAGATGACCAGCAGGCTGCATAGCCTGAAAAACAACCTTTAAGGACATATTAGAAAAGTACTGAAATGATAAACAGAGCCATTCCTTGTAGAAAGTTCTCAAAGCCATGTAATAGATCAGTCTTTGAAATGTATGCCTGTATTGATAGAAAATCAGAAGTAGATACTAATTGTACTGGTCTATGTTACCTATATCTTGTTAGAAGTTTAACAATGAGATCTAATTAACTTCTGTTCTTGTCCATAGTGTTTCATTACTATATTCTATTGATTCAGAGATCAAAAAGGAATATTGCCATTTAGGTGGAATTAGTGGTGAAATAATATTATTGTCTTCATTTCTCTTTAAAATTTGTGACTCCACATTGTAAAACTACTTGTGAACTGCATGAATGATTAACTGCCTTATGTCAATGAATGCAGCTAGTTATTGGTGTGTGCCTAGGAAATAGGGATTTACTTCAAAGAAACAATGTGCATTACCTATTATTTATCCAAGGAATGCCTGCTGTGATGTCTGCTATCAAGAGCCTATCACAGCCTGCTAGAGAACTAAAAAGAAAGCTTCAGGCCTGTTCCTGTTTTATCTCAGATCTGCTTAAACCGTGCCAGGAGAAGTTCAAGCCTTAAGGACTGAGGTTTCCAGTTTGACTCTGGATTATCCCTGCAAATTCTCATGGAAGAATTTGAACAAACTCTGCACATGGATTATAACCTACTGAATTAATTCTAGAAGGACTTTTACAAATCATCAGTTCACCATCTCTACAATGAAACTGACCTAAGAACTTTATTCATATCTGTTTGTATAATGATCTTTTAACCACAGTAACTCCTTTTAATAAATCATTTAGGCTATATATACACTGATGGCGGCAAATTCGCCGCCGTCAGATCGATCTTTCTGCATTGATTGAGCGGTCAAGTAAAAACCCACTCAATTGATCCGGAAGTCGACACACTAAAACCACCCCCTCAAGTGGTGTAGTGCTGCGTCGAAGGGAACGCATTTCCCGCTGGCACAGCACAGTGAAGATGCTGCGCACAACGGAAGTTAAGAAGTCGACGGGAGTTACGCAAGCTACTCTGCATAGTTTGAATAACTCCCATCGACTACTGCCGAATTCTTAGGTAAGTGTAGACTTGGCCTAAGTTAATTAGGATTGGTTGTAAGCGTGTATGTCAGTAAGATTTGAAATATTCACTAACCTGGTGGGTACTGCGTCCAATCTCTTGAGATTGGTAAAACTTTGTATAAGGTGAATAAGATTTGAACTAATCCTCACTATGTAGAATTGCTGTCTGGATGGGAGGCAAAGGCTGGATTGCATAAAGGGAACTGTATTTTAGCTTCTTGGTAACCAGTAAGGTAGTACAGAAGCTGCTTTGCTACTGGCTTGGTGAATCTAATTATAAAAATAAACCTCCAGTTTTGGGGATCAGCTGCCCTATTCTTTGCAGTTTGCCCTGATTGAGCATTCTCAGTACAGTCCCTCCAGCAATCACGGTTACCTTTGTCTTTTGAGGCTTAATACACCAGCAATTTTTTAAAATTAAAGTTTGTATGAGCAATTCTCAAAACTGTCAATCTTAGATAGTAGTACTCCTCTAGACCCTACAATATTTATATCAGTGCACTGAAGTAATGCTACTAATATAGACAGCAAGAAAAAAATGTGAAGAGCTATTCCAATAGAGAAAAGTTTACGCCTTCAGAGATGAAACGTATTAGTCTGAATTAGCAATATGGCCAAAAAAAAAAAGAATGGTGTGCAGAATGGTATTTTCAGTAATTAATTACTGCTCGAAGTACAGTCTACATATAATGTACAGTGTTTTTGAAAAAAGTCTTTATTATTCATAGTAATTGGGCTAAGGAGCACATGACATCTATAGTATCAGCTTGCACTGGTGCACAAAAGCCCCATACATATTGCAGCAATTATTAGATGTTGGTAAGCAGCATCCAGATTTAAAGGGAAACTGCAAAATGGAACAGTATTTTTTCTCTCTCTACTGCTCTTTTTCAAGGAATAAAGTTGATCTCAGGTTTCCCCCAACCCTATACAAAAGAACTAGAAAAACAGGATGATATCCTTGCTCCTTCTCTGGACTTTTTATGCCAGGTGGAAGGGTTAGTGCAGTGTAAATTGGCTCTTAAAGCTTCAGATTCAGCCACAGGATGATCAAGGCTGAGGCAGACAGCTGTGGGTATGCCTTCTGAGGACCCCCTCGCAAACACTGGCATAAGCGGCATGCCAGGGTTGAGAAGGGCACATCAGGGTGGCACCACAACATTACGGATTCCTGGCAGTGCTGCAGCGCAGAGGCAGCCAGGACGTGTTGCCGTAATTTGAACAACCCCCACCTGCACCATGGCTTTCTAAATTGTGCTGGGGAGCAGGAAGTACCCCAGAACTGAGAAGGCACAAAGCAGGCTTGAAGCCACTTTAGTCAGCTCTTCCTGGGCACAGTAGAGAATCTCAGCTAAAAGGAGTAGCAAGCATACTGGACCCTGACCTCCCTCTTTTAGCTGGAAGACTATCATCACAATCTCAACTCCAGTCCTCCATGAGAGAGGAATTCAGGACCTGGTATTACTAACATAAAAACTCACAAGTAGAAATTTAAAAAAGCTTGAAGCTGACTTTATACATCATAAGGAGCACTGACAAGCACAACACTCTCTTTTGTGATTCCCTTTAAAAAAAACATAATGGAGCAATATAATACAACAAGAAACTGATTAGAAAGCCCCTGTTTGGATTCGAGAGTCTTGAAAAGAATTATTACTTACCTCGTAACTGTTGTTCTTCGAGATGTGTTGCTCACATCCATTCAGAATTAGGTGCATGTGTGCCGCATGCATGGGTGCTGGAAATTTTTCCCCCAGTGGTATCCATAGGGCCAGCTCTAGAGCCTTTTGCAGTGGCGCACATATGTGCTCATATACAGTGCGCTGCCTGCCCCCCTCCCTGTCAGTTCCTTCTTGCCAGAACTCTGACAGAAGGGAGGGAGAGTGGGTTTTGAATGGACATGGCACAGTCGGATGTAAACATGTGTATCGAGCACCACGTAGCGGCTGTACAGATGTCCTGAATGGGTACATGTGCCAGGAAGGCCACTGAAGACACCTGTGCCCTAGTGAAGTGGGTGGACAGGGAAGCCGGGGCTTGATTCCTACTTGCTTATAGCAGGTCCGAATACAGGCCATAATCCAAGAGGAAATCCCCTGAGATGACACCAGACGTCCCTTCATCTGATCGGTGATTGCAATGAAAAGCTGGGTGGAGCGGCAGAAGGGCCTAGTTCTGTCGATGTAAAAAGCCAATGCCCTCCTCACATCAAGAGAGTGAAGACGACTCTCATTGGATTTGTGGGATGTCGGAAAGAACACCAGCAGGAATATTCCCCGATTGACATGGAAGTGGGAAATGACTTTTGGCAAAAGATGGGCGAGGACAAAGCTACATCTTGTCCTTGAAAAAAAATGTGTATGGTGGCTCTGAGGTCAGGACTTTTAGCTCAAAGACCGGCTGTGCCAAGGTGATTGCCACTAGGAATGCCACTTTCCAGGATAGATGCATGAGGGAACAAGAAGTCAACGGCTCAAATGGCAGTGCCATAAGTCATGGGAGGACATGGTTTAGATTCCACTGACGGACCGGGTCTGATATCGGTGGAAAAAGTCTGGAGGAATCTGGATACCATCGCGCAGGAGAAAACCAACCTGCCTTGGATTGGAGGGTGAAAGGACGAAATCACCTGCAGGTACACCTTGATAGACAAGAAGGCCAAACCCTCAGACTTCAGATAGAGCAGATAGTCCAGAATTATCTGAAAAGGAGATTTTGTTGAAGAGATATTTTGAGCCGTCACCCAGTAGGTAAAGTGTTTCCATTTGGCTAAATAAGATGTCCTCGTGGGCGGCTTCCTGCTCTCCAATAGGATCTTCTGAACTTGGGCTGAGCAATGGCACTCATCTCTGCTCAACTACAAAGCATCCATGCTGTCAGGGGCAGAGTGATTAGATCCAGGTGCAGCAGCTGACCTTGGTCTTGAGAGAGAAGGTCCCGTCTCAGTGGGAGCGATCATGGCCTGGCCATCGAGAGTCCTGACAGCATCCCAAACCAATGCTGACTTCGCCATGCCATGGCTATCAGGACGACCCACGCTCTGTCCCTCTCGATCTTCATGAGGACTCTGTGTATGAGAGTTATCGGGGGGGGGGGGGAAACGGAGCATACAATAGACCCCTCATCCATAACAGGAGAAAAGCTTCTGACAGGGAGGCATCCTCTGATCCCAAGATGGAGCAGTACTGGGCGCACTTTTTGTTCTCCCTGGTAGCAAGCCAGTCTACTTGGGAAGTTCCCCACCTCTGGAAAATACTGTTGGCTACCTCCTGGTGGAGGGACCACTAGCAGTGAAATCAAAAGGTCTTACTCAGATGATCTGCCAAAGTATGCTTCAGACCAGGTAGGTGAACCGCTTCCAGATGGATATTGTGGCTCATGCAGAACTCCCAGAGACATAGGGCCTCGCAACAGAGTGTTGCCTTGCCTGTTGATATAGCACATGGTAGCTGTACTGTCCGTTAGGACTCTCACCACTTTGCTGGAGAGGTGCAGTAAGAATACCTTGCAGGCCAGGTGAGTCGCCCTGAGCTCCCTGACATTGATGTGGAAAGATGACTCTTCCCTGGACCAAAGACCCTCAGTCCATAGGGCTCCGAGGTGGGCACACAAGCCCACGTCCAAAGTGTCTGATACTAATGTCAGGGTCTGTCTGGGGGGTGACGAAAGGCACCCCTGCCATTACGTATTGAGGTTTCAGCCACCATGATAGGGAGGCAAATGCATGGGGGGGGGAGGGAGGGAGGGAAGGAGATCGTGAGTACTCTGTCCAAAGAATGGATGGCTGGGGAGTAAACCATGGCAAGCCGCAACTGGAGCAGCTGAAGTTGCATCTTGGTGTGCTGGACCATGTATGTACATGCTGCCATGTGCCCCAGGAGACTGAGGCGCACACTTGCCATGGTGAAGGGATAGGCCATTAGTTGGGCTATAAGCCATAACATTGTCAAGAATCTGTCCCTGGGCAAAAGCGCTCCGGCTTGAATAGAGTCCAGGACTGCCCCTATGAACCTGATCCTTTGAACCAGTGTAAGTATCGATTTTTGCTCATTTATTAGCAGGCCCAGTGGCCAGCAGGTGACCTTCATGATTTCAATGTTGCATTGCACCTCCCTCTGTGACCGACCTCAGATCAGCCAGTCATTCAGGTAAGGAAACACCTGCACTCCCCCACACCTGATGTGGGCCGCTACAACCACCATGCATTTGGTGAATAACATGGTGCGGTGGAGAGACCAAAACGGGAGGACCACAAACTGGTAGTGCTGGGTGCCCACAGTAAATCTCAGGAATCTCCTGTGGCCCGGGAAGACTGCAATATGGAAATAGGCGTGCTTGAAATTGAGAGTGGCGTACCAGTCACCCGGATCCAATGTGGGGATGATAACTGCAAGAGTGACCATATGGAATTTTAGTTTTTTGAGGAATTTGTTCAAAGCAAGCACGCAGGTCTAGGATGGGCCTCAGATCTCCTTTGGCTTGTGGAATCAAAAAGTAGTGGGAATAAAAGCCCCTTCTTTTCAATGCTTCTGGGACTTCTTCCACGCTGCCACACACAGCAGGGACTGCACCTCCTGAACGAGACGTTGCTTGTGAGAGGGGCCCCTGAAGAGGGACGGGGAGGGAGGATGGGAAGGCAGAAGCAAAAGAAACTGGAGGGTATAGCCAAAAGCCACTGTGTTTGGCACCCAACGGTCCATAGCGGGGAAGAAAGCTGCTAGGTGGGAAGAAAATAATCGGGAATGTGGATCCTGACGAGTCTGGTAGGCTGCTCTCAGGCACACCTTCAAAAGCCTCGCTTTCCCTTTGAGGGATGGTGGCTCAGCCCTGATCTCAAGGTCGAGGCTGGTGAATTGCCTCAAATGTGCTTATAGTTCTTGTGTCTCCCTCCTGTAGGGCTCCGTCCGGGCCTGACCTCTGAAGTGCTGCTGATGAGAGGGCCTAAAGTGTCTCCTGGACAAAGACAGGGTATAGAGGCCCAGTGACCTCAGAGTGGCCCTCAAATCTTTCAGCCCATGCAGCCTGGAGTCAGCCTGGTCTGCAAAGAGGGCGGAACCATCAAATGGGAGGTCCTGGATGGATTGCTGGACCTCTGTCGAAAGACCAGACAATTGCAGCCATGATGCCCTCCTCACTGACACTGCTGAAGCCATTGCCCATACTGCCAAGTCTGCTGTGTCCGATGCTGCCTGCAGGGAGGCTCTGGCTACTGCCTTCCCCTCTTCCAGGGCTGCTTCATACTCCTGCTTCGAGGACTGTGGGAAGGAGCTGGCAAACTTCTCCAGCGACTTGCAGATACTATAGTGTAATGGCCCAAGAGTGCCTGTCCGTTGGACACCCTCAGGTGTAGGCTTGCTGTTGAATACACCTTGTGGCCATATGAATCTAATTTTTTTGCCTTATTCTTGGATGCAGAGCTCATTTGTCCCTGCCTGTCATGCTTGTTAGCCACCGCCATGAATAGCGAACCCAGGTATGGGTGCGTGTACAAGCATTCAGATCCCTTGGTGGGCACATAATATTTCTTCTCCGCCCTCTTAGCTGTGGGGGGCAGGGAGGCCAGGGTCTGCCACAATGCTGTGGTGAGTTTCAGCACCCCATCATGCACTGCGAGGGCTACTCTGGAGGGTGCCACAGATGCCAGGACTCCAAAGAGTTAATCCACTGGCTTGGTAAACTCCTCTATTTTGAGGCTCAAGTTAGCCACTACCCAGTTTAACAGGTCTTGGTGCATCCTGTAATTGTCCAGATGGGCAGTGTGAGAGGGACTCGCCACAGCCTCGTCTGGTGAGGAGGATGAGGAGGCAGGAATCTGAGCGGGGGCTGGATCTTCCTCCCTGGTAGGAGTGGTTACCGAGGTGCTGGCTGAAAGAGAATCTTCCTGGTCTAACCCGATAGTTGCCTCCAGTGCTGCGGCCAGGCCCTTAGATGTCTGCAGTACCGAGGCACTTGCAAACGACTGAGCATATGGCACCATGGCCTGAGGAAACCCCCAGGGGTTCCAATATTGCCAGGGACTTGGCCGTTGTCCTTGAGGCCCATCTCCAATTTGTGATGGCATAGGAAACCCAGTGGGTTGCTTGGGGGTTTGCCCTTTTTGGGAGAGGACCATCCCTTCTCTCGACTCTGAAGAGCTAAAAGCTGGTGAACAGGGGGACGCTGATGCTGTGTGCTTCCCCGCATCGCTTCTTGATTCTTGTAATGGGGAGCAGTGCCAAGAGCCCAAGTGCTGTTCATGCCCTGACCATGTTGTGTCCTTAGGCATCTTATAGGGACTTTCACGGTGCCGGGGCTCTGGAGATTCCCTGAGGGAGCTTGCGAAGTGGTGCCAAGGGCTCAGGGAGTGCCAGCATTTTGAAGATCGATGCCGGTGTTCTTATAATCAGTATTGATGTTCTGGTGACTTGCACCTGGTCCCCAATTACCAAGGATTTGACCCCGACCCATGCCAATGTATTGCTGGTGAGTGGTGCCAAGATTCTGGAGACCACAGCAAAGCCAGTGAGGAAGGAAGAGGCTGTGGTGGAACCAGTATTGACTTCCCCTTCGACTGGCCTCCGGCCTGGGTATCTGAGCCTTGGTGCACTGACCTTACCCTCCGGCAGTGTAGGTGGCACCAGCGGGGCCAACAGGTCCTTCATTGCCTGAAAGGCCTCAGGTATAGAAGAGACCAGTAAATGTCACAGGCCTCTGCCACTCCCAGGAGTTGGTGGTGGCACCAGAGTCAGGCTTGATGCCCTGGTGGGTGGAAGTGTTCTCAGGGCCGAGTCAGCTTTCCCCACAGTGCCCAAGCTCTTCTTAGCTGACTTCGGCTCCTTCTTGGCATGTGCCTTCCTCTTTTTTGGTGCCGGCGATGTTGAACGGTGCCATGTGGGCACCACCACTGGAGGAGCACTTCTAGTTGATGCCTCCATATTGGGCGCCGAGTCCAGTTGTGGCTCTGACACCGGTCTACGTGCTAATTCCATGAGAAGGGTCTTGGGCCTAATGTCCTGATCCTTCTTGGTTCGAGGGCAAAATCTGAAACCATTTGCAGATCTTACACTTGTTGCAAAGGTGGGCTTCAAACAGCTCTGGTACAGGCTGCTCGATGGCATAGGCTTCTTGCACAAAGCACAGGATTTAAAACCCGGGGACCGGGTTTACCCTGAAGTTTACCCTGGGTAAACTTAACTACTAAGTAATAAACACTGAAACAACTATAAAACAAAGAACCACTAGGAATACTGAAGCTTGCAGGAGCAAGAGAGTGTTCCAGCACCATTATGCGTGGTAAGAAGGAACTCAGAGAGGGGAGGCCGGCAGCACCCTATATACAAGTGTATACATATACTACTGCAGAAGGCACTAGAATCGTCCCTATGGATACCATTAAGGGAAAAATGTTCAGCACTGGTGCATTTGGCGTGCACACACTTAATTCTGAAAAGACATGAGCAAGTACTCAAAGAACATCTGTATTATATGCACGAATAACGCTTCAGAAAGTTTTACAAGATACTAAAAGAATGTGAATTTCCTCCTCTAACTTGATTTCTCTCTCTTTTTTAAATACAATATTCAGTCACAGGAGAAAAATCCTTTGAGCAATTCCAAAAACAGGACAATGTAAACTGTTTTCTATACAGTAGATGCATACTGTTAAAACAACAACAAAAGCAATGAATTATATAATTCAAAACAAAAACAATGGGAAACCAGCAAAATACTATCAATAATGAATGTGGTCCACAAAGACAGACATGGGTGGCAATTTAAAACAGAGATGTCTTTCTAGGTGACTAGGATGGAGATCTCGTACCCTAATTTAATGCAGATTAGGGTTCGGGCAGAAATTTAATTTAGTCAAGGTTAATTTTTCTTTTTTCAATGGACAAATAAAAACTTAAAAATAACTGGTCATTATTTTTACCTACCTGAAGCTAATTCTCTTTACACAGACATACAGTCCCTGCCTCCCGCCCCAAGAAAATGGAAACACAACTGAGAATTATTTAAAATACCATGACTGACACTCAACATATAAAACAAAATAAATAAAATAAAAAAAAAAAATCACACTTTTGACTAAACTTCATCTATGACAATTTTGGTTTAGGAACAAAGAATATCCTTGATAGAAGGGGTTTGGCATTTCAGATTGCCCCTTTTCAGCCTGCAGGTGAGACAGTTTCCAGAGTGAAAGATAGGGATTCATCATCATACACTGGAGAGTAGACATTCTCAAACCATCACATCCTTTTCTCCTACAGTTCTCCTCCTCATTAAATGTTTTTTTCATTTGACATATTAGCATTTACATAGTGGAATACCCGTTTAGCCCAACCATTTCACACTTTTATAAGCACAAGACAAAGTCATACAGTACTTCTAAGACACACTGAACAGATTTTAGATGAAGAGGTCTAATAAAAATATCTGTATAAAGGTATTACAGTAACAAAAAAGTCATCTGCAGTAAAAGTACTTTTCTTTTAGAGTCTGTATTAAGTTATTACATATTGAATGCATCAGCAGACTTATCAATATTTAGTATGTTGAGTAGTAAATTGGTGATCAACCCTGCTATTTTTCTCTAAGTCCTGCCAAGAGTAAACTAAATTTATAAAAGAAAATAGGAATCACAAGAAATACTTCAAATTCAACTTGTTCATATGAGGCTTTCTGCAGGTACCTGATGAGAAAATAGTTACTGTAATATCACACAGTGTAGCTTTCAACTACTTTTATTATTCAATAATTTAGCAGAAAAGCTAGGGTGGTGAAGGAAAAAATAACACTTTTAAAAACTAAGTAGCAAGCCTTGATCATGCAGTGAATGATGAAAGTTCACAGCAAGCAAAATGACCTAAAGCAAGTGGAAATGAAATTTTTCAAGCATGTTCATGAAGTTTTAGAAGTACAGTATGAACTTGCATACAGCTGTTATTACAATGAACCAAACACCGTATTTTCCCCCTAGCTGCTTTGTATTCTCCACTTCACTGTTAAAAATGTTGTGCACTAATTCATGATATGTTAATGCTTTTATTCACAGCCACTGCAAGAAAGTTTGTAAACCTAATAGTATACTTAAAGGCTTGTGGCCTTAAAATATTTAAAATAATACAGCTGGTTTGCTTAAGATCAAAGCTAGCACATTTCGTTCATTAGCACAAATGAAAAATGTTCTTCTATTTACCAAATGAGAAATTTGAATGGACTTATGTACTTAATATGTTAGGTATAATTTCAGGTGACTATTTTATTAATATGGTAGTTATGTGTCATGATATTCCTTCCTGATAATACTGGTATAATGTGTTACACGAAGGTAACCCTAGAAATGTTGACTTTATTCACATTTTTAAAAAATTCTCAAATATATAGGAACATATTGCTGGTGCTTTTGCAAGTTTAGCTAATATTCATGTATGCTTCTTACTAGAAAAATGGATAAATATTTAGGCTGCCCTCCCTCCCAACAGCTCCACAAGAAGCTAGCTGTTAGTAAAAAGGAGGCACAAAAAAATGCAGCTGACTTGAAAATGAATTAATGAAGGCTGAAACCCTGCTAGAGAAACTGGTCTTTTTCACCTGTATTGGAATGTACTTGGATAGCACTGCTGCTGGTGTTTTATACCAACTCCTCCTCCCAGAAGAAGTATGATTTCAAAGCAGCAGGGTTATGAATAGGATGAAAGGATGCAGTACAGAATATAAAGGAATGATCATGGTCTCTGCTCATGAGGTTAGATAAATGAACAGAATTAGAGAAAAAACAAAATGAAGTCAGCAGGTATATCAAAATGAGGCCAAACAGATAAAAGACTTAAGACATACTCTTAGAAATTTCAAGCACTTGAATCACAAAGATAGTAATGGATGGGGATGATTTTTTGTTTGGTTGTTTTTTTTCTTTAAATTGCCAGACCCAAAAATAAACAACAGAACCTGTGAGCAGAACAGAAAACAAAAAAAGTAGCCATATGCCAAAAACTATTGAAAAATGAGCTCCCCTTTCTTTCATGGTGAAATATGGCTTATTTTCGTGATTTGAGGCAGAATGAATGAGGGTGGTAATTTGTCTGGATTATTTCCTTCATATAATACAAGAAGTTTCAAATTCAAGTGTGTTCTTATCATATAATATATTTTTACACTACGTCTTTAAAATGCAGAATAGTAAAATCTGACCACAGATAGCTATACTTGTTAAATCTGCTTTTTAAAATGGGAGATATACTACTTGTATATTCTATTCTTTATCCAATAAAGAGGCTCTTAAAAGTGAACAGCAACCCATTTGGTTATTTACAACCCAGATGGTTAGCAGACTATCAGTGGATTTGAAATTCAAAATTACAAAAGAAAAAGCTAAATAAATAAGTGGAGCTGTTGGCTTTTTTTTAAAGAATATTTCATTTCAAAGGTAGTCTACAACTAATGCACGCTGACATTCAAATTACTGTGTTGGGCTGAATGTTTCAAATAACCAGAGTCAAAGGGGCAGTTGGCACATACTGAACTTAAAATGTACGCTTTCTCTTCCTTTTCCAGGTTTTTTTGTTCGTATTAGTCTTACATCACTGGCTGCTGCTCCATAAAGTGGGCTGTGAACATAAACAGGGTGTCTGCTGAAGAATGATCCAGTGATCCACAACTGCTCTGGACATCAGGACTTGCAAAAGGAGGAGAAAATGTACATTTGAAGTTCAGTATGTGCTGACTACCTTCTGACCCTGTTTGTTAGTGACATTCTGCATAATAATTTCAACCTTAAAAAGCCAATTTTTACATCTGTAGGTCATCTTTACATTTCACATTTATAATTCTCAAATCTATGGATTATTAAATTAATTATTTGGGATCAAACAAACAAAGCATTTTTGTTTTAAATCTGCAACTTGTTCTAAAACTTTTCTCCAATACAAAGGCCTTTTTAATTTGAAACACTGAGTTTGGAAGCTGTATCATTAGAGCTAATAATAAGTATGTTAAGGATCTCATGGGCAGAATGTTCATGACCATATGGTTAGAGTTTAAATTTTTCAGCCATGTGACACTGCACTAGTAATAGATCAGCTATCTGAGTGCTCAATTATTATTCAGATTAATATTTTTTTTAATTCCAAAAGGTCCATAATTTTTGTTAATTAAATGCTGACATTAAAAAAAACCCAAAGTTAAACTCTACAATGTAGGAAGACAAAAAATTAAAATAAAGAACATATGAAATCAATGACAAGCTAGTAAAATACACTATGGACAATAAATGATGAGGGAACTACACGAAGAAACTAGCACAAAAAGTAGGCTACAAGGACTGGCATGGGTATAACAACACACAATTTTTGAGTCTGGCCTAAATAATTTATTGCCTTTGACATCATTTTGCTTTCCCTTTTTTTGGTTAGAAATACATTTTTTTTCTCAAAGTCAGCAATACCTGTGTCTACCTGTCCTGTCTGGGAGACTGAAAGATAAAGGTCTGTAAGAGAGAAGAATGGAAAGAGCTCGAAAAGATCAGGAGGTTTAGAAAAATGAGGTCCGATTTAAAAGAAAGACTAAATTCACAACCAAAGGAACACTCCAAATAGAACACAAGTAGCCCAGTTTTAGCTCTGGAGCTTCCATATCCTTGATAGCATCCAAATGATTCTCTCCCAAGCTTCCCTCCCTTAATCCCACATTGCAGCAATGTTTTTGATTCAGAGGGATTGACTAGGAGTCCATTCAGGGATCAGCAATGCTGCTCCTTAGTCACAGGTGTCAGTGAAGGAAGCACATGGGACATACTTCCTCTCCCTCCAGAAAGGGGCATATTGCTTCAGTACCGTACTCAGACCGTCGTAGTACAGGTGACAAAAAAGCAGAGACAGAAATCAAACCTGGGACTCCATCACAACAATACAAAGTGCTACTATTCTTCTGAGGGGCCCGGTTTAGCAGTCTTTTGTTTGATAAAGGAGTTTTTTACTCACATTTGTGAATCCAAGAAACACATACTTAATTCTTCAGGTTAAATTTCAACTGAAATCCAATTAAAAAATTGGAGCAGATTAACTGTTCAAATGTTTATGACATACAACAAGTAAGGCAGTCAAAGTCCACATATAATCACCTTGCATTCTATTCAATTGAAACTGATCCCAAAATATTTCACACCCACCTTCTCCACTTCTCAAAATTTAAATTTTAAAATGGAGGTAATTTCTGAAGATGTAGGTTAATTATATTTAGTGAAACCTGCCATTTTAGCTGTAAAAGGAAAAGCAGCTTATCCTTAGCCGAACTAGCTTCTGCATCCACACACGGTTAATAGAATACTGAGATGAGAAGCATACCAAACCTCAAGAGCTGTAAAGGGTTTGAAAGCCTTGTAGTCTTATGAGTATGAAGCACAGACCCTACTGTAAACAGCATCTAGAGAGCTCTTGCTCACTTATTTCTAATATTGTTTCAATCAAAGCTGATCCAAACTGACAAAATCCACTGGTTTTGATTTCTAAGAGTCCTCTGTTACAAAAGAACTTTAATATATACCATATGGATATGTGTTTCAATTTAAGGTTTGTATCTTGTCAGTTCATCTTTGGGAAAATGATACTGAGACACTTACAGTAACTTTGGTCAAAAAGAACAAAGGAGAAGAAACAGTGATCTGGGAATAAATGAAGATTAGGTATACATGTAACAAATGACTAATGAATTAACTGAGCAAACATTCACCACAGACTGTGGAGTATCATAATATTATAGTAACTGTGAGAGCTGAAAAAGAAAGTTACTGTACTCAAAATCTGCATTAATAAAGAGCAGATTGTTATGCTATCCACTCCATCCCAGTCACCAAGTATTTCAATTTACTATTACTATAACTTTACCTTCTATAATTCTTTGCTCTATATAACAGGCAAAACTGCCATGTGCCTGGTCTATGGAGCCAAAATTCCTATGAGCCAAATTAATTACTACTTTGTATTTTTCGATCACTTCATTTTGCGTTGCAAGCACCATATAAAGAAAAAGGTAGTTCACTTGCAGATGAGGTAGTGGGAAACAACAATAGGGCTCACTGTACTCAATGGACAGATTTGAGATGAGTAATCAAAAGACTGTTCTGTAGCTGACTTAATAACAGAAACAACAATTTAGTAAATACCTTACCTCGTATTTTTAGACAGAGTTTAAAGATCTTCAAACTTCATGATACAGAGTAATCTTAAGAAATTATTCTTAAACCTTAAGTTACTGTTTTGCTATAAACCATCAACAAAAATAAGTACACAAATTGCTCAATCTTACCTTATTTTATAAAGGGGAAAAAACCAAACAATATTCACCTCAAAGATTAAGACTTTGTCAAAAAGTTAAATAGGCATTTTGGGCATCTTATTAAATTATATAATTTATTCTGTCTAGGTATATATTGGCATAAACAGTATCATTCTCAATTTGTGTGTTTCTCAGAGTCAGTGCTAAGCTGTTTCCTGGGGTGATTAAGAAGTGGTGCAAAATGGAAAATCGCAGGCACGGAAAGACTGAAAGTGTTGCTCTGACAGATTACAAATTAGGAGTAACAGTATAAATGGCTGGACATAAAATAGCTTCAGAGCTCATTTCTCATTTAATTTGGTGGATGTAATAACAATATTTGTTTAACTGGAAACTACTTAAGTTCACAATGTCTTCCCAACAAATAATTTAGCTTAAAATTAACTTCTGTTGTGGGTAGCATAAATGTATCTATTTAACATGCCGCCAATATGTTCAGCCTGCATCAATTTTAGAGACAGTTCCAAATTTTGCCAGCTCGTTTAGAAATTTGAACAATGATAGCAATTAGCTTTCAGAAACTGATAAATTGGTCAGATGCAGGATTATTGTCTCTCACCAACAAGAATCAGCCAAGGAGGCTTAGATAACGTCTTGCTGGTGTATTGGTTTACATTGCAAGTGACGTAATATAAAAATATAACAGTCTATACCTCAATTATATTACTTCTAGCAATCTCCCCATGCAAATTAAATTCAGCAATACTAAGCTGAGACATTTAGATATCAGATTCTGCAGAATCTAACATTTGACATTGAATTTATTAAACAACAGTTATATTGATCTTCCAAGTGAACTGGAGATATCCAGAAGTATAAATTTAAGCATATCTCCCTACTCAAATTTATCTGGCTAATGTGCATCCAGAACAGTCTTCCCACTTGAAGGTATACTGAAGACCAAATCTTAGGGCTTGACTACATCAGAGGTCCTCAAACTGTGAGGCGTGTCCAACTAAGGGAGGCACGGAGGAAAATTTGAAGGGGGACAACAGGGCCAGGCCAGGCATAGGGGGGCAGGAAGGGGGCACCACCCAGCCCCGCTCTGCCCCAAGCTCCACTCCAGCTCTGGCTCTGTTCCCTGCTTTTGACATCATCCCCATCTGCGGCCTCCCAGTCCCCAACCATGGCCCCCAACTGTGGCTCTGCTCCCAGCCAGCCACAGCTCCTGACCATGGCTTCTGATGGGGTGGGCGCGGTGGACCAGATAAGTGGGGGCAGGCACAACAGAAAAAGTTGGGGGACCTCTGGTCTATATCAACAATTAGACTGTGGCAAACTGGGGTCTGAATCTACTCCACACTTGCCTGCAGCAGTCTCACTGTCTATGCGCCGCCTGTGACATGTCTTAACAGCTCATTACTGCTCTTTGATCTAGTCTTCTTTGAAAAGGGACTGGCTCAAAGTGCTCTAACAAACTGTTAATGAGCATCAACAGGGTGCACATAGACAGTGAGACGATGGCAGACTAGTGTGGTGTAGCTTCCGACCCAAGTTTCTGCAGTCATGTAAGACAAGCCCTTAGCACTGCAAAAAGCGGCAGAACTCCCATCTGCTTTAATGGGCCCAGGATTGGGCTTTAAACGTATGCATCAAACTATCCCCACTTCCACCCCAATTTATTGTTTTGTGTTGCAGTATTACTAGGACATTGAACACACAGCCATCACTTTACAAGTTTGTTAGAAGACAGGTATATTATTTTTCCCCTTAAGTTCTACAGCCAATATAGGTTCCAGCATGAAAAAAACCACAAGAAGCCAGAGGCCTTGAGTGAAAGAAGTTTAAAGGACTATTGTTGTGCACTGATACCAATGGCAGATGTGGCTTTGTTTGATAAAAGTAACGAAAGAATGGTTAGCTACTACTCTAAGCAGTTAAAACAGAAGATGAAATGTACCACACACTAAATGTGCATTGTCAATTTTTAGCACTATAAGCAAGCAGCTGTATATAGCATGGTACTGAAGGACAAACAGCAAAGGTTGCATATCATGCAGATATTATGATCATGCTTTAAGTTCAAGCTCACTATAAAGCCTCTCAGCCTTACCTCAGATTTCTCCAGTTTATTTTGCGCATCAATTTGAGTGACAATTTCATTCATGTTGGTTTCCAAAACCATTCCACCCATGACCATTTCTGCCAGAATATTATGGACCTAAGAAAAATCACAAAACAAGATGTATTTTAATCAGCAAAATACTATCTGGAGTGTCAATGTGCCGACTACACCACTTACAGAAAATTTATATTTCTGGATAATACCTAACCAGCCTTTTAAAAATTGTAGGGTCTAGAAAAAGTTGACAGGAGTTCAAAATCCTCTTTGCTCTGGTACAGTTAAATCACCCGCACTACCTGTTTGTTGACTAAAACGAGGAATAAGCAGAAACACTAGTTTCCATTCCCATTTTAGTCTTTTCTGCAGACTGTCAAGAAGGGGGCCAATTAATGCTTGCCTTAATTAATTAAGGGTGCCAGGTACACTAATGCTTTTAAGATATGAGCATTTATGGGATTAAAACCGTTGCTCAGAAACATACATAAGAGCAATGAGCACTCTGGCCAGGCAGTTTTTGTAAATAAATTAATTTAAGGCAAATAGACTTCAGATGGATGATATGGTTGAGTTAATATCTTTTATTGGACCAATTTCTGTTGATGAGACAGACAAGATTTTGAGCCACACAGAGCTCCTTCTTCAGGTATAGGAAACAAACTCCCAGCATCACAGCAAAATGCAAGGTGGAACAGATTGTTTAGCACAAGTAGTTAGCACATATTGTAAGGGACAGTTCAAGGTAAATTGGCCCTTTAACACCTCTGCAGTCATAGGACAAAAAGAGGGGGTTAGTGGGTTATAGACTGTTGTAATAAGGCATAAATCCATGTCTCGGTTCAGTCCATGATTTTTAGCATCTAGCAAAATAATGAATGTAAGCTCTCAAGCCTGTCTTTTGAAAGTGTGACACAGGTTTCCTTTGAGGATTAGTGATAGGTCAGACACAGTGTGATCACTGTGTGAAAAGTGCTCGCCCACAGGTGATGGGGAGTTTTTGTCTTTTATCATTTTCAAGTGGGAATTCTCTCAAGCGCAGTGATTGCCTGGTTTCACCTATATAATTGTTATTGGGGCATTTAGTGGATAGCACGTGATGTGGTAGGTACATGTTAGGATCCATGGATCCTGAAAGGTGTGTTGGGGGGGATGCCAATATCACAGCAGTGGAGATATGTCTGTAGGTTTTGCATCTGTTGTTCTGGCAGGGCCTGATGTCACTTTGAGTTGATGTGGGGAGTCTGTGGGGAACCTGCATCTGATGATCAGTGCAGAGAGGCCAGGGTGCTGCCCGAAGGCCAAAAGTGGGAGTTCAGAAAAGACCTCCTACAGGATGGGGTCCCCATCAAGTAAGGGTCGTAATTGTTTGATGATACCCTGCATGGGCTCCAGTGTGGGGTGGGAGGCGACAACCAGGGGGGTGCGGTCAGAGGGGGTCTTATCTCTGTATTGAAGCAGGCTCTTTCAAGGCATTTGGATGATCCATTACACAATGTGATCCATTTCTCTAGTGGAGTGTCCTTGTCCAGCAAAGGCGGCCTAAATGTGCCAAGCTGTACATCCTGGACTCTCCTTGGAGCACACTCTGTAGCATCTGAATGCCTGGCTACAGACAGATTTCTTGGTGTGCTTGGGGTGGCCACTGCATCCATGAAGTTAACTTTGGTGTTCTGTGGCCTTTTTTTGTATATGGTTGTCTACAGGGCTCCACTGCCGAAATCAATTGTGGTGTTCAGGAAGTTGCTGCTACTGTAGGAGTGTTCCAGAGAGAGTTTAATGGATGGGTGGTAGAAGTTCTGGTGGAAATCTATAAAGAAGTTTAAGCCATCTGTCCAGAGGCTGAAAATATCAGCCATGCATCTCAGGTATATCATTGGTTTCTTGGTGCATTTGTCCAGAATTTCTTCTTCAAGGTGGCCCATGAAAAGGTTGGCATATTGGGAAGCCATCCTAGTACTTATGGCTGTTCCCATGGTTTGAAAAAAGTGTGTTGTTGAATGTAAAATTGTTATGGGTGAGGATGAACTGGATAACTTTGGCAATGTGTTTGGGGGTAGATATCTGAGGATTGTGTTCATTGTCTTAAAAATATTTGAGGTAGGCAGCTAAGCCATCATTGTAAGGGATGTTGGTGTATAGGGAAATAACATTTATGGTGGCAAGGATGGTGTTCTGAAGTAGGTTGTTAATATTGCAGCATTTGTGGAGGAAGTCAGTTGTGTCCTGGAGATATGGTGAATAGTTTTAGGTCAGTTTCTATGGACTCTGATATTCCATTAGTTAGAGTCCCATGGCCAGATATGATGGGTCTGTGGGGCATGAGCTTGTAGATTTTTCTCTTGATGTAGTTTGGGGAAGGATTTGATATACTTAAGATCCTGGGTAAATTGTAGTGTGGAGGTCTTCTATGAACTCTTCATAGTAGGTGGTATCGGAAAGTTGTGAGTTGGTCTTGTTAATGTAGTCATCACGGTTGAGGACTACAGCGATGCTCACTTTGTCTGCTGGTTTGATCATTATCTGGTGGTTAGATTTTAGAGACTGTATGGCTGTCCTCTCGGCAGTGGTGAAATTATGGTAGATGTAATGTTTGTTAAGGGTTTTGCAGTCAATTTTTTTCCTGGAGCACCTTGTCTCTCTAATAACCTGGGACTAAAACAGCTACAACTATACTGCTGACTTTAGATATGTTCTAGGATTAGACTGAACAAGGTTGTTCTTGCCTTTCTAACCACTAAAAATAGTTTATTACTGGATTCCAGGTTCCTGTTTTCCTTTTAGAGAACTTACCAAAACATTACTTTGTCACAAGAGTTGACTTGGACAACAATTAAATGGAAAAACTGATCAAGCTTCTTTAGATATGAAAACTTTTGGAAATATATCTACCAAAATGAAGTTCAGTGCCATTGCTGTACTCTGTTCACCTTTAAATACCTCTTATGGCATTTGTTTCCTGAAGTCATTCATTTATGTGAAACACACTTAAGAACATTGTCTACTGTAGATGCTTCAACAACCTTCTAGATCAAGTTACATTGCCCAACATGAAATCCTTCAAAATGACTCATACAGAAGATTAAACTTTTGTAGTTTGCCATTGCTACAATGCTACATTTACTAACATTTTAAATAAATTATACATATTTACAGTGAATAGTGCAGGCTCCCAAGAGATCCTGAATTTTCAGATTGTCCCAGGTACAAGAAATCAAGAACCTTTGTGCCTCTCCAATGAGCATTTTCAAAATTAGACAAATTACCGGTACTATTTTTAGGGTACTGTTTGAAACACAGTTTAAGTGTGTGAAACACACCATCCAAATAGTGTGGGTCTACTACCTTCACCAACTTATGGCAAAGATAGTCTAACAACTTGTAAGTTCTTGTGAAAATCTGATTATATTCTCAAAAATGGATGAGTCATATAACACATGTGGATTCAGTGAATCTGAACCAGAAAAATTGTAACTAGGTGGGATGTTTAAAAAATGAGGGAAAGCCCAGTGGGGAGAAAAGAACCTGACCAATTCATTGCTTTTCTTTCCTCCAATTCAGAAAACTCACGTGGTGAAAACATTCCAAAATATGAATTTAAAACATTTATCATGCACTTAGCTGCAAAGATGTAGGTGGCAGTTTCAAAAGGAGTATCTACAAAATCATTCTGGTGATTCAAAATAAAATAGATTTTGAAGATAAAATTATTGATGAAAAACATTTAAAGTTCTGAGCCCTAAGTTGTGGAAACTGCTCACTATTATTACACCAACAATACTTGGAGCTATCCATATTGATTTAAATGTATTCAATGCTTATGCCCTGGTTTCAGGAAAAATACTTTCCATGCATGAATTAATCTTGACCATATATTTAGTAATGTTCAGTATTTCATCCCCATAGTAATTGTAATGACAATCAACATTTGATAACATCTGCAGAGTTAAAGTGTGTGATGTGCAAGCAATCGGACACACCAAAGCATGCTTCTTCCATCATTTTGGCTATCTGTAACATTTCCCAATTATGGCTACAGATCAAAGAAATAAGCAAAAAACAGAGTCAAAAGTATCATAAGTTAGCAAAGTGTGAGGAACTTAGGTACTGATCTAAAAGAACCACCAAAATTCCTGTTTTCGTGCTATAATTTTGAAGAGATATTCTAAAGAACAGTACTGAAAAAGTTACTGCTCTGACAATTTGTTAGTCTATATCAATTGAAATGTGGTAAACACATTCAGAGAAGAATGAACTACTCTCTTCCCTCACATGTGCTTCTCTTATAGAGAGTTTTAAGAGTCAGACTAGCAAATATTATGGGGAATGGCTAAAAATTCCTTGCTAGGGTGGGTTATTTCCCCTGGAAAGTATGTGCACACTGTACATATGCATCATAACACAACTAGCAGAAATGATCGGAAAGGATAAACTAAGGATGGAGCAAAAGACACTTCATTGCTCAAATACTGGCTTTTATCTAGATTAATTCAACACCTTCCAAATTTGGAATTAAAAAAGGGAAAAGTGTTATTTTGGCATTAATATATTATCTAGATAATTCAAACTGACAAAAAGGGAAGGAAAGAGTCCCCCCCCAAAATAGTTTTATTCATTTATAAAAGGAAATAGTTTATTGCACTAAATAAATGCACAATTTTAGTAAGAGAAGCACATAACTAAAAGAGTTTATACCAAAGTAAGGAGGAGAGAAAACTGATGTATCACCTAACACTGTGAAAAATTTAACATAAATGTAGATGTTTTTAACATTTTGCTGCAAATTTGCAAAAGTGATTTTTCGCTCGCGCACTCACACACAGCCCTCCTCTCCACCATCCCACACATATAAAACATCACTGTATTAAATAGGATCAATTGTGAGTGAAAAGTAATCTTTTTTCAAGCAACTCCATTTCATTCAGATGAGAAGAGTTTTTTCTATCAAGATGCTGATACTAAAGATGGCCACTGCACAAAAAGCGAAAGTGTCTGTCACAAAAGTAGCTCTGAAGAATGTTTTTGCACCATAAAAGTAAGTGAGTCATTTTCACAAAGACAAATAACATTATGGGGAAATTGTAGCATATTCATCAGTAACAAAGGCCTCTCCAAAAATGCTAGTCCCTAAAAGTTATGGCTAAGATGAGTAAGGAGCTACAGTGTGAGTCAATAAGAGCTACTGGGATTTGTTTAGCCTTGGAGGAGGAGACAGTACATGATGAATGTGTTTTTATCTCAAGAGGAGGCAGACCCCCTGACATATGTAAACCTCCATCATGCCTCATTAAGCCAAGAAACTAAGCTTTTGCAGAGTTGTGATCATAAAATACCTTGCAGACAAGCTTACATTCCTTTCTAACCCTATCCTACATTAGATATGCCAATAAGAGGATTATAAATGATTAATGGAATTGCCTTGTTTAACAGAGATCATGCTGAATTTCAGTCTAAATATAGATTATATTTAATTTAATTATTATCCTTCTTTGAATTTTTGGTTTTAAGCTCTATATCTTTGTCTTCCTTTTGAAGCACAGGAATAAATGATGAACATTTCTGAGAGAATTGGACAGAGTTGAAGAAGGTTAAGTCAGAGTTTTTAGTTAATTCTTCCCAGACCAGCTCATGCTTGCTAGCTATTAAAGAATCTTACAGAACCATATTTGGAGCTCCAAATAAGCCAAAGAGAAGGTGGCAGAAAAACAAATATTCACATTTCTTTGAGCTTACCTCTTCTTACTGTATGGATATAAAATACACCTACTAAATAGGAATCAGCTGGTAAGAAATATATTTTTTCAAGTACTTCTCAGTCACTCTCTTTTTACCACCTCACTAGTAGGCGCTACCAAGTCAAAGCTCTTGAAACCATAACATTATTAGGGCCAAACTCAGCTCTGATTTATCCTACCTCCTCCAAAAATTTTGCAATTTTGTAAGTAGTGTCATACTTGGGTCAATGTTTAAAAACTAAAAGGTGCTTCTAAATGAGTAAGAGTAATTGGGCCACTGTTTTTCTAAAATTACATACATTAGTCAGCACATCCCTATTCAGAAGTGTTTTTTCTCTGTTGTGTGACTGGCAAAGGAAGTTACAATGTATAACTTTATGGGGCACAGAGAGATTTTTCATTGTTAGCAGAAGTGCAGCAGTGCCAGAAACCTGTTTTTTTTTTTATTATAATCAGCAAATGCCACGTTCAGGAGAAAAGCAAATGCAGAGCATTAGGGACAGATTAAGTGTAATGGAGATGTAACAATATTATTTCTGCTAAAATATACAATACAAAGGAGTAAATATAACTGACTCATTGTCCACACTACATAACTACTGGTAACTAAACCAGCTGGACAGCAATGCTGTAGGTAGCAATGATGCGGTGCATCCAAAACAGCTTGGCCCCACATCCACAGCGGCTCTGGACTACAGTGTTGAAGTTGTGGTGCTCCGACTCAAGAGACCCTGGTATGACTCCCCTCCCAAGGGAATCTTCCCTAAGTCTCTAGCTGGTGCCATTTCCTAGTCCTTTTCCCAAAATGAATCTAGAATGAACTCTCGCTCTTTGCGCAGCAAGCAAGACTTCTGCTGGAGCTTTTGAAAAGCAGTTACGAGGTAGGTGTCTGAAGAAGGGCACCGGAGGATGTCTGAGCAATACCTGCAGAAAGCCAGGGTGAGATGACTAATTCACTGCATCTTTGGCTGCAGTGGGCACTACCACCTACCTTTAGAGACGCTAACTCAAACACGAGCCCAGGAATATATTGACAGAAATGGATACTACTCAATGGTAACAAAGGCATCAGAGGATTACTGTGGCAGGTTCTTGGTTATCTACATACAGTGGACAAGCAAGTGCCAGTGTCTCCCAGAGTGGACAGAGAGGGACTGTCTCACTGAGCAACACTGATATTAATATTCTTTCCATGCTCTCTGATTCTGGGGTACTCTATATCCATTTGTGCCACAATCATGGAATATATTCCTTAATTACACAAACATTGAGAGATTCACAAATTCTAAGGCCACAGGACACCACTGTGACCATCTGGTCTGTAACACAGACCCTCTCCAAAATAATTCCTATTTGAACTAGAGGAGTGCTTTCCAAACTTTTTGTATTGGTGATACTTTTCACACAGCAAGCCTCTGAGTGCAATCCCCTGACCTATATGGGTACCCCTGCATTGCCCCCAGGAGCACCCCCACGCCCTCTTTGTCCCCAACCCCTGCACTGTACCCCCTTTGTTCCTAACCCCAGCACCCCTCCTCCTGCACCCATCTGGGGAAACTGACCTGCATGCATGGAGCATCTGGTATTGCTGCTCGCCACCCCTTCCAATGCTGCTCCTCTGTGCACCACTACGGGGTTGGGGAGTGAGGGGCAACATCAGGGCTCCCTGTATCCAGGTTACTTTCTCCACCTGGACTGTGTAAGGGGAGGGCAAAAAGCAGTAGCTCCTGATGCTTGCCTCACGGCACAGCCCAGGTGGGGAAAGTGACTGGCAGAGGGGTGAGCAGTATCTGTGTGTCACCGCTTGTCCCTCTCCCCACGTTCCTCTGCTGGGAGGGAGAAGGGCTCACAGCCTCGCACCAGCCTGCGCTTGAGGCTCACAGCTCACAACCCTCACATAACCACGATGCGACCCCCTGACGGTTCGCTATCCCCAGTTTGAAAACCAGTGAACTAGAGCATCTTTTTCTGTTACAGCACATGCAGCATCATTGTGGAATATGTTTTTGAGAGATTGAAAATGAGGGGAAGATGCGTGTTGACCTGGTATGTCAGGCAGAAATACAACATCTGTCTGACATATTTTGCATGACAAGAAAGCAGAGGTGAGGTCTGTAACACATGGCAGACTGAGGAAACAACAGGATTTACAGAAGCTAATACAAAGCCAGAATGACAGTATATCTGTGACTGCCGCTAACATAAAAATAGTCTGCAGTCAGCCTGAGGTCACAATTAGAAATACTCTATGTACACCCTTTCGACAAAATGGTGAACAACTGGGACAGAGTAACAATATTTTGATTTTATTAGTCATTTACAGCTGGTGTGTGTTGGGGAAGGGTTTGTTGTGCACTATCTAGGACTAAAATGTCCAGTTATATTTATTTGTATGGTGAGAGTTTATGGAGGAGTGAAATGACATTGGTAGGGTAATCATACCTACCATCCACACTGCTGCTACGAAGTGCATTTGTGCTATTTTGAGATTCTGATGTACATACATAACCCATTAACACTCTCATATGTTAAATAATGGTTTCTACTTGTTTTCTTTGGGAGGGAATATATATAAAGAACTGATGTAGTTTTGCTATTCAAGGACAACAGGCTTGATGTGCAAGTTACACACAGTCTTCCTTTTCCAGAAAGGTCTATTATATACCAACAAGATTGCAGGCTAGCTCCAGTTGCAAAATAAATTGACATACACACACTACAGAGGGAAAGATATTACAGGTCCATAAAACACGTCTCAGAAGGACAACAGTTTTCCTTTACACAATCCTGCATAGAAGTGGAGTAATTGTGAAAGAGCTGCAGGGTTCAAAAGGTTGTACTGGACTGAGTATGTTTACACTGTCATTTTGGGTAAGACGCAGGCAAAAGCCCCAAGAGCCAGTCACTGCATCACTGCTGCACTGTGCAGTAGTAGTGGAATAACTGTTTAATTGGGGCTAATATGCCAGCAGCTTCTGTTCTCACCGGCAAGGCACTGGTGGAGACTGACACAGTGAAGGACAAAATGGGGATTAGCCCTGCTTTTCTCAAGTCTAATTCAAACACTGTGCACATGTGCACACATACAGCCCTCAGATGAAAAAATATTTCCATTAATAATAGACACTTACAGATAGGCAAAGGAAGAAGACGACTGCTTGAGAATTTAGAGTTTGATTTAAGGATGTTTACTTTGTATAATTTGACATGATAATTGACAATTTGTGGTGAATGCTTATAAATCTCAATGCCTACTATCATGAAATAATTATTGTCTGAACCCCCTTCCCCCGTATTTCCTTCAACTGTGAAAGTTTAAACTAAAAAAATGCTTACAAATAAAAATAAAATATTATCCATTGAAATGAGGGGGAAAAAAATCGAATTCTGCCAAGCCAACTTTTATGACATTGGGCACAGGAGTGCGTGTGGATGCAATGCACATTACTGATACAGTACATAGTAAGCGTGTAAAATTTCTCTCAGGTATACGCAAGTCCACAATGAAAGTGTTTGGGACAATCCATAATAGCAGTTGCTTAAGAGTAGTTTCTTCACATTTCCTATTCACAGAGCTACTTACTTGCAGCATTCTAGCATTTAATGTTTATAAGAATTTCTGTTCTGATTCTTAAATTACAAAGTACTCTCATGATCAGCCTGGATAACTCAAAGGACCATGAACTGCAGCCAAGTGGATCTTGGAACAGAATTACTTAAAATAGCAAGTGAAAACATCTCCGCATTCTACACGTATGTAACATTACACACAATCACAATCGTACACCACATTATTCTCTCCCTTCTCCCAAGAAGTCTCCATTTAAGCATCCACATAGAAATATTGATTTAGTGTTATTCTGTGCAAATTTGTGTTTCAGTTTTCTACATGGAAATGAGAAAGAGCTTTAATTATGATTAGTAATTTTTAAATACTGTATCCTAATCATGGTCAGTAATATTTAAATGCTGAATCCTATTCATTCCCTTCCCCTCCTCTGACTTATCTTATTTAAAATACAAACATGCAACAGCAGAAGCAAGAAATTAGAAGCAGACACACCAAGTGAGAAACAGTAACATCAATTCTTCTCCCTTCCCTGAAAGGATGGAACAAATATATTTCTCTCTAATTGTAAACACATTTCCCATTAATGAGTTACATAGCCAGAAAAAGATTTGTGCAATATCATATTTGTTCAAAATATTTATCCTTCTTATTGGTATGCAAAGATACAGCTTTTTCCTTAATTAAAAAATGTGACGTGGCAGCAGTGTATTCAAAAGGCACCTGAAACTTATAATCTTATGCTTTGTGGTAAAATCAGGCCAGATGGCTACAGAAGAGTATACCAGGGCCAGTATGAGGGCCCAAAAGGGTTAAAAACCCTCTGCCTGAAAAGCACAGGAGGGCAATTGACAGAACCTGGACCCAATGAAGGGTCAGGCCAGGGGTATTTAAGCCCTGCCTTCCCTAAAGGAAGGGGAGGGAACCCTTGCAGTAGGGGCTGCCAGAAGATCTGGGGCAGCTGCAGGAGAAGGTTCTCTTGCAGGCCAGGAGACAGAGCTCCGCTACAGCCAGGGGAGGCAAGGTAGCTGGGAGCGTCCTGACCATAGAAGGTGGAGATAAAGCGCGAGACCCACCAGGGGGAAGTTGGCAGTTTGCTACAGTGGTGTGAGAAGTGGGATTTCCCCACAAGTGCAGGGAACCACCCTGGAGGCAAGGTGTAACAGCCCCAAAATGGATGACATTGTGTGAGCCCTGGTGCAGGCCACCGCGGCCCAACTGGAGGCTACGCGGGACCAGGTGGCTGCCCAGCAAGAGTCAGTACGACTGCAACAAGAGACGAACCAGTTGTTGATCAGTCAGGCAGCCCAGGACTGAGCCACCCTACAGGAGAGAATGGTCCAGCCGAAAGCCCTGACAGCCCTGACCCTTGGCCATGAGGGGTCGCGTTCCCTAACGGCAGCAGCTACCTACAGAAGATGACCCTAGATGATGACGTGGAGGCATATCTGCTCACCTTCGAGAGGACAGCCATGCGGGAGGCCTGCCCCCAAGATTAATGGTCCAGCATCCTCTCCCCGTTCCTGGGTGGGGAGGCCCAGAAGGCCTACTATGACCTGACAGCTGAGGCCGCTTCGAACTATCCTCAGCTGAAAGCAGAAATCCTTGCCAGGTCTAGAGTGACGACAGCCACAAGGGCCAAGAGGTTCCATGAGTGGAGATACCAGGAGGGCCAAGCACCGAAGTCCCAGCTTTTCGACCTGATTCCCCTAGCACGGAGATGTCTGTGCCCAGAGGTCCGCAGTGCAGACCAGATACTGAGACCCTCATCCTGGACAGGTTCATGAGGGGGCTGCCGCCAGACCTGTGGAGGTGGGTTAGTGAGAATGACCCACCTCATATGAGGACTTGGTTGCCCTCGTCGAGGGCAGTTGGCGACCAAGGAACTGTCGCAGACTGCCAAGGAGGAAGGGCACCAGAACAAGAGGCTGGTCCCCAGCCCAAAGGCTCGAACCCACAAGACAGCGGCCAAGCCCATACTGGGGATAAGGGGAACTAGAGAGTGGTCGGAGCCCGCAAGCAGGTGTGGGGATCCCAGAGAGGATGGCCCTGGCCTGAAGCCTGGCAGACCAAAGGATAGGGGGCTGTCCCGACCAGAGTACCGGGGCTACGTCTGTAGGGAACTAGGGCACATAGCTGCCCAAATGCAGGGGAACCCATGCAATGTGGGCTGGGTGAGTTTGCTGGTCCCTGTAGCCTGGTCTACCTTGTGGGGGTGGCGGAGACCACCCATAGGTACACCCGGCCAATTGAACTGAACAGCATAGCGACCACTGCTCTAGTGGACTCCAGGAGTGCTGTCACTCTGGTTTCAGGGAGACTGATAGGCTACGACCAGCTGTCCTGGGCCAAGCGCACCAGGATAACCTGTGTGCATGGGGTGGTGAATATGTATCCGACCACTCCAGTCAAGGTTGGGGTTCAGGAGAGGACAGTGAAGGTAACCGTGGGCGTTGTCCCGAAACTCCCCTATCCTGAGCTGATTGGTAGGGACTTCACAGGGTTTGAATCCCTACTCCCCGGGGAGGACTCCCCGATGGGGGCGTCCTGAGTAGCCCAACCCCCTAAGATTGAGCGGGGAGGGTGGAGGGGGTGATGGGGGGGGGGGAAATGTGTGCTAAAGTCAGGCCAGATGGTTACAGAAAAGTATACCAGGGCCGGTATGAGGGCCCAAAAGGGTTAAAAACCCTCTGCCGAGCAGGCAGAAGGAAAAGCACAGGAGGGTAATTGACGGCACCTGGACCCAATGAAGGGTCAGGCCAAGGGTATTTAAACCTAAAGGAAGGGGAGGGAACACTTGCAGTAGGGGCTACTGGAAGGTCTGGGGCAGCTGCAGGAGAAGGTTCTCTCACAGGCCAGGAGACAGAGCTCCGCTACAGCCAGAGGAGGCAAGGTAGTTGGGGGCGTCCTGACCACAGAAGGTGGAGGTAAAGCGTGAGACCCACCAAGGGGAAGTTGGCAGCTTGCCAGAGCTTATATACCTGAGACAAATGAGGCTGTTGTTAATTCCTTAAAACTAACATAGTAATATGAAGTTGCAGATTCTAAAAGACTTTTTTAAAATAAAAAAGCTAAGGATTTTCTGACAGCAAGACTGTTTACTGCTTCCACTCCATACTTCGCCTATAAACAGATGTTTCACATGCATTAGTAAATGCTGGTAAGGAATGCATAAAGGAAAAGTTCCCTTAGCAAAAATCTGTTGAAGAAATATTTTCTGCTTTTCATAAACTTACCGTTTCATGCTGGGATTCACTGTTCCAGGTAAAGAGGGGAAGAAAGGAAATTATGATACTCCCAGAGACACTAGCAAAGGTGCCAAAATGAAGTAGTGGAATAAAAGTACGGTAGTATTTATGGAACTACATATAATGGGAGACTAAAGGAAGTTCAATAGTTTCATAAGTATCATTTACAAAGTGCGTCCCACCCCACCCCGACAGACTGTTATGCTAAGTCTGACAGTGCAGAGGAGTGACAATCGTGTATATGGAGAAAAGCTTTACCATTAGAGCTAGCCCTCTGTTCTGAGTTAGTTAAGGTTAACTCATTTTTCACTTCTGAGTTCTATCTTATTCACCAAGATTGATATAGTAATTACCACCGTTCCCTCCAACTTTGCATTTTGTGCTTAGAACCCCTTCTAGCAGTGGCTTTCAGTGTTTTCCTGCTTTGAGCCTGTGCCTCTCTCCATAATGATCCTTTCCTCTGCAGGGGGTCCCATATCCAAGGCTGGGACACGCTGTCTCATGGAGATGCAACTATAAGCATTCCATGCTTATAGAATCCTCTTCATTTTCATATCAAACTTTTAAACCTTAGTCATCCAAACCCTCCTTTTTGGTCATTACTCCCAAGATTTTGAGTTTATGGCTATGCTGCCACATAATTTCAAACTACAAACTTAGGTTGACGGAAGCCCCGTGTTATGTCAACTTAATTACTCCAGCCCCGCATGAGGCGTAGCGCTTAATTCGATGTTGATGAGTGGACAGAGAGAGAGTGTAGACACAATGTTGTGTGAGTTGCCTGAACTGGCCTCCAGGACGTGTCCCACAATGCTCTGCTACGACTGCTCTGGTGATCATTGTCAACTCCCCTGCACAGCAGCCAGGAACACACTAAACAAGCTCCAGGATATTTGAATTCCCATTTCCTGTTTGATCGGCGTAAAGAGCTCGGCAGCCCAGCTGGTCATGGCGACCCAACCCACTCCTGCCTGGCGTACACAGAGCGCTGAATCTTATTGGCCTGTGCAGGTACAGTTCCGATCCAGCCGTAGAAACGTAACATCTGTGAAACGATCACACAGGGCACGGGGGAGAGGGGCTACACAGGGACATGAGCAGTGCTGCAGGAAAAAGTCAAAGAACTTCGGCAGGCGTACCAGAAGATGAGAGATGGACAGTTGTTCTAGTTCAGCGCCACAACATGCCGCTTCCACAATGAGCTGCATGCAATTCTCAGCAGCCACCCCGAAGGCAGCTTGGATACCCCCCAGGAGTCTGAGTCCAGGCCCTCTCAACAAGGAGGTTATTTTGGATGAGGAAGAGGAGGAGAATGGAAGACAGGAGAATGAAGGATCCATTCTCCTTGAGAACGAGGAGCTATTTCTAACCTCGGAGCAGTCCAGCCCATTGCAGGAGAGATAGGGGCACAGCGTGATGCCATGGAAGGCAGTTCAGGTGAATGGGCTATTCCAATCAAACTGCAGGGGTTACATGCTCTTATGTTTAACATGGAAAAAAAAAGTGAGGTGCAGTCGATATCTGCTTCTCAGTGGTCACGCCAGTTACACACTCGAAAAAGACTGTTTAGATGCACAGGGATGGCCCAGAAATCCCCCATGGAGATCTCCAAGAAGCTTGCATGGAGTTATTCTACAATCCTTTACTAAATGTTTCTGGGGAGGGCTGCCTTATTTATTCCACCACACTATGACACTTTCCCATGCCATTCCAGTATTAACTCTGCGGGCATCATTGTGGTATACAGCACAGCAGCCTAAGGACCAGATCTGTATCCAAATGCTTGCGGCATCTATTCCCTTGCTGCCTCTGTTACCCACAGGAGACTGGCATCACATAGGGTCACCTAGGGGAGACAGTGGAAGTTTCCATACCACAAATAATAGAGCCTGTGATCTATGACCCAGGGTGATTTCCGGTCCCTCAGCCACGGTTTCCTGAACATGCTAGTGGTTTGGGTGACAGGGATCAGTGTGGACCACAGAATCTGCAAACCCAGGGTAACTACGACTGGCAGCATTAAGGGAAAAGGGGGTCAAGGAAAAATTCCTTTGTTCTCTCTTGGCTGCAACCACCCCACCCCCAGGGCTGCCTTGGACAGAGACTGCACCTTGGGAAGCTTAATGCTGGTCCCCGGACACCAATCACCGTCCACGTTGCTAAGGGGAGAGGGCATTGGCCAGCTGCCCACCTGTGCCTCTGATGAGGGTTGCCCACAAGTTGCAGCACAAGGCCCATTGCCCATGCTGCTGGGCCGTACTCACGATGGCTGGAACAGCAAACCGGTTCATTGAATAGCTAAAGATATGGATAATGCTCTTGCTTGCATTTGAGTGTAATAAGGGAGTGAATTTTAAAACAGCAACTTTGAACTAGACCCAGTGTATGTACTGATAATGGCTGCTTTATACTTTGCACGCCTTACAGTGGAAAGCTTAGCCTTCAGTACTTCCCTTCACACTGGCAGAGAGGATTTTTCAGATTAGAAGAAGGAAAAAAGAACACATGACGACATGTTCAACTGGATAACGAATGCATTGGGGACAGCTGACACAGAGCTAAGAGCGTGGAAGAATTCATTGTCTGAAAACCGGACATAGACATGGAAAGCATTGTGGGAGCATGAGCGCTCCATGCAGGATGAGATGCTGCGGATTATCAAGGACCAAGCAGACGGGTTGAGGTGTCTGGCTGAGCTTCAAGAAAAGCAGCTTGAGACTAGCTTCTCTCTGCAGAACAGCGTGCAAGCATTGCCCTGTTCCCAATCCCCATATGTTCCAGGAGGCCAGGGGGGCGGGAGGGAAGGTGCCGTATCCATTTCACTGGGGGCGGATACCAAGTACCACCAGCAGTATCACTTAACGCTGGGGAAGAGTACTAAGAACAAATGCGGCCATTCCAAGACCTCTGATGGACAAGACTTCTGTGCTTTCACAGATAAGCTGACTTGGTTTCTCCTCTCCCAATTTTATCACACCATTTGCCCAAGGTTTTAAATTATTTTTCTGATCTTTTGGTATCTTTGTTTGTGAAAATAAAAGTAAATGTTTGGAGAATGAAATACTCTATTTATTCCAAGCATGGCAGTTCAAAGGGGAGGTGCAGGGAAATTGATGCACCGGAGGGATGGTATGGGAAGGCCCCATGCAGATTAGTAGCATATGATATTGTAGCTCATTACTGAAACAGAAAAGCCTCCTGGACACTCAGAGGTCCTCACTGAACTCTTCTTATTGCCCTGGTATCTAGGTGCTCAAAATTAGCTGCCAGCCTATCTGCCTCCATGTCCCACCCTTCAGAAACTTCTCTCCCTTTGCCTCACAGCTATTATGGAGCACACAGCAGGCAAGGATAAACAATGGGTATATTGCTTTCACTAAGGTCTAACCTAGTGAGCAAACTGTACCAGCAACCCATTAAACATCCAAAGGTTCCTTCCACCACCATTCTGCATTTGCTCAACCTATTGTTGAGCTGCTCCTTACTGCTCTCCAGGGGGCCAGTATATGACTTCATAAGCCATGAAAGCAAGGAGTAGGCTGGGTCTCCTAGGATCACTATTGGCATTTCAACATCTTCCGTGGTTATTTTGAAATCTGGAAAGAAAGTCCCTGCTTGCGGCTTTTTGAAGAGACCTGTGTTCCTAAAGACGTGTGCATCATGCAACTTTCCTGACCACCCTCAGTGATATCAGTGAAGCCGCCCCTGTGACCCACCAGTGCCTGCAACACCACTGAAAAGTATCCAAGATAGGGATGCGTGCGCCATCTATTGCCCCCTGCAGTTAAGGAACCCCATTGCGGCAAAACCATCCACTATGTCTTGCACATTGCCCAGAGTTGCTACCCTTCTTAGCAGAAGTTGATTAATGGTCCTGGACACTTGGATCACAGCAATCCCCAGGGTGGATTTCCCAACTTTAAATTGGTTTCCTACTGACCAGTAACAGTCTAGCGTTGCAAGTTCCACAAAGCAATTACCACTCACTTCTCCACTGTCAGAGCAGATCTCATTTTAGTGTTGCTGTGAGTTAGGGCTGGGGAAAGCTCTGCAAAGTTCCTGGAAAGTGGCCTTCTGCATTAAAAAGTTCTGCTCATCATTCCATAGCTGCATAATGAAGAGATCCCACCAGTCAGTGCTTGTTTCCCAGGATCAGAAACAGCACTCCACCGTGTTCAGCTGCTGCACAACTGTCAGCAGCCACTGGGAACAGTTTCATTCTATGGCTTGCAGCACAGCTGCTTGAATGACATTACAGTGCTCCATGCAGCAGCTCCTGTCTTGCCTCTGCAAATACTGAAGGATAAGGCACAGACCGTTTGTGATTCTCACAACAAGAGTGCAGAGTTTAGCCAGGTCCATGCTTCTCAGGATATGGCGTATGCATGGTTAAGCCAGGCGTTCGAAAAAAGGTGCAAAAAAGTATGGGTTGTTTGCCATTGATATCAGGGTAGAGAGGGAGGAAACTGTATAATGAGAGGTTGAAGCCAGGTTCCCGTTTCATCCTGCGACAATGTTTTGGTCCCATAAGGCATTGCAAGCCCTTCCCAAAACCCCCTGCTGCTAGTTGTACTGTGGAATAGCTACCATGCAGCACTACTCTTTGCACTGATTCAAGCTCTGTTAGTAAGGACACACTCCACTGACACAATGAGCATCGTATGGACATGCCCGATCAAATTAATTACGGCAGCATCTGGATGTCGACTGACATTAAGTCAACTTAACTTTGTAGTGTAGACATGCCCTGTGCTTTCAATTGCTGCATTATTTTGAACTATTTAAGTTGTTTCTGGTTGTATTAAATAGTTCTAGGAATCAGACTGGAAACCAATTAATGGAGGTACTTGTCAAAGTCCTGGCCAGCACTGCAGCCCCGTCCACCATTGAACACAAAGACCAAGTGATTGTTGTCACCCAGTGCCAATTAATTAGGACTCTTCCCACAACAGACCATTTAATTCTGCATCCCCCATCAATAGACTCTCCACATACAAGATACATGACCCCCTACAAAACATACAGATCACCCACATTAGATAGATTCCACACACACTAGACTGCCGCCCTGTCCACTCCCTCCCTCCCACTGGATATGCCTGACTCCAGCTAATTTTTCAGGTTTCCCTACTGCATATCTGACCTGTATCTGCAACTTTTAAAACAAAATCTTTGGCAAAAATTATTTTAATACAAAGCAAGTAATGCAAGAGTAAGTGCACCCAGCTTCTTGACCGAATGATTCTGACTACAGTTTAAAAGGGAAAAGAAATCTGTTTATTGACATGAAAAAGCTATTGGGGGGTCTTCTTTTTTTTTCGTAAGGCCTGGTCTACACTTAAAGATTAGCTCAACCTAGCTACTTCTCTCAAGGCTGTGGAAAAAATTTGTACTTCAAGTGCTGTAGTTAGATTAACCTAACCCCCCAGCATAGACGCAGCTAGGTTGACAGAATAATTATTCCATTAACCTAGCTACCACCTCTTGGAGAGGTGGATTAACTACATCAATGGAAACCCCTTCACTGATGTAGAAAGCATAAGCAATACAGTGCCACAGTAGCACTTGTAGTGTGGGCATAGTTCAAGATTAATAAATTACGAATGCTGAATAGCCTTTATATATACCTAGACAGAGGCTCTGGGTGCCACATTCCAGTTTAAAATGAGTCTCATAGATTCAGACTTTAAGGTCAGAAGGGACCATCCTGATCATCTAATCTGATCTCATGCACATCACAGGCCACAGAACCTCACCCACTCACTCCTGAAATAGACCCCTAACTTCTGGCTGAGTTACTGAAGTCCTCAAATCATGGTTTAAAGACTTCAAGTTACAGAGAATTCACCATTCACACCAGTTTAAACCTGCAAGTGACCCATGCTGCAGAGGAAGAAAAAAAAACCCAGGGTCTCTGCCAATCTGACCTAGGGAGGGGATTTCCTTCCCAACCCCAAATACAGCAATCAGTTAGACTATGAGCATGTGGGCAAGACGCACCAGGCAGATACCTGTGAAAGAATTCTCTGTAGTAACTAAGAGCCCTCCTCGTCTAGTGCCCCATCTCTGGCTGTTGGAGATTTTTTACTACTGGCAGTCGTCAATCAGCCACATGCCATTGTAGGAAGTCTCATCATACCATTCCCTCCATAAACTTACCAAGCTCAGTCTTGAAGCCAGCTAGGTTTCTTGCCCCCACTGCTCCTCTTGGAAGGCTATTCAAGAACATCACTCCTCCGAGGTTAGAAACCTTCGCTTAATTTCGAGCCTACATTTGTTGATGGCCAGTTTATATTTGTTCTTGTGTCCACATTGGCGCTCAATTTAAAAAAATCCTCTCCCTCCCTGGTATTTATCCCTCTGAGGTATTTACAGAGAGCAATCATCTCTCTCCTCAGCCTTCTTTTGGTTAGGCTAAACAAGTCAAGCTCTTTGAGTCTCCTCTCATAAGGCAGGTTAGGTTTTCCATTCCTCGAATCACTCTAGTAGCCCTTCTTTACACCTGTTGCAGTATGAATTCATCTTTCTTAAACATGGGAGACCAGAACTACACTCAGTATTCCAGATGACATTTCACCAGCGCCTTATATAATGGCACTAACACTTCCCTGTCTCTACTGGAAATACCTCTCCCTGATGCATCCTAGGACTACATTAGCCTTTTTCAGGGCCATATCACATTAACAGCTCATAGTCATCCTGTTACTATGTCAACCAGTACACCCAGGTCTTTCTTCTCCTCTGTCGCTTCCAACTGACAAGTCCCCAGCTTATAGCAAAAATTCTTCCTGTTAGTGTCTAAATGCATGATCTTGCACTTTGCACTATTAAATTTCATCCCATTTCTATTACTACAGTTTACAAGGTCATCCAGATCTTCTTGTATGATATTCTGGTCCTCCTCCATATTGACAATACCTTCCAACTTTGTGTCATCTGCAAATTTTATTAGTGCACTCCCACTTTTTGTGCCAAGGTCAGTAATAAAAATGTTAAATAAGATTGGCTCCAAGACCAATCCCTGAGGAACTCCACTAGTAACCTCTCTCCAGCCTGACCATTCATCTTTCAGCATGACTCGTTGTAATCACCCCTTTAATCAGTTCTTTAGCTTTAGTTCTTTAATTTAGTTCTTTCCATTCTCATATTAATCCCCAGCTGCTCCAATTTAACTAACAATTTCTTATGTGGAACTGTATCAAATGCCTTACTGAAATTCAGGAAGACTAGATCTACTGCATTTCCTTTGTTTAAAAAAAATTAGTTATCTTGAAGATCAGGTTGGTCTGATGTGATCTACTTTTTGTAAAAACATGTTGTACTTTATCCCAATTACCATTCATATCTCTGTCCTTAATTACTTTGTCTTTCAAATTTGTTCTAAGACTTCGCATACAATTGAGGTCAAAACAACAGGCCTGTAGTTTCCCAAATCACTCCTCCCTGCCCCGCACCTTTTTAAAAATAGGAATTATATTAGCAATTCTCCAGTCAGAGGGTACAACCCCCGAGTTTATAAATTGATTAAAAATCCTTGATATTGCCCTTGCAATTTCATCTACCAATTCCTTTAATAAGTCTTCATGAATCAGTTACAAACTCACTGAAAAATACTTAACAGGCAGAGTAGCACGAACAACACTGCCCTAATCCTGCCAACTTGTTTGTTGCACTACCTTCAAAACTGTCACAATGCAGTCAAAGAACTGTAGAGATTAATGCCAGTATTTTCAAACCCGCAGGCCTTAAATTAGACCACTTATTAGAAATGCCCTGATTTTTCACGTTTGGAAGAAAAATAAAAAACAAAAACAGGCCACTTTTGCATAAGTGTTTAACTATGGAATTAAGGGCCTAACTTTAGGACTGCAGGCTTGAAAATACTAGCCTAAGCCATTAGCGGATTCTGTCCCTGGATTGACTGAGCAACTTTACTTGATGAAAAAACTGTTTTGGTCAAAGAGGAACTCACAAGGTTACAATTAAATATTTGTCTATGACTGTTTGCAATTTCAACAGTAAACAACAATACCAACAGTCAAGAAATTTAATTTTTATTTTTATTTTGGGGGTGGGAAAAGCACAATTAAATTATTACTGTGAAATTTTAATGAACTCTTCAGACATATGGTATCAGTTCAAATGCCAGCACGGATCTATTCAAATTTTCAATGATCAGAGTCAACAGGTAAACATTCCTTCTTTAAGAAGGATACAGTCAGCTTGCAATAATCTAGTCAACTTCAAAAGGTGCTTTTCAGGTAGTAAGTACTACTTGCCCTCTTCCCCTTTCCAGTTTTGGGCATCACTATCTCATTTCCATTTAATGTTTTTCTTATCTACTGAGGTGTGAAAAACCCACAAAAAGGGGAAAATGACTGACTGCACACAAAGTGCAGACATATACACAAAGCAAGTACAATGAAAAAAATTGAAAGAAATAACTATTTTCCTCCAATCTCTCTCAACTATAGTCATTTTAGATGTTACTTGTAGTCAGAAGTTGATAATATCCTTATAAATGATGCTATTACTAATGCAATCTATGTCCCTGGCACCAGGCTAATAAATAAGTTAATTATACCATCTAGCTGGGAGTTCTCATAGAACCCTCTATTTAAACATGAAAAAAGACAAGAATGTCTATTCGGGGTTCAGTAAAGAATCCATCCCACCCCCAGTATGCTAATTCAGTTTCTGAGTTATACATTCATAATAGAATATGTGAAAGGCAACTGCTGGATTTGGAATACTAAAATCCTAAATTAATGTCAATTCTGATTAACATATCATTATAAAAGAAACCTGGACAAAAATATTTCTTGAAACCATCAGCTACCCTCATCATTAGAACAATATTCTAGTGTCTCTGATTTTGCATTTATATATACAGTCACATTCGAGACACCTCTTAAGTACATATACTAATGAATTGCATTTTTCATTCTTAAACACTTTTTGCACTTTAAAGTAACTTGATAGAAACTGACAAGATTTCACCAACAAGAGTGGGACAGTTATCCACTCTGTCAGATTCAGGACTAAATGTTTCTTGTCAAGAAGAATATTTGGTTCAACTGATATTATAGTAGGTCACCACAGTACCTTGTCTACATGGAAAATTAAATCCAGTTCACAGACATTTTCAAAACATTTGTCTAGTGTTTCCACGAATACCTGTGGAAGATAAAAAAAAAAAAAAAAAAAGACAAAGGTTCAGGAAAAACTCAATCATTCCAGATTTATTAACTTCAAACATGGTACATATGGAAAACAGAAATCATGTAGATTTTACAAAGCTTAATGTATCTGAAAAACGTATGTGGTTAACACTATTATTAGGCTCCTGTAATGCAGGAAGGCCCCAGGTAAACGGATGTGTAAAAGGGAGACAGCTTTTAATGCAACTCTGCAACGTGGTCAAGAGATTACATACATACAAAAGAAGTTAAAGAATAAAGTCACACATTGAAAGAACACTTCAAGAATACCTATACTGAAATTTTATGCTGTTGTAATCTGAACCTTTTCTTCTAATTTAATTGGGATGCCAACTATCTAGTAAAAATGAGTTTCAGCTGTTTATTTTTACCGATTAATTTATTATTTATATTCCAGTAGCCCAAGGGCCCCAATTCTCTTGCCAATTTCTTCCAAGAGAAAAATTGCTACAATGTGACATGACCTTCCCACTTCCCTTGGCTTGCCTTCTCTTCCCCTCCTACAACTCTCTCTCCTGCTTCTTTCCCCATGACAAATTTCTCTTGTACTCTCTTTTATCCACTCCATTTGCCCCAGTGACCCCATCTCATCTCTTGATCTCATTCCCTCCCTTATTCTTCTCCTTCATTTCCTTTATCCTCTGGCTGCTCCCCACCACCTCCCACAATACAAATGTGATTTAGTCTCTCCCATCCTAAATAAAACCCACCTTTGACCCCACTAGCCTCTTCAACTACTGCTGTGTCCCTTCTCCCATTCAACTCTAAGATCACTACATGTGCTGTCTACAACTACAGACACTACAACTACTGTCTGAAATTCCATTCCTCCAGTTCCATCATAGATTGGCACCAACCCCAACACTCCACTGAAATGGCTCTTGCCAAAGACCTAGTTCTCCATCCTCAATCTGTCACCCACCTTCTACACAACCAACTTGCTCTCCTTGAAATGCTGTCTTCCTGTGCCTTATATCACTCTCCCCTCACTTAGTTCTTCTAATTGATCCGTCAGCTCCTCATTCCCTTTCCATCTTTCTGTGAGGGTTCACAAGAATCTATCCTTGCTCCTCTTCTGTTCTCCCTTTGCACCTGATCTCTGGATAATTTAATTTGCAAACATAAACTGAATTACCACCTCTATGCTCAGAACTCATAGACCAATTCCTTTGCTCCAGCCCTGTCTCCTTCTGTCCAAACTAAAATCTCAGCCTGTCTCTCTGACATCTCCTTATGGATGTCTAGCTGCCAACCCAAACTCAACATAGCTACAGTGGATCTTTAATTTTCCCTCTTCCTCCCCATGCCCTTCTCATTACCTTCTTTCTCAATCACTGTGGACAATACCACTATCATCACAGGCACTCAGGCTACTTAACCTGGTGTGATCCTGAACTTGAATCTCTCTTTATGTCTAAGTCTTGCAGATTTTTTCTGCATAACATTTTAAAATACAGACTCTCCTCTCCATCCACATAAGTAAAATTTTCGTCTAGGCTCTTGTTATACCATGTCACAATTATTGCAACATGCTTTTTTCTGGCCTTACAAATGCAATCTAGCCCAACTCATATCCATTCAACATGTTGCTGAATGGATCATTTTCCTAGCCCATTGCTTAGACCATGTTATACCTCTCTTTACATCCAACCACTAGCTCCCCCTTCTTTATCGCAACCAACATATGCTGCTTGTATTGACTTTCAATGTCCTTCACAGCCTGTCACTCATTTACTACTGAGCTGTTGACACCTGTGTCCAAACATTCCATGTCTATTTCCACTGCCTACTTCTGAAATTTTCAAACACCCTATGCTTTCTCTCATGCTGCTCCTCATGCTTGAGAAGTGCTTCCCATAAATATCTGCAAGGCTGCCTCATTACCCTCTTTCAAATCCCTCCTTTGCTGTGATGCCTACAAAAACAAAAAAACTGGATAACAATTAGCATGCCAGTGTGCTGAAACCACTCTCTATCATGCTGACGAATATCGTCCCACTGTTTCCTTGAACTCCACCATCTGTGCACCCATTTGTTGCCTCTGTCTTAGACTGTAAGCCAGAGATGTCTTTTTGTTCTGTATATGTTCTACACCTAGCACAATGGGATTGTGGTCCATGACTAGGATTCCTAGGCTCTACAGTAATACAATAAATAATGCTGCATTAACCTGCACATGCAAAAATCAGGCTTGTGCCTTTCATGCTTTTTTTAAAAAAAAGCCAAATCAGTTATTAAGCGCTTGCTTTACATACAATACAAAGGTTGCATTCTTTTATGATTTGAAGTCTTCCTTCTTATTCTCAGAGGCCTGTTATTACTGTGCAAGCCACCCATGCCTTTCTGATTTGGGAGAGGGAACCAGGAGCATGACTCCCCAGCGCTTAGTACATCACACCACATACAATTTCAATTTTGAGTTTACAAACAACCACAAGGAGCCCAGCCCAATAAGGCAATCTTCCATAACCATAATGTCCATAACCAATGTTCCTGCTCAGCCAGAGAGGGGAATGGGTGGGGGATTTTCAGAAGTTCCAATCCTAGCCCATTGAAATCAATGGGAATTTTACCTCTGACTTCGATGGGAGTGGAGTCAGGCAAATGCTAAGTGGGATTTTCAAAAAAGCCTTTCACTCATAACACGTTACTATTAATTTCCATTTGAAAATCAAAAACAATTCTCTCTCCAGTGCATTACACAAGTATAATTCTTTAACACCGTTACTGAATTTAAGCATAAAATACTGGGATTAACTCCACAAAGAGGAGTTTATGACCGGGCATTGAATGGGCAGTTCAGTGCCAAAGACGACAATTCACAAAAGCCAGAAAGGTGAGCAGGGAGCTACCTAAGCTACCCAGTAGAACATGCTGAAGCAGGACAGGCTCAGGCCACTCTTCTCAAAAGCAGTTAGGCACTTACCTTCAGAGAGCCTCTCAGCTGTGAAACCTCCTGGAACAGTGGAGGCAAGGGGGAGACAGACTGACTCTATAGTCCAGTGGTTAGGGCACTCACGTAGGATATGGAATCTGGCTCAAATCCCTTCTCAGTTAAATTATTATTTACACAAAAGTGGAACAGCTTCAACAGGAGAGATGCTCTACAATATCCAACAGCCTGGTGGTTAGGGTACTCACTTGGGAGGTAAAGCCCAGGGTTCAAGTCCCTGCTCTAAATCAGGCAGAGTGAAGGTTCAAACCTGAGACTCTCCCACATCCCAAGTGAGAGCTCTAACTACTGGGATGTTGGGTACAATGGATACACACAAACTCCCAACGACCCAGTCACCAGCAATTTTTTATGCAAGGCCTGATCCAGTAAGCATGCTCAGATCAGGCCCCATAGGAAGGATAGGTAGGGGAATGCCTAATTTGAAAATGCCGTCAGTGCTTAGACGTGCACTAGGGTGCTGAGCAACTCAGGGCACCAGGACCGTGCATGCCCACCAGTGAAAACTTAGCTGCCTAATGAATTTAGGCAGCCACAGGATTAGATGGCAGTGAGCCCGGGTTCTGAGGCTCTCAGTGGCACCTAACTGTTGGATTTAGGTGCCTATGCCCCTTTGTGGATCTAGACCTCTGTTATTTCTTAAACAGGTTCAACACAAGAGTTACTAGGACAATTAACCTTACAAATAAATATCTTAAATGTTATTGAATAGGAACCCCGACTAGGTGCCTCTTTTCTTCACGCTTAAAAAAGTACTCATTTTCTTCATATTAGTTAATTATTAAGACCCCAAACATCTTCTAAAAACAGGGAAAGTTTACAAATGATTAGTTCATATGTTAAATTGCTTAAATGATGTTTACAATGTGGCTCAGTGAAGCCAACTGGCTGCCCGAGGGAAATTCTCTTAAACTTCTGAGTGCCTCCAGAGGAATGTATGTATATAAGGATAGTTTTGTCTAGCATTTAGCCACAGGGAGAAAATAAAAATAAGTGTATCATCTATCTAGAGGAATAATTATCCTGTGCTATTTATGTTTAGATGTTGGGGAAAGAAAAAAACCGCAAAGCTTTCCAAAGCACAGAAAACAAATGGTTGTGCAAAGAGATTTATAAATTCTGACCTTAAGAAAATGATTTAGTACCTTGAAAAATGTTCCTTTATACAAAATAATATTTTAAAATAAGGCATAAGAAGAGAAATGTCCTCAGTAGCAATTTTTATGTTCATAGACAGGTAACACAGGGGAATAGGAAACGAGCAACTGAACAATTTCACTTTTAAATTGTCCCAACAGCTAGGACCTTTCCTCCGTTCACACAATAGCCCTTGATTCATAACATCAGTATCTGCCCTTAAAAAATAATAGACTTTTAATTAATGCAAATATCGAGGTTGTATGATTAATTACCTAAGAAAATACATGGAAGTTTTGGAAGATAACCATTGAAGCCCAAAGACCTGTCTACACAGCATGATCATTAAGCACTAAACACACTGGTCATTTAAAAGAAAACTATTAGTTTTGCAGAGCCCCGCAGCTGGAGTTTTTAAGAAGATAGATTTCTATTAATACGTTTTTGAAATTTCGCAGTATTCTATTTGTGACACTGGCAGGGTAGAAGCCCAGTATTGGACTGTAGATAAGTTTACAACCTTTTATGTCATCCTGATTTGAAAAAGTATTACTCTAGAATACAAGTTATAATAAGGGAGGTTAATTAAAATTAACCTCTCTTTAAAGTCTCAGAAGAACTGCGTCAGTGGATAAAATACAAGCCAACATGCTTACAACACAACATTTACTGTAGAGTCAAACACCTGCACCAAGAGAAAAGCACACCGAGATCTCAAACGCAGCAGTAACTGTTCTGGATGTGGTAGCACTTATGGGCCATAAGATTCAGGGGCTCCTTAAGACAAAAACTACAGGCCACATGCACTACAAAGATGCTGCTGCAGCCGAGACGAACTACAGAGCATTAAATAAATCACGAAACTGACATCCAAGGAACTGCTGGCTCTCTACTGACTTTCACAAAGGAACGTCATAAAAAGGTTGAGAAATAATGCAGGAACAATCTGAGTCACAGAACTGAGAATGAAAAATGAATTCTGACGGCAAATACATCTCAGGCCAAGACCTGGTGACTTAAGATGTAAAAATAAGTGTGTTCCATAACTAATTATGGAACCAAAATGAATTCCTAGCACCCCCTTATGCTTTACTTTTAGAATTACATAAACTGTTTTTTTTTAATACAGTTTTAATGTAAGTTTTACTCAAATATTAATAAACACAAATACATACACTGGTAAAGTAAAGCATAAGCAATCAAAACATCAGCTCGTTGTTCTTATTTGTCTTACCACACCACACAGAGTCCATCAGGACCCACTTCACTTAGCAACATACCAACACAGTCCTTGCCCTGGAGAGCTTCCATGCTACACAGACAAAAAGTGGGAGAAAATGGATACCACACAAAAGCAGGAGACTGAGAACTGAGGAACAGAATGATTAAATGACTTGCCCAAGATCACGCAGGAAGGCTGGCAGAGAAGGGAACTGAACTCAGATCTCTGAAGTCCAGCATTTTAGCCACAAGGCCAGACCATCCTTTCTCCTCTTGCATTAAGTACTCACATTCTATTACAGCATTAACAACTGAAAAAAACCATAACTAATCAAATGTATCTTAAACAGCAACACCATCAAACAATAACAAACCTATAAGAAATATTATGGAATGTCTACTTCAAATCTAAAGAATCCTGTTTGTATTCACTGTCAATAGACCCATTTTAGGTTTTAACTCAACCAGGTTTTGGGGTGCCATCAGATTTAGAGCACGCTAGCAAACCCCAAGAGAGATGAATCCAGTCTGCCTGTGAAAGTGCTTTTATTGCAGTGCAAGCTGTAATGTCATAATTCAAACAAATGGCTCAAGGCAATCTCTGATACGCATGGGATACTCATCCACACATTTAATACCTAGATGGTTGGACATTAGTAGTTATAGCAGTAAATAAATCCAAATCACAGGGCTACCTTTGAATGAAACTGCAAGCTTTATCTAGTGCTGAGTATAACAATCCACCTTCCTAATGGAGCTGGTCATAATGAACAAATTACACTTATCCTATATAAACTACACTGACTGCCCCTCTGCTTCTAGGTGCAATCTGAACTATCTATTTTACTCTGTAAAGATAACATATCCCCCTTAGTTGTCTCTTTTGCAAGCTAAAAAGTCCCAGCCTTATTAATCTTTCCTCTCCATACCCCTAATCATTTTTGTTGCCCTTTTCTGTACCTTTTCCAATTCCAATATATCTTTTTTTGAGATGGGGCAACAAGATCTGCATGCAGTATTCAAGATGTGGGCGTACCATGGATTTATAGAGAGGCAATATATTTTCTGTCCTATTATTTACACCTTTCCTAATGAGTCCTAACATTGTTTGCTTTTTTGACAGCCGCTGCACATTGAGTGAATGTTTTCAGAGAACTATCCACAATGATTCCAAGATCTCTTTGAGTGGTAACAGCTATTTTAGAGCCTATCATTTTATACGTACAGTTGCGATTGTGTTTTCCAACGTGCATTAATTTGCATTTATCATCACTGAATTTCATCTGCCATTTTGTTGCCCAGTCACCCAGTTTTGTGAGATCCCTTTGTAACTTTTCGCAGTCTGCTTTGGACTTAACTACTGAATCTTGAGTAGTTTTGTATCATCTGCAAATTTTGCCACATCACTGTTTATTCTTTTTTCCAGACCAATTATCACTACATTGAACAGTACTGGCCCCAGTACAGAGTCCTGGGTGACACCATTATTTCTCTCTCTCCATTCTGAAAACTGACCATTTTATTTCTTTGTTTCTTATCTTTTAACCAGTTACTGATCCAGAAGAGGACCTCCCCTCTTATCCCATGACTGCTTACTTTGCTTGAGGGCCTTTGGTGAAGGAACTTGTCAAGGCTTTCTTAAAATCTAAGTGTACTATATCCACTGGTTCATCCATGTCCACATACTGGTTGACCCCCCTCAAAGAATTCTAGTAGATTGGGGAGGCAATTTCCCTTTACAAAAACCATGTTGACTCTTCCCCAACAAATCATGTTCCTCTATGTGTCTGATAATTTGGTTCTTTACTATAGTTTCAATCAATTTGCCTGGTACTGAAGTTAGGCTTACTGGTCTGTAATTCCTTGGATTGCCTCTGGAGCCTTTTTAAAAAATTGGCATCACCTTTGCTATCCTCCAGTCAGCTGGTACAGAAGCTGACTTAAATGATAGGTCACATACTACAGATACTGGTTCTGTAATTTCACATTTGAATTCCTTCAGAACTCTTGGGAGGATACCATCTGATCCTGGTGATTTATTACTGTTTAATTTATCAATTTGTTCCAAAACATCCTCTAATGACACCTCAATATGGGACAGTTCCTCAGATCTGACACCTAAAAAGAACAGCTCAGGTGTGGGAATCTCCCTCACATCCTCAGCTGTGAAGACCAATGGAGAAAGTAAAGGAATTCATTGCACAGTGTCCTTATTTTCCTTGAGTGCTCCTTTAGCATCTTGATCAACCAGTGGCCCCAATGGTTGTTTAGCAGCATCCTGCTTCTCATGTAATTAAAAAAAATATTGCTGTTACTTTTTGAATCTTTGGCTAGCTGTTCTTCAAATTCTTTTTTGGCCTTCCTAATTATATTTTTACACTTCACTTGCCAGAGTTTATGCTCCTTTTTTATTTTCCTCAGTAGGATTTAATGTCCACTTTTTTAAGAATGCCTTTTTGCCTCTAACTGCTTCTTTTACTTTGTTGTTCAGCCAGGGTGGCACTTTTTTGGTCCTTTTACTATGTTTTTTCAATTTGGGGTATACATTTAAACTGAGCCTCTGTTATGGTGTCTTTAAAAAGTTTCCATGCAGCTTGCACGGATTTCCTTTCTGACACTATACCTTCTAATTTCTTTTTACCTAACTTCGTCATTTTTGTGCAGTCCTCCTTTCTGAAATTAAATATCCCTGTGGTGAGCTGCATTGGTGTCCCCTCTCCCCCTCAGGGATGTTACATTTTATTATGTTATGGTCACTATTATCAAGTGGTTCAGATATATTCACCTCTTGGATCAGATCACGTGCTCCACTCAGGACTAAATCAAGAACTGCTTCTCATCGTGTGAGTTCCAGGACTAGCTGCTCTAAGAAGCACTCATTTAACATGCCAAACTTTATCTCTGCACCCCATGCTGAAGTGACATGTATCCAGTCAATATGGGAATAGTTGAAATCCCCCATGATTGAGTTTTTTATTTTTATCACTTCTAATATCCCTGAGCATTTCACAGCCACTATCATCATCATCAGATCGTCGGTCGCATATCCTTACTGCTATATTCTTGTTATTCAAGCATGGAATTACTATCCATAGAGATTCTATGGTAGTTTGGTTCATTTCAGATTTTTACTTCATTTGACTCTACACTTTAACATACAGTGCTGCTCCCCAACCAGTATGGCATATTCTGTCCTTCCAATACATCTTCTACCTGGTATTACTGTATCCCATTGATTATCCTCATTCCACCAAGTTTATGTGATGCCTATTATATCAATAGCCTTATTTAATACGAGGCACTCAAATTCACTCATTTTAATATTTAGACTTCTAGCATTTGTATAAAGCCCTGTACGGTTTGGGAGGTGGATACTTTGGGGACCATACCACTCCCTGTGCACTATTAAAAACAACTCAAGTCAGTTGAGATGCTTCTGCTGATAGTCTTTTTGATCTCATGCTCCTTGGGCCAGGGTCCATCTCTTCTTATATTTGTGCCAGGTGCTGCACAACAGGACTTGGGTCCTGACATCTGGCTACTACAGCACTAGAAGCGTAACAGTTGTCGACAATCTCTTTTGAGAATCTGCAGCCTCCAGTATGTAACAAGGAGTCAGACTGTGGAAATCACTCCCTCCAGGGGTCAGCCAAAGCACAAAACCATTAGCATTCAGGCAAATCTGTCAAATGGACTTCACTACTGTTGAGTGCGAAATTGTTTTTGTTTGTTAACATTTTCAATTACATCAACCAGAAGGAAGCTTTTTGGATTTCTGCCCTCTCAGTTTCTGCCCAGCTCTAATCTAAAGTAAAAGGGCTGACTTTGTACTAGATCTGGTTGAGAATTTTTCAATTAAACATTTTAATTGAAAAATTACTATTTGTTGAAATCAAATCTGTTTGTGGGAAAGGGTTGGTTCTGATGAACATTCTGTGTCAAAAAAAAGTTTGAAAGAAGTTTTAAATTATAGATGTGTCCCTTTCTTGACTTTTTTTAAACAAAAAATAATTTCAGTTGAAAATTTAAGTTAGTTTACAGTAAAGTAAAATAAATTTAAAGGAAAAATGTAAGTGAAATATTTTGATGTTCTCAAAATGTGTCAATTAACCCAATCTGAACTTTCCCCAGATTTCTGGTTTGTGAAAATTTGAGAATGACTTTCTGTTCTAGTTCAGTGCAGGAAAATGTTCTGAAATCTCAAAAGTTCTTTGAGACCTGGAAAACTATTTCCCATCCAGTTCTACTTGGTATCTCACACGCTCGTTTTAATTCACACTAGGCTTTCTGGACCCCAGATTTGTTAAAAATTACAGTAATCTGTTGCTCCAGGACCTCTAAGATTAATGTGCCTCTAGCGAGTGCAATACTTGCATGAGATTTACCTCGCTCAGCGTGGATGCATCTGTGGATGTAACTACTTAAGGCTAAGAAATTAAGCCCATCTTTCAAACCACACTGCATTATGCCTCCCATAAAACTGTCCAATTGCACAAATGCAATTTGCAAAGCTCTGTATAGCTTTAAACCATTGAGATCTCAGAAATCATTGTGGCTACTTCATGGAGAAGTGAGCCTTAGAAGCCATAAGTACAGATAAGGGGTAAAATGTTCGTAAAGGCAATAGTGATTTAGGAGCGTAAGTCTCATTGAAAGTCAAAGGGACTTAGGTACTCAGGTTAGTTACGTGCTTCTCGGAGTTTGATGAGACTCTCCCTCACACTACCATGGTCCTTGCTGTTCTTCGGTTCTAGTTTCATTTTACCTACTGTGGCTATACCATCATAAAACTCCACTGAGGGGGGAAAACTGAATCCAGGCCTTGATTTCCTCTTGCAACACTTTAAGGGAGATTTACAAGTTACTCACATTTAACCCTGTAAACTTTACATACCCAGTGATAATGGTGCTAACATACAGAATTCTCCTTTTCCAGTTAGTCACAAAGAGTGATTCAAAGAGCCTTTAAACAATTTGTAGAGATCCTTTCAAATGACTGTGTACCAGAAGTATACAATTTGTAACACTAAGCTACCTGTGGTATTAAGATGATAGGACAGAGTAGTGAAACCTGACATGAGAATTCTTTGAGGCAGAGTCCGGAACCTGGAGAAACATGTACAGAATGTCCTCTGAGTGAAAGTCAAAGATTAATATCCATGGAATATCTTGACCTGCTAAAGGTGACCTAAAAAGCATGTGTAAATATGTTGTTTCCTTCATGCAGTCCTAATTTGCTCATTTATCCAAGCATTATAGCTTCCACAGGGAAGATGTGACATGGGTATTGGGAGATGAATAGGTGCTCACAAAAGCATCTCTACCACATGAAGTAATTCAACCTATGAAGAAGTCTGAGAACAAAGACCTAATTCTGATGTTTCTATGATGGTTGCATACCCACCTACAGGCTTCAATAGGCATAAACCCACTGGCCTCAAGTTACGAAAAGGAAACACAGGCTAGACAATGCCGTTGGATAGTGGAATAATTAGGAGGTTGCAGAAGCATTATCATTGTACATATTAGAGCACAGCAAGTAAGAAATCACTTGAAATTGCTAAGTGGCCCTGAAAAATGCAAGATAGCAAACTGGGTGACTCAAGTGGTCTTTTCTGAGCCTACTGTTTCTGATTAAGAATGAAGATGAACATTTTGTAGATAAAGTGACTATTCAGAAATATCTAAGAAGTTCCTTTAAATATTAATGCGCTGCTCTTCTCACTTTGTAAATATTTTAACATATCTGAGTAAGAAGAGACGCTACAAAACCAAGCTACTTAACTCTACTCTGTAGCGCAAACAGCTGTGAAAAGATGATTCATTGTATATGTTTTCCAGTAACTTGCACTGTTCAAACACCACTAAAATTACAAAGTAAGCAGAGAGGAAACAAAAATCCAGGAAAACAGTCATTTCAACTGAATGAACCGGTAACCAAAACTAGACCCCAATTCTCTGAAAAACTGCAACAAAACATGGCAGATTATAATTTAGGCTCATTAGCTGTCAAATTAACTGTTTTCTTATCTAAACCAGGGCTCAACAAACCCCAGGCACCAGGTCGCCTAGAAATTTAATTCTGGCACCTACTATTTCTCCTGGGGAAGCGATTGCCGCGCTACAGCCAAGGCACCAGTGTGTCCAGGTGGCGGGGCCGGGGGGGGGAGAAGCGCTGCAGCTGCTGCACTCCAGCCAGGGCACACCGCTGCTGGGCCCTGGTGTGAGAGAAGGACAGGGGGAAAGGGGTGAGTCCGGGAGGGGAGAGTGGCTGCTGGGGCGCTGCTGGGCCCACGTTGTCTGGCTCCTTAATATTTGGGCTGGCTCCTAGCTCCAAAGAAAATTTGTCAAGCCCTGACCTAAACATTAATTTAGGAAAAAAGAACTTTCTCTGGCAACGGCAAGAAACCATACAAAGTTTAACACAATTATGTTGTACTTTACACCATCTTCCTTTTCAAGCCATTCAGAAAAAGGTCAGCCTGAACACAAACACCCAAGTACCTTTAAAAATATGGAATTTCCTTTAAAAACATCACTTACTTGTATTAGGTCTAAAATGCCAAGTTCACTTTCTGAAGAATCCACACAGAAGACAAAGTATAATGTGGCATAGTGTCGGTAAATTAGTTTGTTGTCAGATCCACCTATTAGTCTAAATGAAGAGATAGGACAGGTCAGTGTCAAGACAAGATGAGCAAAGATTCATTAACAGCAAATTATAAACTTTTCAGGATACAATTTAAATTGAGGTTCCCTATAATACTGTTAATGGCTGAAGCATTTTCAACATATGCTTATTCCATGATTTACTTTAAATTTAATGTAAAGGTGCTTTTGAGGAAAAAAAACCCCAATCAAACCAACAAGACATCTTAACTCTGAATTGTAATTACTGAATATGCATCATTAGAAAATATCCTCACAGACAGTAGTAAGCACATCTAGGTACCTACACATTAGAACTATTACAAATAGATCAATAAGGACCTTCTTCCATTAAGATATGCGCAAGTGCCATTCTGTGACATTCTAGCAGGTACTGTGCAGAGAATAAGGAAAGAAAGGCTTGCTTGTCCTGCCATCCTATTTTCTGTAGCAGATAACTTTTAATCAAAGAAATCTAAGGACAAGTGTAGAGTCCTGCACTTAGGATGGAAGAATCCCATGCACTGCTACAGACTGGGCAGCGACTGGCTAAGCAACAGTTCTGCAGAAAAGAAGCTGGGGGTCACAGTGAACAAGAAGTTGGATATGAGTCAACAGTGTGTCCTTATTGCCAAGAAGGTTAATGGCATATTGGGCTACATCAGTAGGAGCATTTCCAGCAGATGGAGGGAAGTGATTATTCCCCTCTATTCAGCACTGGGGAGGCCACATCTGGAGTACTGTGTCCAGTTTTGGGCCCCCCCACTACAGAAAGGATGTGAAAAAATTGGAGAGTCCAGCAGAGGACAATGAAAATGATTAGAGGGCTGGAGCATGACTTATGAGGAGAGGCTGAGGAAACTGGGCTTGTTTAGTCTGCAGAAGAGAAAAATGACAGGGGAGATTTGATAGCAGCCTTCAACTACCTGTAGGGGGGGTTCCAAAGAGGATAGAGCTAGGCTGTTGTCAGTGATGGCAGATGACAGAACAAGGTGTAATGGTCTCAAGCTGCAGTGGGGGAGGTCTAGGTTGGATATTAGGAAAACCTTTTTCACTAGGAGGGTGGTGAAGCACTGGAATGGGTTACCTAGTGAGGTGGTGGAATCTCCGTCCTTAGAGGTTTTAAAGAGGTTGACAAAGTCTGGCTGGGATGATTTAGTTGGGGTTGGTCCTGCTTTGAGCAGGGGATTGGACTAGATGACTTCCTGAGGTTCCTTACAACCCTAATCTTCTATGATTCTATGATTACTCCAAGGGGTTCACATGCCCAAAAATCTTTCCCAGTCCCACTCAGGGCAGCTATTGAGAGGAGCTGAAAAAATTTAAGTACACGTGCATTGAAGTTAGTCATTAGTAATGTGGTCTGTACTGATATTGACTTAAATCAGATTTATGGTTTTAGTGATCAACTGAATTAATACAACAGTTGAGCTACAGAATATTTGACATTTCAGAAAGCATGAGAGCACTGCAGCTAACTAGTTATATTACATATTAAAAGAGATGCAGAATTTTAAATTCCTTATACCTCTCCTTTATCATCAAGTTAGTATACTACAAAAAGGAAAAGTTATCTTAAAAGGATCAATAGTAATATGCTTCACTGTCATCTCCGCCTAGGAAAAACTTCTAACCGCAAATATCACAAGGTCTCTCTCTCTCCTTTAGGTCACTAAAAATTCTATCTTAGGCAAAAACATGGCTCAAGTATAAAATGAAAACATTTTGTGGCACACAGGTATTAAGCGGATGAATCTGCCCATTGGGGAGAAAAAGCCATTAAAAACCCCTAAGCTAGATTTACAAAAGAAATCACCAGAGTTTAATGGAACACAAATCTGTACAAAGAAATGATCCCTCTAATTTTCTGTTCTTTACTATAAAATAAAAACTACTAAGAACCCACACAGCCTCACATTAATGATTGAAGACACAAGTCCCCTGTTCCCAAACGGCTAAACAAAAAACGTACACACAGTTTTCTATGTGATTAGATTTGCAAGCAAACTAGAAAAAGCAAGAAATGAAAAGTCAAGGCTTGAAACTGTCTCAATTTACCATATTTATCTAGATACTGCCACGCATGTGAAGTTGTATTACACTCACTGCTAGGACCTTTGAGTACTTTACAGGCATTATATTATAATTATGCCCAAAATGTGCAAATTGCTTTACAGACACATAGGAAGACACACCCTGCAGTGAAGAGCTTATATCATGGGTTTTTGCTCTGTGGTTTTTTTTGACATTAGAAATTCAGGTCCTGTCCAGCCAGCAAGATTACGCTAACTGGAGAACTATTGCAATGATACTTCCAAGAGTGAAGAGAGTGAAAGTGCAATAATTAAGAGGAGAAAGGATTTTTAGTCAGAATGTTCGGCCTTGTCTGGACTAGGAAAGGAGGTCATGATTGGTATCATGGAAGCTACCATGACTTTGCTTCCGTCATCGAGACAGCTTTTAACATGTTAACTAGTTTTACTCAAGACTCTTCCGACAGAGGAATGCAACCAGTTAACTGTTAACTCATGGTAAGTGTCAAAAGCGGTCTACAAAGAGACCAAAGTCATGACAGCTAAAACAATGTCAACTATGACCTCTTTTCCTAGAAATTGTGTTTTTGTTAATACCTACGGAATGTCAATGACTAAAATTTTGAACAAACAGATCTTTTTGTTTCAACATTTCTGCCATTCTGTTAAGGTGTGAGAACTCACAACAAACATGCTCCAAAATCACAAGGGTAGGAAAAAACTTGGCTTTTTTACCTTGAAAAAAATTCTACCTTGAAAAATCAGAACACCAAATCAGCACTGCAAACACTTGGCATCAAAAATGCCTGCCTCCCTATAGACCCCAATACACCAGAGGAAAACACTCCATGGGTTTTAACCAAAGGTCAAACAAACATGCTTTACTTAAGCACCAGGTTCCGAGAGAGTCTAGGGTTGACTATGACCAGCAAACAACTTGCTGTCCACACCATGCAAAAGTCCTACTTTTAAAAACTGTGTTTGCTAACACAGTTTTTAAAAACAACCATTTTTCCTTGGGATTCTGGTAGAAAGCCAGTGGAATCCTAAGGCCAGGGACTCTCTACCAAGAACACGCAGCATCCAAGTATTAGGAGCTCAGGTCTAAGAGCCCAATAGAAGAGCTGCCACTGATTTCAACTTTTGCAATGGTGTAATGAAACTCTCTTAGGTTGATCTCAAGGCTTTAGTGGGGCTATGGGAACATAATCAGGTGCCACCTTAGCTACTTTTTTTTCCTTCTGTATTTTATCTGGATCAGGGTCAGCTGTGTTGTAGCCATGTCCCCCTAATTAAGCTACAGCTGTAGAGTAGACAGGGCCCTAGAAGAAATATTTTGTTAAAGTTGGAGAACACTTTATAACAGAAGACAGTTATAGCTACTTAACTGTAACAGTGTATTTAGTACCAAGATGCAAAGACGACAGGTGTATGACCATTCATATGGATGCATTAGAAATGTCAGACAGAAATTTTACAAAATTACTGGTCTAAAATATGGTACTCTTGAAGGTTTCAGTGACATCCTTTGATATCATTAATATTAGAAATTTCTGCTATACTTTATACTTACAAGCCTCCTTCTAGGAAATTACAAACATTTTCATCACGTTTGGATACCAAATGGAAAGTTTCTCTGATAATTTGTTGCTGTGTATCTTCACTCTATGAAAAAAAATGTATTTTAGTATCAGACTAAAGTGGATTCATTAACAGTAATTTGCATTTATAGCTATCATAATTTGCACTCCATTTAGTAAGAGCACTAACAAGACTATTAGCTTTAATGCCTTCTAATCAGTCACTCAAAGTCTGGACCCTCAATTTCTTGTAATACCATTTAATTATCTTTGACGTCTGTCATTAAGCTATGAGGCAACATTTTTCTGAGCTAGACTGAACAGAGAAAGCTGTTAAACAAGTTGCAACAGTAAAAAAAATGTTACTGCTATCAAAACCCCTATACTGATTTAACATAACTTGTCCTAAAGGTTTATTTTGAGTAAAGGCATCCCCAGAACCGTCCCTGATAACTTTGCTATAGGGTAAACATTTACACTGGACATACTTTGGAAACTGATTTGCAGTTATCAAGCGGGTTCCATAATACCAAGGCTTGAAAAACTACATCAAGACCCACTAGCCAGTGGTGCCTTGAGCCAGGCCCCCCCTCAAACTACCATCCTCCCCTCATCTGGTCTCTTGCTTCTCAGATACCTCATCTTTGCTTGAGCCTGAAAACTCTGGTCTCTTGATGACTAGACACTACACCCAGTTACTGTAAGTCCTTCCTTCCCACATACAAATCAAATTATGCTGCTCACCCCCTTCTCCTACAATAATGCTGAGCAGATCTCTCAATTTATGCTGCCCCAAATAGCCTGATGCTGGCCAGCCCATCATATTTTCCCATCCTCCCCAGAAGAGCCTCTTCTGGGATAGCTGGGTACTCCTAATTACACCCACACACTTCTGAGATCAGTTATAAACTGGTGGTAATATTGCAAATACACCTAAGCAAACTTGAGCAATCAACAGACCCTTCTAAAGTTCTTGGAAGTTCAACAACTTCTATTTCATTGTACATGATGTCTTCAGCCCTACATGCAAAGGTATATCCTTCTCAGAATGTTATTTTGCATTTTACATTGTCTACAAACTTGCACCAATTTAAATGAATATATGTTTTTAGTTAAAGCAGTGCAAATCCCTGAATGGATGCTCTTAACCAGTTTTAAAACTTCATATTGACTTGGTTTATATCAATTGGGCCTAAGATTTATCCTTTCAAAATCCATTTAAAATAATCCACACAGGGATTTGCAGTGTATTAGCTACAATTTTTTTTAAATATCTTATCTTAAAAAAATATCAAATTATACCAGTACAAGTATGGGAAAACAGGACCTTATCCAAGAGATGTTCAGGGACCTATTCCACTCTTTTAAATTATGACAATTGGCCTATATTCTGAAACCCTTGTGAATACAACTTTCCACTAGAAAAATCACCCAAATTATTTGATAGCAACTCTTCCCAACCTCTCTACCAGACTAGAGTTTAATTAATTTATGGAAAGGATGTGTCAGTTTTGCTATCAACAAAGCTACAAGTCCCAGAAATCTCCAGAAAACTGGAAGAAAGCTAATGATGTGCCCATTTTTCAAAATGGGTAAACTCGATGACCTGAGTAATTACAGGTCTGTTAAAGGAGGGTAGTGTAATTAATGCAAGTAAACATGGGTTTATGGAAAATAGATCCTGTCTAACTAACCTAGTATTTTTTTTATGAGAAGTGTGGTTGATAAAGACAATAGTGTTGACATAATATACTCAGACTTCTGTAAGGTGTTAGACTTGATATCAGCATGACTTTTTGATTAATATAACTGAACGACATAAAATTAACCTGGCACACATTAATTGAATAAAACAATTAGCTAATAGGTTTCAAAAGGTAATTGTAAATGGGAAATCAGCACCAAACAGGTGTATTTCCAAGGAGGTCCTGCAGGTATCGGTTCTTGGGCCCTATGCTATTCAACATTTTTATCAGTGACCTGGAAGAAGACAAAATCACCACTGATAAAGTCTGCAGACGACACAAAAATTGAAGGAGTGTTAAATAAATTGACCTGTTTATGAGAGAAGTACTGCATGAACAATTTCTAGTCAAACAAAATTGTTGGGGATCACTTCTTTGAAAGCTTTTCATTTTCCTTGTAAAGTAATCTCTCAAAATAAAACACTTGGTTTAGAGTCATTATTTAACAGCCCTGGGCATAAGATGGTGGACAGTATTATTTCATGTACAGGCTGGTGAAATATTTTGGAAGGGTTTGCCAAAAGAAACAGCAGATGGCTGAGCTCTCTGTCTTTATACATTTGGTCAGCTGTGAATCAATTAGGTTATTAGAAAAATTGGGAAAAATTAATTGATTTGAATATATGTTTTCTTATATTTTAAAAAACATACATTGTCTTTACACTGAATCTCTCATTTTAAGCACAGTATGGCATAAGAGAAGGAAACCGAATAAACGAAGTTATCACCTATCAGGACTTCTACATTAATTTTTAAATTTATTATTCAAAAACATTAAACAGATATAACTATCTGAAATGTATATTTAAGACTACTGTTTTAATCTCTGAAATTCTGGAAATTAATAGTTTCACTAGAATCCTTATAAAACTTATTATCAGTGCCCATCCTTTGTCCATCCAAAATCCTCTTACACCAAATTACAAGACAGCCTGAGTTACAAGTTTGCATATGAATTAGAACTTTTCTCCCAAAGTTCAAAGCTGTTCAGAATTTGGTATTTACCTCGGGTTCAGGTGCACATTTAATGTACTGGAAAATCATTCCAGTTTATCACACATTCAGTATGAATCAGAGTTGCTGGGAGTTTCAGTATTGGTGGCACATAACTTTGACCAATTTACACTGGAAATGCCATCATAAGGGATAAGATTTGATCACGGGTTCTGTGACTTCCATGAAGTTACCCTTTTCAGCTTCTGGGGGCTGCAGGAACCAGAGCTCTCAACCGCCGCAAGCAGCGAGGGTCCCGGAGCTCGGGGGGGGGGGGGGGCGAAGAAGGGCAGCAGCTCACAGCTGTGGGGGGCACCCTCCAGCTCCAAGCCACCACCAGCTTCAGGGGCCCCACTGCTGTCCACCAATCCCTGGCAGCACAAGCAGCAGAGACCCCATGGCTCCAAGCCACTACAAGCGGCAATTATCCCTGATGCTGCCTGCCAGGATGAGTGACAGGACCCCAGCTTTGAGCTACCACTGGCAGCAGAGACCCTGCAGATCTGAGCTGTGGGAGGACCTCAGAGCCCTAACCATGTAGGCAACAGGCCTGCAGCACAGATCTTGGAGCAGCAGAATCCCTCGGCTGCTCGCAGAGGCTGTGCTCCAGGGTCCCCACCACCTGCAGTGGCTGATGGCAGAAAGCCCCAGAGCTCTCAGCCACCACAGGGTTCCCGGCTGCAGCTACCCCAGCAGTGGTGGACAGAAGGGGTCTCTGCAGCCCCAAACCACCATGGGGGGACACTGGAGCCTAAAGAGGGAGGCAAGCCCTGCAGTTCCCAGCTGCTGAGCCTTCTTCTCCTTCCTTGGCAGTTTTCAGCTGCCATCCTGCTTTGTTTTCTTTTCTAAAGTCTCAGACAGGTCGTAAGAGTCTGTGAATTTTTGTTTATTGCCTGTGACCTGGCCGTGACTTTTACTAAAATTAACCATGACAAAATCTTAACTTTAGCCATCATCAACTATTGTATTGTAGATCCAGCTCTCAGGTCTGGTCTACATTATGGATATGTCAGACAGGAGTGTGTTTTTACCATTACATTTATACCATTTTAAGCCCCATATGGTTGCAGTTATACCAGCAAAAAGGTGCCTAACACTGGTATAATTTATTTCCCTTCCCCATCCAGAATAAACCATAGCTGTAGAAGCACTTCTATAGCAGTTTCTCTGTATCCACATTGGGGGGCTGCTGCTATTAATTATACCCATGTAATTAAGTAAGTTATAAGGCTTCCTCGTGCAGACAAGCCCTGAAGTCAGGCATGGGCCACTGCCCTAAAAAAAGGCATCATCTGCCCGCTGACAGCAAGACCCTCCAACACCCAACCACCTGCCAGCGAGAAGGCACCGCCCAGCCTAGTGGGCCTGCCCCAGCCGCCCTGCACGACAGCCGTCTGCGCCCAGGGATCAGCTGGCGGCTGCTGGGAGGGGGCACTGGCCAAGTGACTCGGGGTCACCTCTGAGCTGAGCTCCCGCAGGCCGATAACGGCAGGTTCGGTCCCCTCACGCTGCTCTGGGGCTGTGGAGTCCCCCTGCCGCCTGCCACTGCCCAGCCCGCTCCCGCCCCCCAACAGCCTTATGAGGCCAAAGGCATCAACCGCCGAGACCCCCACGTACACCGCGCCCCCTGCCCGGCCCGGCCCGCCGTACATAGCGCTGGTAGAACTTGGAGAGCCGGGGTTTGCCGTGGTTGTTGAAGATGAGGATCGCCTTGATCATGGTGAAGCGGCGGGACGGGGCCGCTCCCGCCAGCCGAGTCGCTGCGGGCTCTGCCCCTCCCCCTTCACACACCGCCCGGCCGGAACCGGAACGGGACCGCTACCGACCGTTCCGCACCGCTCACCCGCCCACGTGACACCGAGTCACCTGACAAGACGGAGAGGCGGTCACGTGCCCTCAGCGCCCGCTGCCAGGAGTCAATATGGCGCCTCAATGCAGAACGTCATTTCCGCCCTCACTTGCCAGTGAGCCCGCAGTATGGCGGAAGCGGAGGAGCAGCCCCCGCTCTCTCCTCCGGATGGTGGCCCAGGCGGATGCGGAGACGAGTCCCCGGACGCGGGAGCGGCTGTGGGAGTTGCCGAGTCGGCTCCCCCTTCAGCCGGGTCCCCGGTCACCGAGGAGCCCGCCGAGGACACGAAGAAAAAAAGTAACAGGAAAAAAGAAAGGTGTTAACTCTGGGGGCGGGGGGGCGAACGGCCAGTCGCTCTGATTGCCAGGCGCGTAGGCCAATCGGGGGAAAGAATGGGCCGCCGACGTGAGGCAGCTCAACCAATTGGGAAAAGGCAGAGGATAGGAGGGCGGGGCGAAGGGGACGGGAGGGGAGATGGGGGGGAGCGCATTGGGATAGGTCGGGTTCGAGTCCCGCCCCCGCGGTGGGCGGGGCTGCGTTGCGCGTGCTAGGTTCGGGGCTGCGGCTGTCTCGAAGGGGGCCCCCTGTGGTGGGCGGGGCAGCGGCTCAGGGTCGCTGCGGCCGGGCGGACTCGCTCCTTTGCCGCAGGTGCGCGGGCGGGGCTCGCTTCCCCCCCCCCCAGCTCCCCGCTCCAGGCCCCGCCTGTGCTTCCGCCCTAGTCGACGTCCTGCTGAAGGCGGTGGGCGACACCCCGATCATGAAGACCAAGAAGTGGGCGGTGGAGCGGACGCGCACCATCCGGGGGCTCGTTGACTTCATCAAGAAGTTCCTCAAGCTGGTGGCCTCGGAGCAGCTGGTAGGTGACCGGCGGGCCCGGGCGGGGCGGGGCCGGGGGCTGCCGGCTGTCCCGCCGACGCGCCCCTCCCCGACCGCATCGCGGCGGTGCGGATTGGCGCGGGGCAGCTGGCAGCGGGCCTCCTTCAGCGTGTCAGGGCGGGGCTGCGTCGTGTGCGGCTCGGGGGCCTGTGTGTGCTGGCTGCCGAGCCTGCGCCGCCCGCAGTGCAGGGCAGCCTGCGCTGACAGAAGGGGCCTTCCCCTCAGGGCAGGGAACCCACCTCCGAAAACCAAGGGAGCTGCATCACCCAGCCGTTTTCCCCCTGGCGGAGCTGCGGCTACATCAGGGCGTCGGTTCGCCTGGCTGTGCGAAGCACGAGCTCCGCGTTGTCACAGGAACGGAAGGACACATCATCAAAACAGACAGACAGACAAACCACTGGCGTGCCTACAGGAAAAATATTTCAAAAGTCGTCTTTTTAAAGAAAAGCTATTGCAACTTCCTTATCTGTTGTATGGTGCCTAGCACTCTGGGGTCCTAGCCCATGACTAGGGCTCCTAGGCACTACGCTAATACAAATGATAAATAATAAAATAGATACATACATCTATAAGCAGTCTTACCAGCAGTCTCAGACACTCCTGTTCCCCTGGAGGCCACCCCTGGGTTTTTAATACACGTGGAAGTTTTCAGCACTTAGTATCTTAAGAAGTAGAAAGTTAGCTCAAGTTTTCATTGTTGGATTAGGATATTCAGAATGTCCTTAACTTTCCATTTATTTCCCCCTCCACCTCCAGTCAGCACATCCATCCCATATGGTTTTCCGCTCCTTACTGACCTTTAGAAGCATCATAAGGTTCCTGAAATTTCTTTGCAAATGTTGTATAGATATCTCAAACTTCTATAGCACCTGACCAAGCGCTTTTCCATCACAGGTCCTGCGGCTTTCTTTTGGTATGATTGAATGATGCTACTTTCTGATCCATTTTTATAATGTGTGAGCAATGTGTTTGAAAAATAATAATGTGATAAATGTTTTCATGGGTATGGTTCTGTACAAAAAAAATTTGCAGTAGAGAGGAGGTATTGGTATTGGATGTCCAGTGCAAAAGAACAAGGACCAGACCATTGGCTTGATGGTAGTGTGGGAGAAAAGGGCTTGATTACAGGTCCTAGTATGAATGCTGTGTTAGTATGCTAGACCCTGGGGAAGTGAAGGTCTCTCACACTGTTTCTGCAAAGATCCTGTTGGCCAATTAAAGAACAAAATTGCTGTGTTCCATGCAGTCCCTCTCTGCCTAAATGATGGTGGCTCTGATGCAGAAGTTTGAAGGTGTAAAGGGAGGTAAATGTGGGGAACAAAGGGTAACCTTCACTCCAAACCTGACAGAGGCATTGGGTCAAAGAAGCCTTCTTCATAGACAGGAAGATAACTCACCAGGTAGATTTTTCACCTTTTGTTTTCTTCCCTCACAGTTTATATATGTGAATCAATCCTTTGCTCCCTCTCCAGACCAGGAAGTTGGGACACTCTATGAGGTGACTTTAGTTTTGAGTGTTGTTCTTTCTTAATATTTGTTTAGTAGAAACTGTCCGTACGTTGTCTGCCTTTTTAAATCTGCTATATGCCTACTATGATCAAAATGGTGACACCATGAATTTGTTGTAACCATCACATATAACAACATTACATGAATATATTAATAACAGATGACACTGTTTCATGATGTCTTTGTCCAGTAGTGATGATTTAATTCATGAATGGACTGCTCCATTGGTAATCTAACCCCTTGTTGCCTTTCTCTTTCTCCACTCCCTTTTCTTTCCCCTGTAGTGTTTTGGAAGTGATGGCAAACTTGTACTGCATTACTGCAAATCTCAAGCATGGGGATGAATGGTAAGCAACGCTTGATGCCTAGGACTGGCCTTCAGAACGTAAAAGGGCTCTGATAATCTTCAGAAAGAATGCCATGGACATGCTGCCTAAGTATTTATTTTGTTCTGTACATTTATGTTCAAAAAGATGCAGATGACTTGCATAAAAGAAGACCTACATAGAGTTACATGACTGAGTAGCCTTTCTTATTTGTCATTTGTAGTATGGAATAATTTTACACGTGCCATCTGTAGAATAGAGCCTTTCCTGCTGCAGAGCTCCTTGGTTGCCACATACAAAAGGACATTATTTCATGCCTTGTGGACTGCATAATTCTCCATTGCTCTGAAAACTGTATTGAAGACATAGCTTCCATTTACTAGGAGGGATATTTATTGCACATGTGCACTAGAATTCAGTTAACTTCTGACATAATATTCATCTCTGTAATGTGCAGTTTAATAATCTCTTACCTGTTGTGAATTCTTTCCTTTGATTGTGTGGTGTCTGATGCCCCACTTCAGGCAAGCATTTTATAGCGTTTGTCTCATAAGTAACATGTAGCCAGTTGCACACAAGAAAAAGTGTATTGTCGTACTGTATATACTCTCTCATTCCTTGTGCCTTCAGCCACCTGGAATTATGCAAGTATCTGATGCAGCTGCATTTCTTGCACTGTGTTTTTAAATAAAATGTCTTTGCTTTTTTCTTTAGCAATAGCAGGACATGTGCTTTTTAGCTCTTTCCTAATTGTTTAGTCTTTTCACCAGACTTATAACACTTCAGGAGATGTTTGAAAAATGCCCCTGGCAGCTCTCAACCACCAGCAACAGCAGAAAAAGAGTGACTCAGCTGTTGACTCTTTCGGTTCCATGGAAATAGATGTTGGATGTCTAAAACCTCCTTTGAGTGTGCTTCCCCCTGTGCTCCTCACCTGCTGTAGGTCACTGTTCCACCAAAAGAAAGGAAACAATACCTGGGGCTACTTTGACAGCTGTCACAAAGTAATCACAGGAAGGAGTCTTCCTGAAGAGGACTTGCTACCACAGTACTAGGAAGAAGGATGCCAAGTCTCCATCCCACCCCTGCACTGACTCCTATATTGTGTGGGAAAGGATGCTTGCCAAACAGCTCTCCTGAGGGGTATGGGCAAAGGATGAAACAGGTTTCTCTGCCACATCACTTCTCTGGTTGTTAACATGAAAGAGTAATAAAGAATTATCCCTTGCCTGCTACTCTATTAATACGGGGTTTGGAATTTGGCTGCATGCTAATATATGCTACCCAAACGTATTGTTACTGCCTCTACATGCACCATTTTTGTTCTCTTCTAGATGTTTTAATAAACTCAGCATCATTTCTTTTCTCATGTTGAAAGCTAAGATCAAAATTGCAACTAACTCTCATTAACTTATGGAAATGGGTTGAGTATTTAAGGGTCTGTATTTAAAAGAGCAGAGTTCTGAAAGGGTATGACTGTTTCCAAATGAAACATTTAGTGATCATTTCCTAAATATATGGTAATGGATACACACAAGGTTATAACTGTATTTATGAAGTGGTGTCTTCCAATAAATAAAAAAAACATTTGCAAACAGTTAAATTAGTGCCCCTTTGATTAAAATTCAAAACCAGAAAAATAAATAGGTGTTATCCTTTCAAAGCCAACTATGGGGCTGTTGTGAGGCAATTATAACCTTGTATAGCCACTAGAGGGTACTCAAGGATAAAAATAATTTGCACATTTTCAGTAGCTTTTAGAAGTGATTTTTTTTTAATGCCCTTTGTCTGCTAAACACATTTGATTAGGTTGTTCTCAGGCTTGTGGCTCCTACATGGCAGTGTGTTTGGCTAAGAGATAAGGCATAACCCTGGTGCTCTCTAATTAGTTTTAGACTGAGATTGTTCATCTCAGCTGTCTTAATTAAACAAACTACTGTTGTGGGTATGGCTGTTCAGAATGATGTGAGAAGCAGAAAAGGAAAGAATAGAAACTAGAGATGGAAGAGACTTAGGTCATTTTATCCATCCACCTTCCACTGCATGCTACATTATCAGTTTTATCCTTTTGAGTTTTAAATGAAGCAAGGAATGGGGCATCTCTTGCTCCCTGGGAGGTTATTTTACAGTGGTAATAGACATTAGTGTAAGGTGTCTGTTTCCTTGCATTCAACATATGTATTATTTTGCTCAGTTATGTCCTATTTCAAACTTCCCACCTTTTATTTATTTAGATGTATAAAATGTGCTTTTTCTTGAGATTTGGCATGTCCTTTTGACCTCACTAAATCATTCCTGTTTGTCCTTGCATTTGCACTTTTTTATAGACTTAAAAACAGTTGCTCTTTTCCTCCTCTACTTGTGAGCTAAAAAACGTTTAGTTCTTTCAGTCTGTTAATTGGAGCAGCCTGGGAGATTCCCTTATTTACTCTGATTCCTCTCCTATGAATTCATTCTTATTCCATCTCTCCAGCATTGAGAGGGAATTCTAGTCCTTTAATTCTGGTCCTTTCAATGCAGCACATCGCACCCTTGTATCAAGGGTGATGAAAAACTTCCAAGATAATGACAAATTGAACTCTGCAGGCAGCAGTGAGGCACTCTGTCACAGTTGGCATTCTGCCTACTGTCAGGATAAGTCACATTTGTATTTAATATTAACTATACTTAAAGTTGAGGCACGGATTCTTAAGAGAATCCCTATGGCAATGGCTGCAGTTGCTTACATGGAAAAATGAAAACAAATTAGGAAGTATACATATTTGTAATTGTCTATAAGTGTTCTGGCTTTGGGAAATATTTGGGAAATAAAACATTTTTGTTCCTTTAATCCCACCCGCCTCTCTCTGTTCTTGCATATGCTTTTCTACCTCTTGGTTTTCAAGGATATAATTCCCAGTCACCTGATCCTCTCTTTTCTTTGCCCCTTTGACATGCTACCTGGCTGCCTTTTGTTCCCTTCTCCTCTGAACGTTCCTCTTCTATTAGTGGCTGGCAGCTCCAATTTCCTTTGTCCTTTGGGGAACTCCTGTTTTCTCCTTTCTTTATGAAGCAGCAGCTCCTAAAATCGGCAGGTAGGCTGCTGTGTGGTCCTCCTGTTTCCAGCTGCTTCTAGCCAGCTCACCAGTGACCACAGGAAAGCACTTTGAAGACCACCAGTGAGCCGTATGCCACTGTTCAGGAACCATTGCAATGGCAACTCCTCCCTAAAAGGGGAGACTTTTTGTGTGTGTGGGTCTGAAACGATGGATTGTTGTATACACTTCCTAAAGGGGAGATACACAGTTTATTGGTGTGAGTGACTAAATGGTTAGCAGGTAGAAGTAGTCAAATCAGAAGTTTATGGTGTGTAGAATCTGGCAAGGAATGAAGCCCCACCGTAAATATATTTTAATTGATTTAGTCAAAGCTAGAATGTATATTATCACAACTTGCAGATGAGCCTAAAATGGAGGAAATGGTTAAACACAGGAGGTAGCTGTATGGCAGGGTAATTTTGCTAGATGAGGCATCCAGTCAAGAGGTGAAATATGAAGTGTAAAGTAGTCTGTGCAAAGTAATGTACATAGGTAGAAATAATGTCCCAAGTATGTATAGTTTAAATTACATTGAGTTATTTAATGCAGTACAACTGAAGAAATACATAGCTAACCTGGAGAGAGAGTATAGTCTAGGGCAACAGATGGTAAAGGGAATAAGAACAGTGAAAAAGATTCTTATGAAATGCAATGAGTCAGAGGCGATAAATGAAATATTTTTAAACTAGTTAGGTTTTATCATAAAGTTAAATCATGAAAGCTGGGGCGTGAGACCACTGGCATTGCAGTAGGATGGAGTGGCAGGCCTAATCTGTGTGGAGGATTAAGGAAAGTTTTGCACATCATGGGCCCAGTCCTGAAGCTCTTAGTCACATGGAGCTTGATTATGCTTATGGGTAATCTCCATCAATCATGAGAGTGTTCACCAGCATGGGTAAATTAAACTTTAGAATCCATTTGGGTTGTAGCATGAGTGCAAAAAGATAAAAACACAATACAAGTAAAAGGAATATACGCATACTTACAGTTTTTATTTAAATACATTTCATAATAAAACTATACTAACTAGTAACTGGTGATACAGCCTCTCAAATCCAAGTTCATGTAATGTCTGGAAAGAAAATACAATAGTCATGTGACTGCCAGAGCAATTTATGGGCATCAGTGTATGAGGACCAAGAAGTACAAGGATGGATGCAGAAATGACTTCTCATATTTTGACTAAAAATATCAGAAAAACTGACCAAAATAATTTGGAAACTGATAGAATTTAATATTGTGAACTGGATAACCTGCACTCAGGAGTTAAAAGAATTGGCTGAAGAGCTGCCTGAGTAATTAATGTTAATTCTTGACAAATCTTGGAATGCTGTGTGCTGTTCTACAGACTGGAAAAAAGCAAATGTCGTGTCAATATTTAAATAAGGCTAAATAGTAACTATAGGCCAGCTAGCTTGACATCGTTCCAATCAAATTCATGGAAAGGCTGATACGGGATTCAATCAGTAAAAAAAAATTAACAATGGTAGCATAATTAATGCAATCAAGATGGTATTATGGAAAGATGGTCTTGCCAAACAATTTATTTGATGAGATTAGAAGTTTAATTGATAGAGGTAACTATTGGTATGGTAACTGTACTGACACGTATAGATTTCTGTTAGTCAAATGACTTATTACCACACATATATTCAATATTAATAAATACCACTATACAAAATCCATGTTTCATATTAATGGATTAAAAAATATCTGATAGATCCCAAAAAGTAATTGTAAATAGGGAGGCATCATCCAAGGGAATGTTTCTACTGGTAGGCTTCCAGGAATGTGTTCTTGGTCCATGTAGCAGACCGCTAGGGCCTGCTCCTGAGCCTGGGGCAGAGGGATGCTCCCTGCGCCCCCGGTGGACAGAACCCGGTCCTGCAGGCCAAGCCACCCGGAAGCAGGGGGGCGGAGCTAGGAGCCCAGGAGGAAGTATAAAAGCCAGACCAGGGCACTCAGTCAGGGGGAAAGCTCCCGGCCGAGGCAGACGTGCCCTGCCGGAGGCAGCAGCCTGGGCCTGACCCAGACGCTGAAGGCAGGCCCAAGCCGAGCTGGTCTGATAGGCCCGGGTGGGAGAGACGGGATCCACCGGACTGGGACGACTGGGGTGAGCCGGCCAAGCTCTGGGACCCGCCAGGGCTGCCTGACCCGGCCCAACGGGGGCCGCTGTCCCGGCCCCAGCCGCCAGGGGACCAGCCGGAGGACCTGCCTCGCCCCGTCAGCTGGACCCCAGACCACTACCCCAGAGGGACCGAGAGACCGCCTGAGGCTGGGCCCGACCTCAAGGAATTGCCGGAGGTGGGTGAGCCCTCCCCGGCGTGGGGAGATGGAAGCCGCCCTGAAGAAGACCCAGGCCCCTGTGACCTAGAGGAACTACCGGTCGCCGACGACACCAACGACTGGCCTGACCTGCCGCCCACCGACAGCGAAGGCCTGGCCGGCCTGCCGCTCGCCGCTGCACCCTCTGCTCCCGGACGCCGGTCATGGACACAGGTACTCCGGGGCTGGGTGGGAGGAAGTGGCCCAGGGAGGCCACAGGTAGTGGCCGAGGTTGAGGCCAACCCTATGTCGGCGTGTTGCGGACGGATCCCCGCCGACCCAGTGGCAGTCCTCTCCTGCCACTGGTAGGGCCCTGGGCTGGGACGCAGTGGAGTCGGGTGGG